>VWPU01001820.1:0-341562 GCA_013398955.1 Callaeas wilsoni | reverse complement strand
ATAATAAATATATATAATAAATAGCTAAGAAATAAATGCATGCCTACGTCTGTGCCTTTAAAATAACTTTCTTCAGCTCTTTTATAATTCTGCACTGCGTCAGTGTAAAAAATTTCCCCAAGTTTAGGAGCTTTGTGTCATGAACAAGACAAGTGTATTCTTCCCCTGAGCTTTCCTCCAACATTATCCTGTGCAAGTATGTAATAAAAAACAGTTTTTGATAGGATGCCAGAAACCATACAGTTAAGACTCCAATACAGATCCAAAGATTTCACCTGCTCTTGTTCCTGTTTGTATTAATTTGAAGGATTACCAAACTATTTATTATCCAGAGCATATGGGGTTAAATCCTGCTTTATTTATTGAGAGAGTTGTGTGAAATAAACATACTTGAATATACAGAGGATTCTGGCATATATTTCATGTACTCATTATATATAATTAAGGTAATGGTATTCTTTTCCTTCTGCATTTTAACTCATAAGACATGTCTGGGCTGTATTGCCAACATTTAAGGTGGTTTTGGGACAGAATTGTGTCTTCTCCATAAATTCCCAATTAATGCAGGTTTTTTTGCATTAAAAATCCACAGAACTTCACAGAATTTAAAGGACTCCTCTTGTTCTGTAGGCCCTAGTCAGGTTGTGCTGGTATTGAATCCTTTGATAAACACTTCCTTTTCAGGCAGGGCTTCATCCCCCCGAGTGCAGAAATCTCAAAACTGGACACCCGACTGTGAGTTATCTGGCCAGCTCCTTTTACTTTCTGTGGAGTGAAACAGATTTTTTAAGAGGGCAATTTGTAATATCTGTGTTATATATTCCCAGAAGACATTCTATGTCATCCTAATAAAGATATCAGAGGGCATTTGGAAGAAGTCTTGATTTTCTCCATAAACTACAGAGATAGTTGGTTTACAAGCTATTATTTGCTCTTCCTTCAGATATTTGAAAGTGAAAAAAATCTGTGTCAGCAGGTATGCACACTTGCAAATTTTGCTTAATTTTTCCAACAGTGTAAGGTAAGGTGTAAAATAAGTATTCAGGGGCAGAATGGCAGCTATTTCATGCGGGAATCTTCATCCATGAATCTCACAAAAACAAACCTGTACCCAAACCTTTCATTTCAAGCAAGGCATTAATTTTTTAACTGGTAACATTTTTACCAGTAAGGAAACAAGAGTAATTGGATGATGGTCATTCTCCTACCCATTTTTCCCCCCAGATATGAGTACAGAGTAAGTTCAGAGAGGATGTAAATGCTGTAATATATATCTCTTCTGTTCTGCTGGAACTTAGTCACACAACCTCTTGGGAGTCCTTTATCAAAACTCTTTTAATAGATTGAAGAAATTAATTTCCATACATCTGGTAAAACTCAGCATTTATTCCATGCCAGATATGATCCGTGATTCATAAAAATACTTTTGCAGAACAGCTTTTTTTCTTTGGGGCAGAATCAGTTTGCTTCAGGAACGACAAGAGAAATACACAAACAACAGGAATTTCAATAGTTAATTGTACGCACTAACTATTATAACATAGCTCTGTCTTTAAGAAATAAATGAAGTTGTGTTGCACATTC
The DNA here is from genome assembly GCA_013398955.1 of Callaeas wilsoni. NCBI lineage: Eukaryota > Metazoa > Chordata > Aves > Passeriformes > Callaeidae > Callaeas > Callaeas wilsoni. The sequence goes on along the minus strand of VWPU01001820.1, from coordinate 339,978 downwards.
AAATAGTGTTAATGTGTTCTCATTAGCCATGTAACTGTAGTGCATTTTCTTTCGTTGGTGGGTGATGATGAGAATGTGCTTCATTAGCTGGAAAAAAATGTTGACAGCTGTAGGATCTGTGGAAGAATACAAATATGCCTCGATCAAATTTAGATTCACAGGCTTGAATACTATGCCAAAAAAACCTCCATGCTGAGGAATTAAAAAGAGACTGAAAGAAATTCTAAAGTAAGTGAGATTACTAAATGAGTTTTGCCCACTCCAGTTTTCCTCACAGTGTCTGCAGAAAAAAAATTGGAAAATTACAAAAGAAGATTTTTTTTCTAAAATGATATTCAAAGATTCCTTTTAGTAAGATGCAGCAGTATGGAACTTATTCATGGGTGAAGAACTAAATAAAGAGAAGTGTGAGCAATGCAATTTTCTTTTTTGATGAGATATGAACAATGGGAAGACATTTCCCATCTTTCACTATTTTGAACTCTGCTTGTTTCTGTGAGATCATCTACTTATGAAACCAAAATGAGCAGGTGTGAGAGAAACCAGGAAGCTTTTCCACTGCAGTTCCGGATGCCTGACCAAGATAAAGACACCATGGCGTGGATTTCTTGAAGATTATTTTCGAATTAGACTTGGGCATCCTAGAAATTTCAAGTTAGGATTTTCCTTCACATAAGTTAACGGATGATTTATGGAAGTTTGATTTACATGTGTACTGCAGAGAGAAAACTGCTTTATTGGAAACTGTCACAGTATTAGCTGACACATCTTTACAAGCTCATTTATTGCCAATGCCACAGAAGTTTATTGTGCTCTTTGGGATCAATGAAATATACAGAAGCTCTAAAGGTGCTATGCATAATACTATAGATGGATGAAACAGCTGTTTAATATTTGCTGTAAGATTTTCTCTTGAAATTCAGGCTGGCAAGAGGGGGCATTCAGGAAGAGAAGATGAATATTTTTTGAGAAGTATCAAGCCAACATTAGTGGAAACTCATGTGAATCTTCAAAGTATCAGAACAAGAAAAGATACAGCTGAAGTTGCATCGAGAAACGGAACTTCATCATTGTCTTACATAATTCTATGTGTGTATGTATAAAGAAAATGTGTAAAGAAAACTGTAGAAGAAAAGATGAACTCATCAGAGATGATCTTGGAAATGGTAGGAGAAGTATTACAATTGTACATACATAGAAGTTCTAAAAGCTGCCACCTTTGGCAGGTGGAAGCAAAACATCTCATTTATCATTGTTATTTTGTGTCTTTATGTTGCCTTCAGGTATTCCCTACAGAGGTCTGTTATTTCTGAGTAGACACCAAACTAGTGCCGTCAGAGTGGATAAGTGCATAAAAAAGATTAACAGATGGGTGGTTATTTGAAAATGTATGCTCTATTTTGTCTGATAATGGGTGTTCTGCTGTTCTGGCATGCTGCAAGGGGCACAATGGTGCATGTCCTCATGTAGAACTGTCTCACTCCAAGCTGAGCACTCGGCAGCCCAGTTTCTCTCAGAAATACAAGTTCAGGAAGGATTTAAGGTGTCCTGGGATAGTGAAGCTGTTACTCAATAGGGGCAGCACAGTCTCCTGGTCTTTTCCTACTCTAGCTGTGCACTGTGTATTTGTGTCTCACCACCTGTGCTATGACAGAGCCCCTGTTCAGGACATGTTGGAGGCCAAGAGTCCTCTCCTTCAGAATGCCAGCTAACAAAGAGACAAACTCCTCTACTTCCAATTATATCACGATAATCCCTGAACAATCAGCTTCTTCCCCCAGCACACAGCAGAATGGTGCTCAGCATGGGAGACACCTCATCTGCCACCTGCTTCTGAAATGGGGTATGTGCAAGAGCACATGGCCTCCATTCACAATGATCTGGGAGACATCAGGATGGATGTACAAAAACTTTTGGAAATGCACATATTCTTGTCAAAGGCAGAACAGGCAGGGTATGGGGAGATCTCATGGAACAGACAGTACACGGCAACCATTTCTGCCTCTGCCCAGCTCATGTGAGAAGGGAAGTACTGCTTCTGCTTTGACATTCTCAAAAGCAGCACACTAGGCTGTGCAGCAGAGGAATGAGAGAGGGATAGGGATGATAGCACAATAAAAAACTTCAGGAATAGTGATAACTGATTTGCCTGCCTAGTTGCCTCAACCGTTTTGTTTGTTTGTTTTGTTTGTTTGGTTTTTTTTTTCTGTTGCTACTTTTTCTTTTCTCTTTTTTTTGAACAGATGATTCAGACCTGGCTTTGGTCCAGCTCTGTATCACTTGGCCTTTACTGTCTTCTAGATCCCATAGGATGCCCTGTGGCTCAATGACATGTTTTCTACTTTTATGTTCTTTTTCCCAGCTCTGTGTCATATTTACTATTTTACATGGTGTTTTTTGCCCCGCTTAAAGTATCTAAAATTTCAGATAGTTGTGGTATATCTCGCATATAGTGGCATTTTTCTAGCACAAAAATAAGTAAATTGAATGTGACATGAGGTCTTGAGGAAGAGTTGAAATGGGTGGAGACTGCTGAGGTAGAGTTGAAGGAATCTATTTTTGTCAAAGGAACCAAATCTGATGCAATTTCAGCAAATTTCTGTAAGAAGGGTCTGGATCCCTCAGGATTGCACCTGAAGTCAGGTGATTCCAGATAGTTTCAGAATTACTGAACTGGCTATTCTGTGCATTCAGCACAGTCACAGATCTCAGGCGAGATCTGCAAGATGTGACACAAGAGCTTCACCAGTCAACTGCTCCAGATTTCACCAACAGTTCTGAAAGTTACTATGTTTGCAATTGCTAGGTCAGCAGGGAGAAGCAGGTCTCAGCCTCAGAAGAGGTAAAGTGCCCTAATTTGTCTTTCTTTCAGGTTTGCCTTTTACCTGGGTTATTCTGTTCCAATTAGTTGCCTGAGTGTCTGGACAAACTGTTTTCTCTATGTCTACATATCTATATACCTGTATCTTTGTCTAGATCTATCTATAAATATTGTATTTTTGCTTTGTCACTTTGTCACGTTGGGCCACATGCTGTTAGTCCAGGTGCAGCAGTGATCCACATGCTTCTTCAGAGTCTGCAGGCACCAATTTTACTAGTGACCAATCTGCTTTTCCTGGCTGTGTTGACTTGTTCCTTTTTTAGATGCTGAATTTGGTAGTAATTCTGTGCAATCCAGAATGTAGAACTGCCTAGGAGTTTGTGTGGCTTTTAATTGGTCCACAGTTCCCAGTAACAAGATGAATGAACAAAGCAGTTTCCCACAGTCTGTAAAATCCAGGCACTACTGTGAATAATGACCATTTGTACATGTGTCTAACATAAGCAGCATTTTTACCTCAGCATTTTCAATGCGCTTTTATATTGATTTGGCTTTTTTTATATTGCCATGTGAACTAGTAGTGGACTGCATGCTCATTTATACAGAGAAAATACAACTACTATTTATTGAGGGAAGGTCTTTTGAGTTTAATTTTAACAATATTCTGTTATACCCCTACCCCAGCCTCAAACTCTGAAACATAAATATAAAAGTTAAGCCTTGTTATTGTCCTTCTAACTTAGTATTAAGGTTCTTCTCTCCACCATTTGTACATCCCACCTCCCAATAACATATTCTTGGTTTTAGTAAGAAGATTACAATCATGTTCCTTAACGAACCTTTGCTACTGTATAATTCAGGTGTGAAGAAATAAAAACATTCTGTAAGAAGCTGTCCCTTTTTAAGAAGTAGTGGGTAGAATTCAAACTGATCACTAAAATATTGTGTTAAAAATAATTATGACATATTCATCAGTAAATGTGCAGTATTGAGGCTGAGGTCTTCGGGACTTTTTACACAATTTTACAATTCAGTACCTATTATTTCCATGGAAAATCTAAAAAAAAAAAGTAATACGAAAATGTTAAAAAAAAATTAAAGCACATATGCTGTCATTAAATAGGTAATTTTTTTAAAAGGGAATTCTTGGATTTTTCAAGCCTGTATTTGTGATCAAAATACATAGGCTTGGTTATCTGAGACAAACAGGAAATTAACTCATTGTGAGACCTTGTAAAAGAGCAAAGAGATATTTTTTCTGAACAAAGGCAGACATTCATGGTCGTTCCCACATAGATTTCACTCAGCCACAGACCCCTTTGAAGGTCCCTTCCTACACAAAAAATTCTGTGATTCTGTGACTCACTGCCACAAAGCACAAGGACGTGTCTAAGTGGTCTGTCCAGGGTCACTTGTGTACGGCAGCGTAAAGGTACACCAGCAGCTGAGTCCTCATCATGTCACATTGTTCTTTTCTGGCATTGGTAAAGTATTTTTACCTCTTTTTACAAGCCTTAATGTGATTATTTTGCCTCAGAATCTTTTTCTTAAGCCTGCCTAAAACACAGCAAAGTTTTGTCAGTATTTCTTCATTTTGAGTCTCCTCACAGCATTACTCAATCTTCCTGCTGAGATAAGAGGAACTGAACTAGCACACACACTGTGGTTTCACCTTATTGTCACCTGCCTGTTAGCATGCAGATCTTTTGCTGAAAGATAATATGTGCAGTGGTTTTATCAGATTATAGACCTGCAGATCTTGATGAGAGTAATGAGAGTTATTCCTGGGTTTTAACCAGTCTGTTGCTGTCAGCCATGTCCTTGGTTATTAATGCACGCTTTTATTTTGACCTTTGTTCTATATTGAGTTCTTTGATACTTTCAGGTGTTTCCATCACTTCTTCCTTCAGACCAATGAATATTTCTCTTAAAATTTTCGTGAGTGAATGCTTTAGATCATTCTCTCTAGTTTTGATCTTCATTGTCTTTTTTGCAGTATTCACTTTCCCTGTTTCCACTTCCTCTGAAACTCCTTGACCCTCACTATATACCTAGAATTTAGATCAGCTCAACTAAATACAGGGTTCCAAGCAGCCTCTTTAATCCAGTAACTGATAATTTTCCCCACTTCCATCTAACAGGCTTACCTAATGTCTCGGAAATTTTCACCTGGCTAAACTGCAAAAAGCTGAAGTTAGCATGGAAGTCAGCATTTCAAGGCATTTACCATCTTGGTTTTAATAGGTGTATAATGAAATGTGAGGTGTATAATAAACTGGCAGCAAGGGCTTCCAAAGTAATTATATTTTCTGCAAATTAACAAAACCACTGACAAATAGGATATATTAACAACTGGATCATTAATTATTTAAATTTCTCTTAAAATGTTTAGTAAAACAACATTTTTCTACCATATCGCTATTTCGCAGATGTTCTTGTGCGTTCAAAATAAGCTGTTGATCCAGTGCTCATGTAATATTGCATAGTGGGGCTCTCTTGTTCTGGATCATTAGACAGGAACAAGAACAGTTTATTCTGTTGAACGAAATTCTAGCACCACATGGTGCGATTATCCTATGTCTTATCCAGTAGCTATTCCAATATGGGCCATAATGTAAAAAATGCCCCATGCATTGTGCAGTGTTTATATTTGCAATTCTAGTTTTTCAAAGAAGTTCCAGTTTAATTTTTTGAAAAGGATCCTGCTCTGGATTCATGGATTTAGTCACGTATTTCAGGAAATGGTCTGTCAGCTGGAGATCTTGTCATGTCAACATGGGCATGCCAAAGATATTGTGGTTAAAATTAAAGCAGAGATGATGAAGGGAAAGCTAAAATAATTAAAAATTTTAAGACTTTGATTATCTCTAGCATTGCTGTTACACCCATCCAACCGGTAGTTCTGTACACAATCCACTCAACCGCACACATAATTATTCAAAATAACTGAAAATAAGGAAAGTTAGAAACTTTACTTGGAACCACATTGAGTTAAACCAGCTGTGTTTATGTCCTTTTCAGTTTAATTTATATGTAAAACATTGAAAAGGCGTAAAGTCACTGAACTACAAAGCAAATGAATGCTCTAATATATTGCCAAGGAAAGCTGGATGCAATATTTTTGATGAAAAGCTGTTGCTTCAGCAAAACAGAAATAGTTGCTGGAGATAAACAAAAGTTTATATGAGAAAGTAATTGATAGAGAATGAAAAGCAAACCAAGTAGTTAGATGGAATGTGGTACTTCTGTTTTTGACAGCAAAAAGTTGGACATGTCTGGATAACTTGACAAAAAATGGCAAATGAAATTTTGCATAGACAAGTGTAAAGAAATTTACATGGAGAAAACCTGATCTTGTAATTGCGTAAAATTGCAGGCTCTGAGGTGGTCCTTACTGCTGCAGAGAAAACCTCTGGAGTTATGATAGATAAATGAAAACATAATCTTAGTAGCAGTCAAAAAGCAGATCAAACACTAGGAATCATTAAGAAGGAAAAATAAATCAATTTTAAAAACCCCATTGCCTTGCTTCCTGTGGTTTTTCCAGAGCTGATACTCTAAGCGGAGTTCTGATCACCACGGCTTCTCAGGGGGATGTTGCAATTGGAAAAGGGTGTGAGAAGTGAGAATAATTAAAGGATGGAGAGTGCCAGTATGGCTTGGCAGAGATCTGCAACCCATGAGTGGCACAGAAAGTAAAAGACTGTTTGCCGCCTGTTCTGTTGTGAGACCAAAGCACCATGAAATGCAGCCAGTGGTAGCCAGACTTAAAGCAACTGTAAGGAGCGGGTTCTCTGTGGCATGAGTAGTAGACCTGTAAAACTTCTTGCCAGGGAATGCAGCCCTTTGCACCTGTGCATCAGCTGATCTTTGCACAGATAAATGTGCATCTTGCCATCTTTATGAACATTTACTGTGTCTGTCCAGACTACTGCAAATCCTGCCATTTGGCTTTTCTTGAATCAAGTCCTTTATTTTGCAGACCGGAAATCCCATTTATGACTGATTACCTATTCCAAACCTTTTTAGTATTACAGTGGAGTAATTTGTCTTTGCTCTTATTTGATACTTTCTCTTTCCACAGTGAGATGTCGCACACGTGACTTGTATTTTCAAGTCTGTCTGAGCAGTTTATGACTATGGTGGTAGCTCTAAAGCAGAGTCAGGAGGTCAGGACAGCTGGCTTCTCTTTGCAATCTAATCGCTGAGCTAAGGCAGTCAAATTACTCTCTTATCTGCGCTTACAGTTTGCCTGTTTGTAGATAGATGTAAGAATAATCCTCGAAGTGGGAGAACAGAGATGTGCTGTGTCCTCAGGTTTTGCCCTGTTTTCCCAAGATGTGCTCACTGCTTGTAGGGGAAGAGGATTTTATCTAAAGTCCATGCAGAAGCTATGTGGAAAATGCTGCTCCTGCAATATGCAGGGGCTGTGAGATGCTGTGACCTGCTGCCTCAGGAAGGGATTATGTCCCCTGAGCTGTGCATCCAGAATCCCTGGGCAGTGAGAGGGGGTCACAGAGCTCCTCTGGTCTCAATACCTACAAGTCCCAGTGCCCCATGTCAGCCGGATCAGCAATACCCTCCTGTGGTGAACCTCTTGTGGATCCTGGGTAGTTGCTTGAGTTTCATGGAGTTGGGTGTGTCTCTGCCTATCACAATGGCAGCATCTCGCTCCCATGAGAGTGAGCCATGGCCAGGGCCTGCTGAGCTTTAACCCATTTTATTCCCCTGAAACAGCACTGAAATCACACAAGAGGAGCAGTAACAAGTCTACCACATGAAAGCTTAAAACTCTACTGTAATAATTCAACATATAAAAGGTGGATTTGATCCAATAATCCAAAGTAGAACCAGTTAAATGGGAAGTCCTTTTATGATTATCAGAGCCCCAAGGATACAACTGACACCTTTCTGTTTTCCTTTCTTTCTCTTTCTGTCTTTGTCAGTAAGTTATAAACCTCTTGCTGTGCTCTAAAAAGAAAATCAGCAAAGGCTGAAATGAAACAGGGACTGCTGCTGCAAAGCAATTTAAAGAGTGCCCTTGGTTTCCACAGCTAACCCATTACAAATTCCCTGGATTTTTTTTCACTCCATTCTTGGGAAACCAAACAAAGAAATCTACCCCAAATTCCCAATATAAATATTAACTAATTGTTAGAATTTCTTTAAGCTAATGGATCTTCCTGGCTATCTAGGTCTGCCAGCTTGCTGAGCTTGTGTCTAAGAGGGTAAATAGAGCTAAGTCAATAGGACAGTCAAAATTTTAAGAACAAGAGCCTGAGAAAAGTTTTGCTTTGAACAAAGGAATAGTAGGAGGTACTGTATGCAGGCCTTCCAGCTGAAGATATACTGAAATAACACTCCACTGCTTTAACTATTTTTCACATCCTGAACTCCTTACATGATCACACTGAGCTGTTTGAAGGCCACACTCATCATTACTCCTAATGTGCCCCAGGTCTTTCTTATGGTGAGATATGAATTTTGTTCTAAGACAGCATCTACCATGCCATAAACGTTCTTTTTTTTTCCTTTTCTTTTCTTTTCTTTTCTTTTCTTTTCTTTTCTCTCGTACTTTTCCCCATGTTTCATTGTTTTTTCTCCTATGCTGAAAACTCCTGTCCAAAGCTGTGTGTGACTCACCAGGTATTTGCAATAGTGCAGATGCTGACAGCCAACAAGTCTCAAGCTTGGAAAAAGACTGGCAGAAAGTATCATAGTGAAATCAAACCTTATATCTTACAGAATTTCTTCAGAAGGATGGGTGCCTGCATGAATCTTGAAATAGTAGCTAAGTCTGAATTATGCTGTTCACAGCTCCAACCCAACATATCTCAAAAATGTGTTTTTCTTCAATTATTTAAACAAAAGTCCTCAGGAGTCTCATGATGTACCAAACAGTATCTCATCTGGGAGCAAAAGATTCAGAATTGCTTATCAGTGGTGGTAAAGGAGTCTAAAAGGCTTATGCTTGATGAGTTTTGAAATGTTTGGCAAGCACAGAGAAATTACATGTATTGTGGTCTTGAAGCATTTTGATTTTGGTTTTGGTGGTTGTAATCCTTCATATGACTGCAATTTAGCGATGTTCAGTGCTAGTGACCTGCTGAATTCTGCTACTAGTTCCAAGACAAAAGAGTAATGGCCTTGCTTCTGATCTGGAAAAGTTCCTGTAGCTCATCTCTCGACTACTGCTTAATCATGTTATCAAGACACATGCACAGTATTACTGAGGAGTGAATGTTTTGCCTATGAAATAAATAAGACTGAACTGTAGTAAGCCTGAGTTATCAGACAAATTCTCAACAGGAACAACTAGGAGTGCTCTCAGATCACAGGGTGTCAAAGTGGAGACCATCCTTTAGGTGTCTCTAAAAGCAACGAACGAGTAAAACCAAAGCAATAGATAAATGTGGAGCCAATGCATTTTCACCTGAGCTGTCTTCAAACATGCAAACCTTGTTTTTTTAAGCAACATTAAAATCATTCATTAAACAACCCATGGGTAAGAATTACAAGATAGTTCTCATGGTCTTTGTGCTGTTTCTGAAGCAATGAATCTTGAACTAACTTGTGCAAAAGCTCAAACTATTGGTTTTAATCAGGCTGTTTAAAGAATGAGAGCAAATAGTAGCATTGAAGAATGCAAACAAATACTGCATGTTCTTGCAAGGTCTTTCACTCTGTCTACTCCCTGTCAGCTCAGAGACACTGATTGTAGTTAAGGCAATCTCAAGAATACGTAGGAAATAAACCTCAACCTCCCTTTCCTTTGATATGTGACTTAACTAGGGAGTTCTGTGTAGAAATTTGGAGTAGTCTGAGGAGAGAATGTAGCAACAGCAGTCTTTTAGAAGAAAATTATTGCTGCTGTGTAACATACCTGTAGATTTATGACAGTTGTTGCCAGTGTACACTTACTGACTGGAAATGATTATTAGATACTGGTAGGGGAGCAACTAATTACAAGACCCCAAATGATGCTGGACATTGATCAATTGCTGAGAAACTCTCACTTTGAAAACAGTGATGTTTCTAAGACTAGGCAGCAGATAAACAGAGACTTGATGAACTTAGGGAGCTTAAATTCTGCCTAGGTTCTGGCTTCTTTTATTTTCGACTTAAGTTCATGTCAAATGATAGCTAGTCACACTCTCAGGAAGTCCCTTCTGTGAGAGTTGACTCTCCTGAACAGTTCTGGTGAACGAAAAGTCTTTAAGATTTGAAGAATGACTGCTTAAAACTTCATGGTCTGAATTTCAGCTAAACCTGAATTTTCTGTGTACCTTACATCAGAAGATTGAGACAAGTACCTACCCCTAGTTTATCCTGTCTATGCCTTGGATTATCATTCCTTTTCTTGTTCATAGGTGTATTTCTTTGACTTTCTTCCAACCTGTTTTCTAAAACATAAAATAAAAATCCCCAGCAAAAGCTAATTTTAAATGACTGTTCCCCTTTTCGTCTTTCCATAACTTCTGTAAGTCTAATAGAGAATTTTTTTGGGGTCAAAATGAATAAGTTTTACAACTTGCTTCTGTGTCAAGATTAGCATGAGCAAAGGAAGGACCTTTTTTATTGTTAGAGCTCTTTGTTAAAATATTGGCAGCACATCACAGGACAGCATGCACCTTTCATTGATTTTTGTGGTTTATTTTTAAAAACAGTGCTTATTATTTTAAGAGAGTTGTAAGCCAAATTTCTTTTCTATATTTAACTATAAAGTTTTCCCTATAGGGAAGAACAGATGAACAAGTTAAAATGTTATTTCTAAGACCTTTGTTACTGAGGAGAATAGGTCTTCCAGACCTTGGTCAACTCTTAGTATGGTTTCTATATATAACTGCCTATAATATTCATCTTGAATGAAAAACTCTCAGGCAATGTGTTGTGCCACCAAAGGATCTGTTTATGAATTGAAATTTTATTAGGAGAATTCAGTCTTGTAGGATGAATTATTGTGGCTCAGAGGAGAGTATTGTGCTAGGCAGATAAAAGGGAATCAGTATATATGGTTTCAGAAGAGAAAAGAAAGTCTGCTTTGCTTGTTTGAACCATAATAATTTATTTAGGAGTATTATTTCTAGAATAGCAGTCCAGTTTATTTCAAGCTAATTGGAGCTGTTTCAAAGGTTTAGAATTTCTTTTCTTCATCAGTTTTATGTAGGTTCCAGTTCACACTTGGGCTGGTGCTCTTGCTTTGTGCTCATTCCAGATGCTGCCTCACTTTCTTGCTTTACTGGGATAGTTTTCATAGGTTTTTTTTCTTATGGAAGTATCGTATTTTTCATGTGGCAAATAGAGTATCTCAGTATGTTTCCTGATAGCTATAAAAGACAAAAATCTCCCACGGATGCATTTTCAGACACAGATCCTGAGAAAGATTTTCTCCCTTGATGGAACAAGTAAGGTCATGATTACACCAGGGCTGAAAGGTCAACCTGGTACTTCCATACTGGTACAATTATATTTCTTACAAGAAAGAGCCCGTTTTAATGAACTAGTGCATATGGAGACAAAATAAGCATATTTTGTAAGTAATAAAGAGGTTAAATTATCTGTCTAGCTTGCATTTTTTTACAGTCTTTATGTCACTATTTGATTGACTAATGATACCATTACAGAGTACGTTAGAAAAGAAAATACTATCTTTCCAATTGGAGTTTTGTAAATAGGTCAAAGAAATGGTTTTCAGCTGTATGCTTAATAGAAAAACAGAAAAAGTGTACATACAGCCCAGACTCCCACTGTTTTGGGTAAATATTTTCAAGTGGTCACAAGTGCATTTTTTGCACTTTTGTTTTTTTGGGGTTGAGGTTTTTCTTTGTTGTTCTTGTTTAAGCAACTGTCGGCTTTCCACTAGAACCTACATTCTTTCTTAAAAGTTTTTTCCTCTTCCAAAAGACATTTATCTCATACTGTGGCTACCCTCTAAATATCTGTTGATCTCAGAGCCTCTCCTGATGGCCTTAATAGGTTTCTGTAGAGCAGTCTGAATTTCTTCTCTCTCGGTGAGAATTAAGTCCATCGCTTTTATTGCTTTAAATGCTGTGGGGAAATTCACATCTTCAATTTCCTTATTCACTCTGTCAGCTTTCTGGGGCAAACCATGCATTGAAATTTCCTTGCAATGCTAATATCAAAGTGCTAGTTGCCATATGAACAAAGAATTTTGCTGCCCCTCTGGCAAAAATGATTTCTATCTTGGGGAAAAACAAAAATAGAAAGAAGATTACAATTTAAAAAATAAACCCAAAATATCCAACGTCTTCCATAGTATGTTTACTTGGTGTTGCTCTCAAGAGCATAGAGGAGTATGTAGAGTATCCTAGTTGCAGAGATTGACCCAGATGAGAGATCAACAGTGACTGGTCCTCCCTGCCGGAGAAGGTGTAGAGGAACAGGAGAAGGAAGTTAGCATCATGCATGAGAATGAAAAGAAAGTGCCTTGAACTGTGTCGGATCAGAGCAAGAGTTTGGAGGTGAGTAAGAAAAAGATCAGACTAAAGGGCAAGGATGTTGACTCTGTATCTGTGTGGATGTATAGACAGTTGGACAGTTGATATGTTTTGCATGAATTGTGAGAACTGTGAATGTTGAAAGAGGCCAAGGAACAGTAAGGAGCAGTCAGCTAAGTGGCAGAATTTACTTGACCAAGTATTTGCTCGATGGACAGAGGGAAAAAGTCAGATGTGCAAGCCAGTTTACCTAAAAGCAATGCTTGCTGTGTTGGTCGTTTTTTGGGTTTTTTCCCCCCCCTCTTTATCTCACTGCTTTTAAATGATCTGTCTGACTTTCCTTTTTGAAATCATGTTTCTGTTTGCCTTACATTAATATTCATGTCTTGTTCCTCTGTGTTATGTTACCTTTGAAGTGCCTAAGCGTTTGTGCTTCTCGTAGAAAGACTTAGCACAGAGAAATCTTGATATTAGATACCCTTGAGAAATTGCCAGTTCCCTTATTTGCCACTTTGTTTATGACAAAATATTATGGTAGTAATGCTGAACGCCAGTTCTTTTTTGGTGGTTTTCTTTGTTTGTTTGTTTGTTTGTTTGTTTGTTTTCTCTGCTAAATAGCAAGGTCTTTGTTTATGTTCTCGAATGAGGTCACTCCTCTTTTTTACCAGATGCATCCAAAGTCCGTGGCCTTTATGCACCATGTCCTGTCGTGCATCTCCTGAACTGTTCTTTTGCTTTCTGCTGTTTGAAGTTACTGTGTCACCTTGCCCTTGAGAGATCAGTAGTATGTTGAACACCAGAGACATTTTTACAGGACCGAACACTGTTAAAATTTGAAAGGCTTACAATAAATTAAAAATAATGGCTCTGGTGTCACCTATTTCCTCTCTGTGTATGTATAGAACCCAAATATTTGTTAGAAATAGTTACTTGAGAAGATAGCCAACAATCAAGGCAAGACTTGGATGCTGTGAAATAAAGACAGAACATCTGCCTGAAATAAGTATCTGTCTTTACTATACTACTACTTCAGTAAGAAATACTCCAAATGTAAGTCCCAGGTTCTGTATTTCTCTACAGAGGAGTTGATATTTTTTATAGATAAAGGCTGTCAGAAAGCACTTGTAATACCCTTTGAAGACTGTATATGTAACAAGAAACTGCCATACTTCATACTCCATACTCCATAAAATTTACTGCTTTTCTGCAATTTTAGACCCAATGGAGTCAGACCCACATTTAAGATACTCCAGATATGATTAGCAATCATCATCACTCATACATTATTCATGGTGCTGTCATTTCTTGTGACAATTTCAGGCATTGATACTCAGTTTCATATGTTCTTCTCAACTGGCAATTGATTTTACATTATAACCCTTAATTTTACATTCTAGGAAGTGAAATGAAAAAAAAAATCTCATCCAATATCTGTAATTTATGATTTTTTGCCCACAGAGCTCATCCTATAATCTGCTTTATCCAATGGAGAATGGCACCAATGGAGTTTGGACAGCAAATGCAAATGATGTTGAATACCCCAGGACTTAATAGATAAGTGCATTGACTGTCAGGTGACATGCTCAATTTAACAGTCCAAAGATGCCTAGGATGTTCAAAATAGCACTAGGATTTGATTTATCATGACAACAGATGTGAGGTATTTTACTTAGTATTTCCATTAGCTATAGTAAAAAAAAAAATTAATAAAAACCTAGATATTTAAATATAGGAATTACTTTATAATAAAAATTAGTCTTACATTAATACATTTTTTTCATGCAATAATGCTATGTATCTGAGGATAGCTTTGTGTTTAACCTCACAGCAATACTGGAAACTATAATTTGCAGCCTTGTTTTTGAGGGATAAAAGTCCTCACGTTGCCCCTCAAATTCTCCTGTCCTTCAGATTGGAAGGAAATAACTCACTAGGCTGCCAAAAATTCCCTTCCCAGCATGTTTATGGGCCAGGAAAAGGAGATGGCACTTTAGGCCAGCCTAATTACAGCACAGACCAGACTCAGTGAGACTACTGTTTCTTATAAAACACACCTCTAGGGTTGTTAATGGGGATGTTCTACTTAAAAATAACCTGTCTGCTTATTTATTTAAGGTGAGATTTGCATCTGATTAGCAACAGACCATACCAGCTGGAGTGACATGGGAGTGTCTTAATTGCTTTCCTCTGCCTGGAAAATAGCTAGCTGTTCATTCTATCTGCTAATGTGACAGCTCATTGTTGTTATGCTGTTAGGCTGGCAAACTCGTTTACAGATGACGTCAAAACCCAGCATTCAAATAACAGAAAGGGAGCTGTTTCCCCAACGCACGTAGGAGAAACAAACCTTTTATAATGGAGCTTTGGTAGGAATTGTCTCATTGCGTGCACGTAGAGCTGATGCCTCGGACAGCTGTGAGCGAATATTCTGTTACAGTGTCATGGACTGTTTCTTCCTCAGCTGCTGAAGTGCCTGAGAGCCAGTAGAGAATTCCTGTATCATGTTATTACTGTCGTGTGAACAAGAAATGTCTTCAGAAGGTAAAGGAGAGAATCCAACAGGGTAGAAGGCAACTTCTGGATGTGTTTCATCCAACTTCCCTGCTCAAAGCCAGTGTCAGGATTTGCTCAGAGCCACATCCAGCTATCTTTTAAGTATTTCTATGGATGGAGATCCCACAGCCTCCTGAGACAATCTTTTCCAGTGTTTGAGCACTCTCATAGCGAAAATCTTTTTTTAATAGCTATTCACATTTTTCTGTGTTCCAATTTCTGCTTATTGCCTCTTCATAGATAACCACGCACCTGCTAGAAAAATCTGACTCCACTTTATCTACACCTTCTTATCTGGTATTGTTCACAGCAGCAAGATACCCCCACCAACAGCCTTCCCTTCTGCAGGCTGAACATGCTCAGACATGACATGATCTCCTTCTTCATCACATTATCCAGCCACAAAGCTGCCTGGTGGCCTCTGTTGCACTTTTACCTCTATGTCAGTGTCTGTCTTCTACTATGGAGCCCAAAACTGGACACGGTATTTCAGATGTGGTCTCACAGGGGCTGAACATAATCTCTTCCCTTAACCTGCTGGATTAACTTCTTCTAATACAGTCAGGACACCTTGGTGTGGTGCAAAGGTGCATTGATGGGTCATGTTCAAACCTTCCAGCTGAATCAGAGGGTCCTTTCCTTCAAAGCTCCTCTCTATTCTGCCCTGCCACATGAGGTTATCCCATCCCACATGCCAGACTCTGTCTTTACCTTTTGGCTGAACTTCAGGAGGCTCCTGTCAGCTCAAGGAATTGAGAAGCATGATGTTAAATTTTAATCGATTTGGTGTATTTAAGAAGAGATACTAGAATTAAGAAGTCGGCTCCAACAGAGATTGCGTAAGCCTTTGAAGACTCTTATTTGGTGTATGCTGAAAGCCACAGGAAATTTCACAACGCTTTTAGTTTCCGAAAACTTCACTTGAAACCCTATTCTCTTTTTCTGAGAAGCTGCAAAATATGTGCATGCAATTGCAAACCTCTACTTAAAAATGCATATACATAATAATACCACCGATTTCTGTACTTTCCACTGAGATCCATTCAAACACTCAAGCCAGCAAGCAAGAAAAGACCCCTTCACATTATAAAAATTTATATCCATTCTGCAAAGGGCTGTAGAGAACACAAAAGTAAGTTAGTATAAGGTTTGTTAATCTTGACAATATCCTCTTGATTACAGCATCATGATTGTGAGGCTCAATTATTGCAAAATTCAACTGTGTTATTGGCTCATTTGATAGTCAGTTACTCTGCTGTTTAGCTTTTGGAACAAAGAAAGTTTAACATGGCTTGCAACAGGGGCTCATGAGACTTCTAAAAAAGCTGGTGAACAATTCAGATGAAAACTTGAAGTATTAATAATACTATTTCTGAAAAGTAACAGCCACAAGATGGAGGTACACATTCGACTGAAATGAACACTAGAGAATTTTTCTGAGAATATGATCAATATGGAAAAAGTTCCGTATCCCTTACTTTCTATTGTAAAACCAAAGGCACTATCTTCAGCCTGAACTCACTGGAGAACATGTGGAGCTCATTGCAGGCTGAGGAATTTGTGCTCCAACACCAAGATATATTGCTTGAAATCTTGAACTCATTGAAGTCAGGCAAAAATACTACTGATTCACACAAGCCTGGCTTTTATTTCTAGAACATTTTATGAGTACTCATCTTGCCCATGTTTGCACAAATGTCAGCTAAATAAAAGAACCAATATCTCCTCATCAGCACAGGTTCATTTAACTTACACGCTACTGTTGAACCCAATAAAATGTTTGTGTTCTGAGCAGTAATAAGTCATAAAATGATGTTAAGAGCCCAGGAAAACAGATGTAGAACCTTTAGGGCATGTCAACTCGTGAAAATAAAACTATAATCCTACTGCAGGAAAGCAATGTGCAGGTTGTACACATGACATGAAGTTACACAAAAATTAGACTTTGCTTATTAGCCTGGCTTCAACTGGGATTGCACGTGTGTGTGTGTGTGTGTGTGTGTGTGTGTATTTGTGTGACTAAAAGATTCAAAACCTGACTGAGAGTATATTAATGTAAATTAATATCAATACAGAAACAATATCTGTGCAAAACAGTGCCTTTTAAAAATTTTCTGGGGAGCAGTAAGTCAGGTTCAGAAAACCCACTGGCTTCCAGAAACTTCATCAGCTACTACTGGTGGGAATGGGATGTCGCCAGCCTTCCAGGGGTGAGGATTTGTCACGCTGTTTACAGTGTTAAGGCAACGTCTGCCAAAATCTGCTGGCAAGTGGCCTTTCATCACAAAACCCAGCAGATGGCAGCCTACAGCCAGTATTTTTTACTGTGCTGTTTGCTGCTGTAATAAACAGAAACTCCTCATGAGAGGTTTTCGTAAGAAAACTGTGATATATTTAGGTGCATAGAGATATGAAGATGGGTGTTTGTGTTGTTCCCTCCTGCCTTGCCTCTGTGGAACAATTGTGCTCAGTTGTAATTTTTGCGTGGAAGGAATTCTCCATTTTTTCCCCATCCAGCTGGTGAAATTTACTGCTGCAATGTAGTCAGCTCCTGAAAGAAACTGGGCAGAAGCAGCTGATCTGGGGACAGAAGGAATGGAAGTTTTAAGCTGTTGGATGCTGCTGATTACAATTTTAGGTGAAGTCAAGAAGATCCTTATGACAATTTGTACTTTCCATTGAGCTATTATCAGTCTGCTTTAAAATAAATAAACGTGAAATTACAGAAGTAGCAACTCCCCTCCCCTGCTGCTGTGCTAGCACACTATGCTCTGAAAGGCTAACAAATGGGTGTGTAGCCCTACAATTTCAGGATCCCCACCCTGCCCTTTTAGCATAAATGCAGCTGCATTAGGCTAGCTAAGGGTGTATTAGGTAGGTACATTAGGGTACCCTACATAAGGGTAAGCTACACTCACATTCCAAATGGCAGAGGGTCTGACAAATTTATTTGCTGGTCACAAAGCGCTTTGGAAGCTGCTTTGGAAGCACTTTGAACCCTGCGCACAGAGAGCGGAAAGCTGCATGTGTATCCTGGCTTATGTTTATCCATACACAGGACGTTGTGGCCTGCAACGTAAACACAGTTGCTCAGTCTAGAAAATATGATCCCAGCTCTTGCATTTGCTTGTTTAAGGTTTCAAATTGCTTCTGTTTCAAGTGTCTGGTCCTTTCTTCTCCCCTGTTCTGGTTTCCTTTGCTCTCTCCCAGGGACCCTGTTCTGCTCCTTTGGTCTCTCCCAGGGACCCAAGAACCAGCAAGGGATCTTGAGGCCTCAGAGAAATTAGATGTCAAGTTTAGATTAGATGTTGGGAAGATGTTCTTTATTGTGAGGGCGGTGAGCCACTGGGACAGGTTGTCCAAGGAAGTTGTGGATTCCATATACCCAAAGCTGTTCAAAGCCTGGTTGGATGGGGCCCTGAGCAATACGATCCAGTGGGTGGCTTACCTGCCCATGGTGGGGAATTTTGAACTAGATGATCTTTAAGGCCCCTTCTGACTCAAATCAGTCTTTGATTCTATGAAGTGCCTGTATGGAGCTGCCTCTGCCCACAGAGACATGCACCACTCTGTGCCGTGTAGCACTTTGCAGCGACTCCTTGCCTTGCAATCCTTGCTTTGGTGTAATAATTGGGTTCTGCAGATTACAAGTGGTTTTTTTGCAAAAGTTTTTACACAAGCAGCTGATACAGTGGTTGTTTTTCTAATACTCAGCTGACCAGAATTACTTATAAATCATCACCTAAGGATATCAGAATAGAATGACAGTCAATTTGTAAAGGATTTTCTTTGGATCAATAGAGAGAAAAACTGAATATTTTAAAATATGATCTTTCACCACAATTCGATTTTATAGATGTGAAGAGAAGTTTTATGTATATTTATTAAGTGAACTATGAGCCTACTTCTTTCTTTAATTTGCTGAAGAAAAATCTGACCACAGAGAGGTTTTTAACAGTATTAAAAAAGCCATCAAGAACATTGCCAAAAGGATATTTCATCAATAATTCAGGATATCCTTTACAAAATACAGAAATGTTTCTAGGACTTCTAAAATGGAAAATCACAAAGTTTCTAAATCCTGTTTCATAGGAGAAGTCTAATCTCATCTCAGTTGCTATCCATACAGAAAAATGTGGTGGAAGTCACCTTTGATACTACTCACAGAACAGTCTGTTTTTAATGTGAGCTCTCATATGCCCTTTTCAGCCTTGTGATTTGCCTCCTTTTATCAGGAAATACAAAAAAAAATCATATTGGAGCCTCAGTTTTGTCTCCCGCCTCTGTATTCTTGTGGTAGGTTAGTCCTGGCCCCCACCCGGTCACCCAGTCATGCCCCAGCAGGATGGGAGAGAGAATCACAAGAGCAAAAGCAAGAAGACTCTCTGCTCAAGATAAAGGCATTTAATAGGTGAAGCAAAGCCCTGCAAGCACAGCAAAATGGGGCATTCATACTGCTTCCCATCGGCAGGGAGATGTTGAGCCACTTCCCTGGAAGTCCTGCGTCAGCACAAGTAATGCCTCCTTGGAGAGACAGCTACCATAACCACAACTGTCCCTGCATCCTCCTCCTTCTCCTGAGCTTTTGTGTCTGAGCATAGCACTAAAACACATGGGTGTGCCTTTGCTCAGTGGTCAGCTGTCCCAGCTGCGCCAACTCCCAGATTCTTGTGCTCCCCTCAGCCTCCTTGCTGAGGAAGAGTGGGAAAAATAAAACCCTGATGTTGTACAAGCACTGCTCAGCAATAGCCAAAACACTGATGTCTTATTGACTCTGTTTTAGTCACAAATCCAGAATGGGTGCTATAGAGGAAATTAACACCAGTCCAGCTAGACTCAATACATCTTGTCTT
The DNA here is from genome assembly GCA_013398955.1 of Callaeas wilsoni. Lineage (NCBI taxonomy): Eukaryota > Metazoa > Chordata > Aves > Passeriformes > Callaeidae > Callaeas > Callaeas wilsoni. Next base: position 320,293 of record VWPU01001820.1, on the reverse strand, counting down.
CTTGCCCTTCTTTCCACAGTGGGTCAGCGTTAGATAGACAAGAGAAGATCAATAAATTCAACCTTTCTGGTCTCTCTAACCATGTAGACTCTTCAGACTCATACAGTGTAAAAAAAAAGGAGGGATGGTAAGGTATGCAAGATTTTATCTTTGACAGTATTCAGCTAAGAGGACTTAATGGGGACGCCTTTGTTAAGACAGCAAAGCAGTACCCCTTTGTGCTTATAATACATTTAAAACAGGGCTTTATTTAGATGTTAAATGCCTTATAAGTTTGCAATTAGCCAGTCTGAACAGCATTGCAATATTAAGAGCTTTTTGTCTTCTGAACTGCCTGAGGGAAAGATACCTGCCATGATGCCTGTTGATAAAGTCTAGAAACCAGTTCCTGCAGGGCTGGCAAGTGCTGTGGGAAGCACTCCGTGTGCTTTCTGAGCACTGAGAGTTTACAGATGCTGCATCACCTGGGTACTGACCAAAACACAGCTACCAAGAGACCTGCCAGCTGCTCTGGGGAATTTGTCCTCTGGTGGGGATGTTCTGTTGAAAGCTTCCTCATAGAAGGATTTCTAAAAGTCTGCTGGAAACATCCAACCATTTTCTCTACTTTGTTTTTGGAGAAAGGGTAAGCATGGGAAACAAAATTAAAAATCAGAAACTGACCTTTATGTCGCTGTTTCCTGGGTGCCACTTGCAACCTTTCTTATTTCAGCTGCTTGATATCTCCTGTTCTGTAAGATTTTCATTGGGAAAAAAGGAATTAGGCTGCATTTGAGAGGGGTTTGAGGCTGGGGGAAGGGGATGTTGGGGTTTTTTGGGTGGTGTTGGGTTGGAGTTTTTTGGTTCCTTTTTGGCTGCAAGGTGGAGACTTCATATCAGTTGTCATGTTTCAGGAGCAGGGCAGAAGTTGAGAGTATAGTTAACAGTTTTACTGGAGACTAATTTTCCCTTAATTGTTCTTATGTTCTTATAACTATGAAATAATAGAATCAGAGACAAGAAATATTAACATATTGCTGTTAAATTCTGTTAGTGGAGGGTGGCTGAAGTGTGACTACAATACAGAAACAAATATTTTCTAAATTCTCTAGTCCTGCAAAAGCAACAGCTCAGATTCAGACCCTCTTTTTGAGTGGCATGGTAAAGCTGTCAATCCCCTTCAGAGACCAGTCATGTATTTAATAAATGCTCTGTGCCTCACAACCCTATCTTTGGATCTCACCTGTCCTCCAATGTGTGTAACCCCAATCTTCATACAAGTGTTGTGCCTTAGGTGTCAGATTGCTAAGGCTTAGGTAAATACCAAAGTTATTAGATTGCATCCTTCCATATTCTTCATTCTCTTTCTCAAGTTATGATAGTTGTACTTCACATTGCTGTAATAAACTTTAGCTGGCAGGACACTCTGTTCCCTAATTGGCAACATATGCAGTAATGAAGAACTTAATTCCAAGCAAATATGGTTGAAATTATTAGAGCAGAGATATTTACAAGAAGGTTTTTAGTCTGCGCTGGCTAACCTCTTTGTCAAAGCAGGCAAATCAGTGTGCAAGGGATACCAGGAGGAAAAACAGGGAAGAGAAGGAAGAATGAGGAATGAGAAGGGTAGGCTGAGAATGGTAGATATTATTAAAGTTGAAAGGGCCAATTTTGTGTGTTTACAATTTTGTTGAAAATTCAGAGTTTTAAATTTTTTCATATGGGTGCTGATGCTAAATTTTGTGTAAGAGAAAAGGAAAACACAAGTACATGCACCCCTGCCTCACTGCACAGACCTTCATACAGGATTTCCCCTTTTGGATAGTGGCTGTAGAAGCTGAGCTTTTTGATGTGGTTGAGCAGAGTAGAAACTTCTTTTCATAGTTGTTGACAAAGCTGTTTCATAAAGTCAAAGAACTTCTTACTTACCTTGAGGAAAAAAACAGTAAAAACATCATGGTATTTAACCTTAAAGCTCAGAAAATATATGTGCTAGAAAAACAGCTATTTCTAGCAATTACAGATTCTGCCTTAGTGTTGCAGTAGATGTTGTGGTGCTGACCTCTTTGTTAAATGCTACCTTTGAGGAAGTACTATTTTCTTGTTTAAGAATATTTGTTTAACACGGGTGAGCAACAAATATATAGCAGCAATTTCTTAAAACTTATTTTTGTTTCCAAACATTCAACAAAGATTACCTTTTTCATTTGAATGGTTTCTAGGCACAGCCTGGTTTTTAGATTTGTTCAATCAGTGAAGTGGGAGTTTACGTGCCAGACACAGTGGTGTGTCAGTGAGATCAGTCCTTTAATGTAAGGCATGAGGCTTTGATTCTGATGTCTGTATTAATCTATTTCAAGTTTCATGATTTATTGACAGTCCCTCCTTCATTACCTGCATTTCTATGGTAACCAAATATCCCATAATGGCTCTGTTATGATGCCAAAAAATGTTTCAATTTAAGTTAATCTATTCAATTTTAGATCATTATGCTGCAGTACTAGTAGGGATGACATTACAGCTCTTTTGGTTTTATTTGGCTTATTTTGGTGCTGAGAAAAGGGAAAAACCAAATTTAAAGAGACTGTTGTAAGAAGTCCTGTGATGTCCATGAATTCAAAAAAGCTTTTATAGCTGTCTGGCATCTAACTTCAATATATTTTGTGATCTTGTCGTCCTCACAGCTGTATCCGACAATTGATTTCTACTTTGGAAAAACAGCAAAGTCCTGCTTTGATTCTTGTGTCCTGCTTTGATTCTTCTGTCCTTGTTCTATCTTGTATGGATTTTGGATATCTTAAGTTTTCTCTATAAGATACAACCATACAAGCTTTTCCTAGCATATGGGGTCTCATGTTTAAAAAAAGTACCTTTTATTCTTATTGACGAAATAATGTGATATTGATTCGAACAGATTGTGATAATCTAAAGGATAGACTGACCTCCACTTCCAGTGGCATAATTAAAGAGTGTACCATTATGTATCTGTGGTCTTAATACTGAAGGACTTAACAGACATGGAAGCTCTAGTCACCAGGGCTCTTGCAATCACCTGTAATTAAGCATCTGCATAACAGCCTGAAGAATCAGGTACCAAATGTAATTCTTCATTCTGCTTTTGTCAAATCAGTGAGTGAAGCAATGGGCTTATAAAAGTATTTCTTAGCACAGTTCCCTCTGGTGCAAAAAGAAGTAGCTAGTATTTCAGCAGAGTGCCTTGGAATCAGTAAGTTATATGCCTTTTTTTTCACTGTCTATCTGCTCTGTATTCCTCCTAATTTCCCCTGAGATTCCTCCTAATTTCCCCTGAAAAACTTCTGCCCTGATATGAACAAACTGACGCAGGAGTTATTTCTCTGTTGTGTCCCTGCATATTCCTGTTATGAGAGTACTACCAAGCCTCCTGATTTGACGAAATTAAGCAAAGCAAGAAACCCATTTATAATTCTTGCAACTGCAGCTAGTAAATGTGTTTTGCTACTGGAACATGACAAGATAAACACCAGCAACACAATTGAAGCCGAAGAACTGAGAGAAACTGAGCAATTTTGCCTCCATTGAATTAAGGAGATACAGATATTTTTTATAGGAAGAGAAGATGAAATAAACCGTGTGGATATATGAAACATACTCAGTGCTGTAACTACAATAAGAGCATACGATAACCCGCAGATCGATTGTAAGGGGATGTGCAATGAAGGCAGACTAAGTCACACTGGGGGAGTGTGGCTGATGCATAGACAGTATCACTTGCTATGACAAGAATGGGAGAGGCAACACATCTGGAGTCGCCCAGCCTCACTAATGCTGCTGGATACACATTGCCCAGCTGGAGTCTCTGGCCTGGCAGCTGAGCACAGACAAATGGAGCAAATGGCGGCTGAGATTTTTCTGAAGTGGAAGGAAACAGAAGGGAGGAAGCTTTCTGCACATACTCCTTGCAGCAGGAAGTAGGTAATTAGTTTGTATTTTTTCTGTTTAAGATCCCCTGCCTAAAAACCCCACAGTCTCTTACTCCTGATCTTCCCATTATTCCATCCAAACTGCCTTGTCACATTCCTGCTCCTCTCCTGCCCCCAGGGATGACTGAGTTGGCTGAAAAGACACTATGTCCTGCACCATGGTCCAGCTGTTTCTCCGTGACGCTGCAGAACTGCTCCTCTCCACCTACAGTGACAACCATCAGCACTGGTGAGAACTCAGCTGTGGAGGCATCAAATCACAGCAAGAGTGGCCAGACACCAGGTAGAGCTATTCTGATTCCTGTCCCTAAGTGACACACCAGAAAGAACTGAACTGATAGACCTATTTGCCTCAAATGTTCCCCATTCATTAAATATCCTACAATTGTAGTAAGTTACAGAGAACTGATAAAGAAACAGGAAAAAATCCACACTATAACATTGAGCTTTATATCCCACTAACATTTTTATATGTGCCAGAGACTGGTACCAGGCTTTTTTGTATATAGTAATCAGTAATGACATACCAACCTTAAGCGATAAAGATCTTATATGTCACATGCTGTAGCTAGCTCTTCAAAGTTCAACACTGAAAGAAACCAAGGAGCTGGAAAGAATTGTGTTATGTTGGCATTGCAGCATATTGCAGGATTTTATTGCTGTAGTATCTGCAAATATTGAGAGTCAGGAATGCTTAACTGTTTATTATTGCATGGCTGAAAATGAACTTAAATTCATGATCAGTAATTAAAGACTGTCACCACAGAACAGACTCTGATTTCCTGTAAACCTTGTTCTGTCCAGCTGTACTCAGTACAACAGCCACTGTTTCTATCAGCTGAGCATATAAGCAAGGGCCTTCACATAGCTCATCAATATTGTGCCATTTTCAATCTATTATGAGAATACTTTTCTAAAACAGAACATTGTTATTCTTGCTTTCAGCATTTCTTGTGACTCGGTGGGATGCTATGTTTTTCCTGGAAAGAGCACTGGTAATGCAACATTACAAAAGACAACTGCAGAAGATTCACCCATTCACAATCCCTTGAAACCCATCCAAGTGCAAAATTAACTAGGATGTGCAGAACAAGATAATGAAAGATTAAATTTGTATTCTTCACTGTCCTTGAAAATTAAATACTGGCCTATTTATTGAGAGAAGAATGCTGTTAGTAGAGCAGAAGCTTATCCTTCAAAGGCTGCCTTCTTTTGGCCAGCATCCCCTTGTTCATCAATGGGAAACAGGCAGAGCTCTCCCTGTCTCTCCCTGTAGGCCAGACATTCATCTTCTGTTTATGCCCTCAAGCCACAAAATTTAATATTGTCAAAGTTTACTGCTTTCTTTACAAGACAGCATGATGCAACAAGTAAGAACACTTTCCATTTTAAAATCTGAAGATTTGTACACAGATGAAGAACATGTAGGCAACTCAAGCAGTGCCTTCACAATGACCTGAACATGTTAAAAATATGTGTTAAGAAATACTCACCTCTCCTGCAATTAGTAGCACGTAGTCTGCTTTTTAAAAAGAGTATGGCTTTGCAACAGCTATACCATTTCCCTCATGACTTTACACTGTCTCATGCACTATTTGGATGCATTGTGGAAACTTAAAGTGCAGTAAATGGGTAATTTCAAATATCAGACTACTATGCTCATCACGAGTGTGAGTGAAGAGCTTACACTTAGGTTCACAACACAGAACACGGTTTCCTTCTTCAACTAAAGTATTTTGCTGCTTTAATACTAAAACTAACAGGAGGAGCTGAAACTTCTAAAAACACACAAAAAATCACTGAAGATGTTTCTCAACATTCACTGAAGTTTTTGTGCACAAATTTATTTCTCTTTCTGTAATCCAGGATAGACAAGGAAGGTGACAAAGAACCTAGTGTGATCCCTATTCTGCAAGTGAAGGTCTGTGATAAAAGCAGATATCCAGACAAGCAGCAAAAGGCTGTGTACTTAACTATACTGTAGAGATGAAAAATAGGCATAAATGAGCAGCTGCCTGATCCACACAGTTTCTGTTTGTCCTGTGAGCTACTGTCACATCTGCAGCTGAGGCTCAAAGCACCCAAGCAACCTAGAAGGAGGCAAATTTAAGATAATGGTGGATTTTGCTTGATCAGTCCCACCATGCTAGTCATTTTACATTATATTAGCACGAATTATTGTCAGACCATAATGCAAGTCTCTGACTGCACTTGCAACAAATATTCAGGGGGACAAGTGACCCGGGTCAAGAGTGAGCTTAGTCCACTCTGTAGTTGACGTACTGCAAACATATACAGGATCACAGAGAAAATTGTGGTTTAGAGAGGAAAGAGGCCACTAGAAGGTTCATGAGCTTTTTGTTCACTGCTGCCAGCTGCAGTCTAATACAGGATTTGCAATAAGTCATGAAAGTTGACTCACAAAGTGAAGAAGTACTTGCAGCAGTAGCTGTGCATTTTGCTCCTGCAACTTGCTAAAGTTTCTACCATACACAAAGCATTGTTTTATTCCTGCAGAAGATGATGACTGTCTTGGGGTGATTCTATGACCATACAGTATTCCCCATCGCCTGCTTGATTTCTAGCGTACCTTTAAATTGCAAAGGGGAGAGAGAGAAGCTAAGAGAACTCTTCAAAGCGGCCAGCTTGACCTTGCAACTAGAAAGTTTTGCATTCTTTTCTCTCCCAATTCTGACAACATTTGGGTAGTTAGAGGACTTTTACTCGCTAGTCTCTTCGGCTTTCAGTGGAGGAGGGACTGTGATCTGCCTCGGTGGCTTCTTATCCTTTTTGGACTGTTTTTGGCTTGCTTTTCGTCTGAGACCGGCTGTCATCTCCAGACCTGCTCGGCGGGACCCTCCAAGGGGGAGCGTCGAACCCTGCCTGGCCGGCCCGGCCCAGCTCAGGACTGCAGGTTTTACCTACAGAAAGAACTCTAAAATCCATAGTCCTCTTTTAGGGGACAGGGGAGGGGGTTTCAAAATCTTTTTTTTTTTTTTTTCTTTTTTCCCGTAACAGCGGGGGGACTCTGTTTTGTTAAATAAATAGTTTTTTTCACTTTCACTCGAGAAATTATTTTCCCGAACCCGTGGGGGAGGTGCTGCCGGGGCCTGCTTGCCTGGCAGGCAGGAGAGAGAGAGAGAGAGACACCCCTCTCGGGGTGTTTCCTCCTGGATTTGTGTCCAAACCGGCACAATGACAAAATTGGATTATGTATTAAAAAAATACATTGCAAAATCATTAATTGCAGTAGTGCATTACTGGGAAGTGCCTGACCAGGTATTGTAGTGGGATGTCAATCTTACTGAATCAACTCCAAATAAATATGCCCAAAACCACTCCTTTGCTCTCTTTTCTGGCAAACAGTCTTCCTTAAGCCTTATCTTTGTCCTTCTCAGAGAAAATTGACAATAGTAATTCTGACTCCTTGGGATTCCTCTCCTTTTATTTTAGATGTGTAAGGTGGATGTCTGGTTCTCAAATTCCCAGATTCCTTTTGTAGCCACTAGAGAGCAAGGGTCATTTTGCAGAGCATTGCCTACTGCTCTCTGAAGTGGAGGTATATTTTTAGAGTGACTACTTTACTGCCCATTATTCCTTCTGGCATAACCTAAGCATCACCCTGTATCTCTCTATAATCTCTTGTTGAGATCAAATACTGCTATGGGCAGAGACCATCTTTTGTTTTTGTGTTGGTAGAGGCATTATCTGAATGGGATTGAAATTGAGGCTCTGCATGTTCCAGTCATGGGCATAAGAACAATAAAAGAACAAAGTACTGAGTATGCTTCCAGATAATTATATATCTCCTATCCGATGACATCTAGTAATTTAAGGGTGTTTGTGTTTCCAGATGTAAGATGTACACAAGGTTTGAGAATAGGCAGAATTCAAACACCCGGTGCTCCAAGTCCTTCGTTCCTGTGACAGGACCACCAGAGCTGCAAATCTGTGAGCAGGGAGAGGAGGCTCATTTATAACCTGCTCTGCTGTGGTTGATGAAAACAGCTGTAAGGTAGAAATTCCTGAAACTCAGAGAGGAAATAGTGGCATAAAAGAGTTTTTTAATTTTCTGGGTAGACTGTAACGACTAATCGTATGTCAGTCTGACTAAATAATGAAAAAACTTTCTTCTCCTCAGGAAATTTGAATTTTTAGCCTGTCCAACAGAAGGTTTATGAGCATGCTTTAAAAACATTAAAATGCATTTCTGCAATCCCTATCCAATATTACATTCAGTCATTCATTTTAGTTTTATAGCATTCTCCATACAAGTGCCACAGAGAGTTTGACTGCAAAGCACATTTAATTAAAATACAGCTAAGTAAATAGGATTGGATATTACAAACCACAAGACACCTATCATTTTAATCACATATGGAAATGTAGTCCATACACAAGAGGCATAGGTTGCTATCCAGAGAAACTACAAAAACGATCCTGCTTTTATTTTTACTGACTTTCATCAGAGATACTAAAGGAATACATATTTCATATAAAATATAGACTGCTAAGCATCTGGTGCTTAAAGTTCAGATATCTAAATACTGAAAAATTATTTCATGTGTATAATAAAACAGGCTGTAATAGTGGAGGGTTAAAGACAAATGTCTGTTCCTCTTTCAGAAAAAAAGAAAGAAAGAAACCTTCCAAAAAATATATGCTCTTCAACTTGGAATCTTCATCAGCATGGTAATATTGCCCTCCACTTTTTTTGTAGTCATAGGAATTATGTTGGTGTTTTTATCACTTCACTACTTCTCTGGATATTACATTTATATATTCAGTGTGATGTACAAGAAATGAGCCAGATAATTATGAGTAAGCTGAACCAGCTGCAAATACAGATAAAGTACATTCATTATGCTATAATCAGAAAACTGTGTGTATGTAAAGGTTTGTATACTGGGTTTGTGTCTGGGTTTTTTTAACTGTGGTGCCTGCACTGTGAGACATGCGACAAGGTTTTCATGCCTGTCAGACTGCTATTGCCACTCTGGACTCCAGAGTGCAGCCTGCTAGTGGACTTCATGGCAGGGCTTTGTGACTTCGGCTGAAAATCTACTTGGAGTAGTGAATATCTCACAGCAAGACCATGAGTGCTTAGCCACCGTAGCCTTGATCCTAAGAAAATGCATCTTGCTAGGAATAATAATTAACACAATTTATTAAATGACTGTTTCATGGTACCAACGACACTTTGAATATAAATTACAAACCCTGTAAACAAAATATAGGCCCCTTATCTATAAAGGGAAAAATATTAAAACTACTGATTAAATTGTTACTTGAAAGATGAATGGAAAGCTCAGTGCATTTGCACTTGACAGATACTGTTGTTGTCATAAAATAATTTTGACATTTAAATGTCAAAAGATATGCTATTCTTACAAGACTTTAATTGTCTTTGATCATTCTGGTATTTCTGTCTTTGTCTTTCAATGCTTTGATTTCACTGTGGATTTATGTCTGATGCACTGAGTCCAACATTAACCCAATATACTTTGCAACGTATCGGAAAAATGGTGATCCTTGCAACTTCTTTCCTTGCGTACTCTTTAGTCACTTCCTTCTTCCTTGCCTGACTTCCTTTCCACCACATCTCTTACCTTCTCCTCTATTTCCATGAGCTTTGTCTTCCAACTCAGAAGTGGGAGTTGTGGATCATCTCAGATAATGAGTGTCATCACCCTTCTGCTTTCTCTAGTTAGGGTGCAGTTTTCGGCAAGGACTGCAGGTTACCTTGTCTTGCTCTGTTTCATCCTTAGACTTCATTCCAATAACCATGATTATGAATGCTAAGTAGTTTTCAGACTTAAATATAACCTAACATTGTTTTGACAGAGATGGGTTTATACATCGCTGTGGGGGGAAAAGATCTGGCTTCAGCTCATGGAAGGCTTTGTAAGTTCCTGAAAGCGAGGTTGGGTGAATTCTTCCTCCCAGGCGACTTAGGCACCTAAAGACCCAACAAAGATGTGCTTACCTCCATGAGCGCAGAAAATGCTGAAGGTTACCAGGAATGCCTGAAGACAGGTGAGAGGGTTATGACCCAAGGTCCCCATCCAAAAAGTTTATTTTGTCTGGTTTTCTGTTTTTTTCAGAAAGAATTCAAGAGCAACTAGATCTATCACAAATGAACTTCACATTTACTGTTTTTTACATGTTCAAGAAAAGTAAATTTCTGTCTGAGAGAGTATCTCAGATGCTCAGGAGGATGTTCTTTTTCTTTGTACTTTTTCTTTCAGTACTTTTAAAAACCCTTAATCCGAGGGCCTAAAAGGGAAATACATCTCCTCCAATGTATTCTCTCGTTAGTACTACTTATACAGCTTTCACCAACATTTCATTCCACTTCATTTAAATAAAATATGGCCTCTGTAACTAAGAAGATAATTAGTAGCTGGTGGAAGCTCATTTGTAATTATATTGAGTTGAAACTAATAATTATTACATTACTTCATATGTACAATGTTTTTCCTCCTAAATCCCCTCTGATTCCCTCAGAGATGCCCATAAATTTTGCAGCAGATTTGCAGTCACTGTTGTGGGAAATGGACAAGATTCCAGCAGCTTCTTGTTACCTTTCTTTCACTGCACAAAAATGAAAAGATTCCTCAGCTTGTGAGGAAATCATCGTTCTCTAAATTATAGTATTTAATCAGAGACAGCTTATTGTTGGGTTTCATTCTAGAGTATCTTGCTATGACACTGACAGAACTTAAATGATACAGGTTTGTTTTAACTTTTTAGTAATGGAATGGAAATTTTTTAGTAATGGAATGTTTCCTCAGGTTCTCTCTAGGAAACCTTCAGTCTTATTAACAAGTTCTGGTGATAAACACTGGGATGTGGTACTAGTTATACTTCTTATATGGCTTTGGGGGAGATTGGCTATTTTGTGAAAGATTAAAGCACTGCCACCAAGATGAACCTCAGTGAATCTCCGTGCTAGTTGACACAGTGTACTCTCTTCTAAAAGGCAGACTTCGCCTCTTCTCTCCTCTCTCAGTGCATTCCCCAAGGTCTCTGAGGTTTCATGCAGAGCCTGGGGACATTTCTGAGGGTTACACTTTGATGTGTTAGCACCACTAAACAGTGTTACAAGTATCACAGCCACAGGGGCGTGATTTGCTCTTCTGCTCTGACCTCCTGCAGAAAACTGCTTGTTCAGCAGCAGAATGAATCAACCTGGGGCATCTCTGTGAAGATGCCTAGGCTTGAAATTCCTTGCCTCTATGTGCTAGCTTCTCTTTATAACGGAAAAGAAGCTTTAGAAATTACCAGTCTTTAAACATGGCATTTCTCTGAATATTTTCCTGATAGTTTACAGAATTTTGCTGGCAGAAATTTATTTCCATGTAAACAGGTGTGGAAATTGACAGCAATGCATGAACATTGACAACAATGCATGAGAATACCTCCCAAGCCTTTTATTTTTTTTTTCTAGACTGTGACCAGATCTTATAGCTGTCTATGAAATTCTTCCCCACCTGTCACTATCGTCTTTAAAAATGTTGACAACAGAGCTCCAAAAGCTGTCACAGATGGTATGTGGGGAGGCAACAGCACCTTCCTCCTCCTGTTTGGTACCGTTTGCCCCACAAGGTATCACATTGCACTCATTCATTACCATGATGCCTAATGGTTTTTTCTGTGTCTCTACATTGAAGAACAAAGCTGGCATCATGTAACTGTGGCATCGATTTCTCCTTGAATGGTTCTGACAGATGGGATTCATTTTGAGATTAAGACAGATCAATCTAGGCTGATAAATTTAGTGCCCTGTGGTGTCTGTGGAGGAGAATTCAGAACTGGTGGAGATGTGAGGTGCGATTCAGCTGACCATCACGAGGGATACGATTCATTCACAAGACAGGACATTAATGCCACTTCCCGTGCCCCCAGCAATCTCATCTGGTGCTGCTCTAGAAGGGCAATAGTCTCCCAGAGGTCCATATGACACCAAGCATGCCTAGAGACATATCAAATGCCACTGCAAACCCACGTGTAGGCAGCTGACTCATCCTCTAGATGTCTGTTTTATCGTGAGCTGAAATGCTTTCTGGGCTCCATTGCCTGTAATAGGATTTTAGACATCTATAAACACCTACGTGGAGACATTTTAAGTTTCCTAGTCTGAAATTGACTTGGGCCCAAAGGCTCCGTTTAGTCACCTGAAAACAGATATTTACCAATTCTTCAATCTTAGGTCAGCTTGCCCTACTTTTTCTCTAATTGCTGTTAGGACCACGTGATGGGAGACTGTGCAGGGGGAGAGACTCTAACAGGTTTGATAGGTGCAAGATGCCCACAGCTCTCCCAGTTTGAGAACATTTAGCTTTAATAGTTAGCTTTCAATAGTTCCAAAGTTTAAATTTTTCAGACTTGCCAAGGAGCTAGGACTTGTTCCATGAAGACTGGAAGATTTAAGTACATCTTTCAGTTTTCTCCTGAGACAGGGACCTCATGTATCTGTTGAATGCCTCTGCCTTCAGATCTTCATTGGCAGTGGTGTCAGCACTGTCTGGTGTCAGGACCAGTGCTGGGACTTCTCTTGCACGTGGTATGCTGTATAAATAGTGTGTCTTGGGTATTTCAACACTAAGTACATCACTCTGATCTTCAGGAATACCAGTATGATCATCTTTCTTTTGAAACAAACAAAGCTGGTTCCTTGTGTTTATATCTGGGGCCACTAATGTTGGTCTATGCAATAGAAATGAAGTCCATGTCTCTCTACCAAATGCTGCCATAATCTTTGCTCTTTGTGGTCTTATTAAATAGTGTAAAATTACCTTCTACTCCTCTCTCACAGTTCCTTTCCAAATAATGGCAGTGAGATTGTTCAAATTAATTCTAGGATATATGACGAGCTTTTAATTTTTACTTAGACCATGAAATATTTGTATTAGATTTAGAATTTTAATTAGGAATAAATTTGGATTTAGATTTAGATGCAGTAGAAACACAGAATTTGAGAGCTAAAGGATTTGGATTACAACTCCCTTTTCTAGGTTATGAGATAATGTTCTGTAATGTTTTACAGACAATTTAATATATTACACGCTTTCCTTTTTATTTCTATAGTTTATTTTTTGAGATTTATTTATGAATGTCTGAAACCAAGATGCTTGAGTGCGGGGAAGATAAAAGCCATTGTCATTAATGCTGCCACACATTATTTTTCACTTTGTATCATAGGCTCTTTAGGCCGTAATAGCATGCTAAAAGGGTACTGTAAAGATGTTGTATGTGATGCTTCTGCCATTTCACATAAAAGCTTATGGGCTGTACAGCTCAGCAGGTGGTCCCAGGTGCATGTGCACTTCATTTCAGGAGGTATTACTAAGAAAAATTTATTATGGGTATAATAATTGCAGGAGAAAAAACATTGCTGTAATGGGAACTGCAGTATCATTAACTTCTTTAAATTCTTTTTTATCCAAGTTGGTGTCTTAATAGTGCCTTTCATAGATAGAAATTAGATTAGCATACTCATGGTGGGATCCATCTGCCAAAATGTAAGACTCTAAAAATTAGACATACAATTCCAAGTTAGTCATCCTAAACTACACTGCCTTTTGAGAGATAGACACACCTACAGAGGAATATTTGGACTAAACTCTTATTTTATGATAGGCTGAATTGCTTTTTAAATATAGCTATCCCTCATTACTTCAGAGGGAATGTAAAAGTACAAGCTTAGGTTCAGGTACGTAATTTTAAGTTAACTAAAATATTAAATTTGGACAAATGAATTCTTGGTTGACTGCAACTAGTGATTATTTGATTTCTATAAAAACTTTCCCTAAATAATCTATTTTTATTTATTTAGCACAATCAAAATTAAAATTTTATCATTGATCCAAGGAAAAGTGACAAAGTGTGATAATACAGATCCAAAATATGGGAGTTTTAGGGTATGGCAGCACACTGGCAAATGTCCTGATCTCAAGGATTTTTTTCTTGAGCAATGTCACAAGGAAACAGAAAGAAGCAAGGCATCCTCTTTTCAGAGGGATGGAATTGGCTATGCGTCTCCCTAGAGTTGTGGCTTTGTCAGGAAGCCCAGCCCAGAGCTGCTTATTTGGGTTCATAGTTCTGCTGGGTTGCCTGGTGGCTTTGCAGGACTAAACGCTGTTTCCTGTCCCTGGGGCTGTTCTCGTGTTTCTCTCACTTTTCTGATGAACACGCAAACTGTTTTCAAGAACGTGAGGCTGGAGAGCACATGCTGCTGTGCCAGGCATACAGTGTAACAAACAAAAGGAGTCATTTCCTTAGACAGAGAGGGGAGATGTGAAATTCTAACAGAATAAGTGCTCTCTTGCACTGATAAAAATCAGACTGTCTTAATCTTTGTCCTCTGTCATTTTACATATTTACGGAGACAAGGATCTTGGTTTATTCCTTTGCACTGTCAGCTAGAGTTAGCATCCCTAACTGATATTATCTTATTTTGTTTTCATGCAAATAGACAAAAGCATGTTACTTCCTAATGAGCAAAAGAAATTACGCTTTTGATGAACCATAAATGCTGTAAATTTTATTTCTGTGTGGTTTTTAGGTACAGGTCACAAATAGGCTAAAGAAGTTTGGCATTGGTTTTGAGACCTGCAGGCAGGAACAAAGAGTAAATACAGACACCCATGGAGTGTCTTAAGGTAGGGAGAGTTGTTCCAAGTTCTGTGAGCTAGCCTGGGCCCTGCTGAGTTGCAATGTCTACCCAGAAAGCCTGAGTTCTGCTCTTTTTAAAAATAGTTTATAGGAATATCGGTTTATTTTCAGTTGTTTGAAGTGTGCTGTCATAGTTATATAGTGAATCATGCTGCCTAAAAATATTTTCCCTGTATTAATGTAAGGTAGTTTCAATCTTATATAATGTTACGTAAGGTAGTTGAACCAACGCATCTTCATGGTCTTTAGCTCCTCAACTAGTTATAGAAAAGCTGTTTAAAAAACAATCTTTTTTTCTTAGTTTTTGGATTTATTTTTAAGCAAAAATATTAGGATGGGGTGCTGGTTTACTGCTGCCTGAAGAGGCCTGTGCTCTGCTCTGCCTTTGCCAACACCATATCATTTCGGTTGCAAAACTGAAGTCAAATGCTCACTTGGCTCAGTGAACAGGGAGCAGTTCCAAATGCCCAGGTTGTGAAGCATTAAATTTATGCAAAGTGTTTATGATGGTATCTAAGATATTACAACCTCTACTTTCATTTTCCAGAGAAACATCATCATGTTCCTCTGGAAGACAGAATGCCTTTAATTATCATTTCAGTATAAGTATTTTTGAAAGATTTGCTCCATGTCACCCAGGAAGTAGGAAGTATAAATTAATTCATGTCTCCAAACTAATACCTTTGAACTGAGCTAGCCTACAGTCCTTGAAGACAGGTTTTATGGTCCCTTCTGTAAAAGCCTTAAAGACAATTGCAATCAAATACTATAATTATGTCTTTAAATAAATCTTACCCTGGTTTACGGCTATAAAAGGATGGAAGCAAAAGTTATGTTAGTGTGAAATTGCATATTTACCTTGAGATAAAAAAATATTTTCACCTGGCTAAAATGCACTAAAAGTCAGGAGCTATCAGTTTTGGCACCCTACATTAGGGACACCATTGTAGCCAGTGACAAAAAAACCAGCTGTTTAAATGGATATCTCCGACAGGTGGTTTGCCAGGCTGTTGTGAGAACTGTTACTTGCCACCTTATTGATACCTTTCTTCTTCTTCTTCCTCTTGAAAAATAGTGATGGCCTTATCCATACTGGTGCATCCTTTTCCACAGACAGATGATTCACTCATGTGATTTCCCCTCTGAATACTACTTCTAAGTCCAAGTGCTCTGATCTCCTCGAAACAGCCTCCCCTAGGCTTCAGGCTCTACAGGGAGGACAGTGATGCTTCCTTTATGCTATAACACCTCTGATTTATTTTTTATCTTTTTTCTTTTTTTTTCTGAAGAGAAATAAATACTTTATGATATAAATAACTCTTTAGAGTTGAAGTTTGGACAAAAAATCCTGGCTGCTAAAATCTTCAAGTAGATCCAGGAATTTTTATAAAGTAGGAAGTAAAAGTGCTTGTAAAGTAATTTTTGGAACCAGCTAGTCCAAACAAATTTGGTCTCCTTTTGTTCAGGTCTACAAAGCAGTTTTTCATTTTTTAGAACAGTATCCCATTAGTAAAATATTGAAAACAATGTTCCTGGACACCATGTTCTCTCAGGAGCCTGATGCCTTGAAGTGAGGCCAGCATCATATGTCTAAGAAGCTCAGATCTGGTGCTAATAGCAATGCTACTTCTCTGATAAATTCTGCTTTTCTGTTGCCCCCTGCTCTTTTCTGTTCCTTTAATCAAAATCTTTTGTAGTTCCTCTTTTTTCCCCTCAGTAGATTCTGACAAAAACTCTGTTTTTATCTATGATGGAACTACTCATGTTTTGCTGTTGGCTGGGAAATGGCCTGAAGTTGTGTCAGGGGAGGTTTAGGCTGGATATCAGAAAAAGGTTCTTCACACAGAGGGTGGCTGGGCACTAGAACAGGCTCCTCAGGGAAGTGGACACAGCACCAAGACTGACAGAGTTCAAGAAGCACTTGGCCAATGCTCTGAGGCACATGGTGTGACTCTCGGGGAGGTCCTGTGCAGGGACAGGATCTGGCCTCCATGATCCCTTCCAACTCATCTTATTCTGTGATTATGGGATTTTTCAATGACATATGACTCTTACTTCCCAGAACAAACCTCCTGCCTCTTGGAAGAAGGATATCTGCCATCAGGTTCCTTCTTTTT
Source organism: Callaeas wilsoni (assembly GCA_013398955.1). Lineage (NCBI taxonomy): Eukaryota > Metazoa > Chordata > Aves > Passeriformes > Callaeidae > Callaeas > Callaeas wilsoni. The sequence goes on along the minus strand of VWPU01001820.1, from coordinate 303,558 downwards.
TGGCATTACTATTGCAGTCAGGTTACCAGAGGGACACCCATCATCTCATATAAGATGATGCAGAGAATTGTCAGGTGTGCAGAATCCAGAGGTACATACCTGTCATTCACAGCAAATGAAAGAAAATGTGCCTGGCTGTATGCAAGAATAGTAGAAAAGCAGGATTTTGGGCAGAGGGAAAGATCTGCAATGCTGAATGAGAAACCCACTCTAAGTTCTGGAGTTCAACTTGAGTGAGAGCTGCAAGCCCAGCTTGAAATCTTGCAAGACTTACCATGTCTTATTCCCTGCCTGAGTGTAATGATCACAGAAGCTGAGCTCTTAACCAATATAAACCAATGCCATTTGTCCTAAAGTCTCATTAGATATCGAGGCAAGTAAAGGCCATCTGAATTCAGGATAGGCTTCTTTAGATGGAGAAGTGGGATTTTTAACATCTCTCCCAGCATGGCTCCTTACAGCAGACCATGTCCTGGATACAGCTGTGCAGGGATCTGCCACTTCTCCCAGCCACTCACAGGGACTCATTTGTTCAGCAAGCGTGTCTGGGAAAACTTATTTTAGGTCCTACAAATGCCTACTCACTGCCTGCTGCAAGACGCATTAAAGTGATCAGTGCAGCTTTCTAAAAACTTTTACAGCATAATAACAGATTTTTTTTCAGTTTTTTAAAGGAACACATTGCTTTACTTAGACAAGGGCTGGTTTTGCTTCCCTTAGAGAGAAAGCTCAAATCATCCTTGTAATTGCTACTGCAAGTACCATTTTCCTAGACATTCAGGCAAGGTGGATTAGATTTTTTCTAATCTAAATAGGACTACTGTGCCTTTTTAAACTGCAATGGCTTTGGCTGGGTGAAAACAAGAGAAAATAAAATATATTTAAAAAGTGAAAAAATGAGGCATCTTAATGACATCTTATTTGTAAGTGTCAACTGCTCTGCTTTTGGGTTTGAACAGATACTGTTGTTGCCTGCAAGTGGCTCTCACTAAAATTTTCCCAGATTTATAATTTCAAACAATGCAAACCAAGCAAACCCAGAAACATACAGTTACATGTATCCCAGGAAGAGCACTATCAATTACTTTTCTTTTTGGCAACCAAAATCACATAAAAATGTAAAAAAAGTCAGAGGTATTAAATTAACTTATGCTTGCTTTCAAAGAAGATATTCTGAAAACATGCTGTTAGTGGTATTGAGACAATAAATATGTGCTGTAGCCGCTTATTATGGTTACTTTGATAAATATCTTTGCTTAAGAACATAGAAAATCAAGGATGCAAACTGCTGCCACTCATGCACCGAGCTCTGGTTGTCTGTGTTTACTTGCTGCACACTGGCATTTTTTCCTGTACTTGCTCCTGTACTTGGGTTAACATTACATTAGGTGTATTCAGTGAGGAACATGTACAGATACAGATTCCTCAGGTTTCGCAGTGCCACGTAGAGCTAAGACTCTCCAAGGATTGTCACAGGATGCACTGGTAATTTCCTTTTCTTGTGATGATTGGGGCAGTTAGACTGATAAAGTGATATAAAATTTTATTGTTTATGCAAAAGAAAAGGCAGCAAATATTTTTTGGGAAACACCATGAGACTGCAACCTAATATTTCATGTTAGAAATTGCTAATATGAATAAGATGCAGAATTTGCAAAAGTGTTGAATGACCCTGAACAAAAGGACATGAAGAAGCTTTGAATAATTCTTTTCATTTTGTACTTCCTGCTGAGACTCCAAAAGAACTTCACCTTTTCTGGGCAAAAGAAAAAAGAGGAGATATGCTCAGATTTTTTTATGGATACAGGCTGGCTAATAGCTGACTCCAGAACTTGCAGATGTGTTTTGTGGATCAGCAAAGGAATGTTACCCTCTGAGACAGAGACACACAGTGTGTCAGGACACCCAATTACTAAGATCAGTCCATGTACCTGAGAGGTTTCTATGGCTTCTGGAACCTAGTAGCTGTTTCAGTTTCAGCCAGTTGTGCAACTCTGCCACAGACATTTGAAAGCTTCTTGTGTTTGTGTTTTAAAATTAGGCAGGAATGTGAGGAAAGCTCTTAATCTCCATGGATTATTTTGTCTCTGCTGGATCTTTGGGATTCTGGTTGATAAGAGTTGAATATTTTGTTGTTCCAGAATTAAATATCAGTTTAAATGAAGTATCAATTGAAATGTAAATCTCTGCTTGCTAGATGCTAGTTGTGGGTCATATGGTGATATTTTATTGGCTTGAATAGATTGTTTGCTCTTTCTGTGTATTTCAGTAAATCCTTTTGACACTGCTGTGGCTTCCTGTCTCCTTACAAACAGCCAAGGAGATACAAATGATTAAACAAACTCTAAACAGTCTCAGATATACACAGTATTAGAGACTTCAGAGCAGACTGTTTGACCTGCCTGTGCAAGGAAAGCCACTAATAACACAACCAAAACTTAGGCCTAAAGTACAAAAATTCAAATTACAATGCCAGGAGAATTTATTTTTCAGTGATATCTGCTACTTGCCTTGCCCCTATTTTCCTTTTCATTTTTGCCTGTACCCAAGTCATTTGGGTTGCAATTGGAAGGCTCTGCTGCAAATTCTGCCCAGTTATCTCAGAAATTCAATGTGGCATACCCACGGTCATAAAAGGGGTTATCCATGCTTGACTGTCAGTCTGACAGGGCAAAGACAGGAGCAAGAGCTGATCCACTCAACTTGTGCTTTATGGGACAGCCCACCTGTCGGTAGGAAGCAATTCGATTAGGGCAGCCACCTCCTGTGATACCACATGAAACCTGAGATTTTAAAAGCCTGGTGACAAACACAAGCGAATAATATGTACACTGTCAACCTGCAAAGCTTTTCATACCAACAAACCTGACCAAATAACTTGAATTCTTACTCCCTGACAAAGTAGCAGTCATGAATTCGCAGTAGTGCGGAGAAATCAGGACAATCCTTTCTAAGTTCCTGATGTGATCCTAATTTGATTTATAATCACAAATTTGCTTACTTGCACTTTCCAAAGTTGCAGGTTTGTGTTTGTATGATTTTTTTTCCACAGCAAGTTTATATAAAGTTTTTGTGCATCTGAGAATTATGTTAGAGAGAAAAATTGTTCAGATTTTGTATGTGAGTCATGTAGTTATTTAATTTTAGTAAGAATAGAAAGATGAGGTAAAAAAATTTACTTTGTGACTTACCTTCTTCTGAATATTTTTCCTGAATTTGATAGCCTCCTAGTAATATTGACTCCTAAGACTGCACCTTCTACCCTGTGAATGGCAGTACAGACACTAAAAAGCATTTTTTTCTTTTATAAGTCTCTTATATCGTTGCCAACATAGGAAGAAGTCAAAATTCTCTGTTACTATTCATTCTCTGCACTATCTACCAGGAAATACCTATACTTCAAGCCGTAATAATTTCTTTCAAACATGTAATAAGGAAAATTGGTAGCATTTGCTGTTACTCTACCAGGTCATGTTTCTGCTACTAAAACTGAAGAGAAGCTCAGATAACTTTCTAGAGCTGCCTAGTGGAGCAATTTGCTGAGCGTTGTCCTTGCAGTCACTGTCAGTTTTACTGACATAACCACAGTTTCAGGCCGAGACCTCTTTCTGAAATGTCTACCCATGTTCCTTCTTGTGGCATAAGTCCTATTGGGATATACAAGATGTGGTTCCCCATCACACTTAGTGATGTATTACTACATTACTACTAGTATTAGTGAGCTACTAATAGCAAGAAAGTGGAACTAGATTGTTTCTAATGTGTATCCTTTTCTCGTGGTACCACTGTCTGGAGTATTTGCCATGTCCCAGACACTGCAACATGATTCACAGAGTGACTAAGCAAGCAGCCTTAAAATTCACTGAAACTATTGCTTTCTCTCTAGAGAGATTATTTTCATATTATAAATAATTAAATGGCATGATTCATTGTCACATGATATCGTGGAGGCCAAAATGGGTTCACATCCTTCAGCATCTGTTAGAATGGTTATCTGGATGCAGCCTCTGGTGTAGGAAGTACACTCTTAAAGCTGAATGGGAGGTATATCAAGGTCCATTCAGATCTCTCAAAGTTACAGGACATTGTACTCTGTGACCTAAACTTTGTAGCCCATTCAAATCTTTCAGATTTACAGGACAATTTAGTCTGTGATTTAATATAGCTAATTACCTATCTGATGATGATCCTTCCTTCTCTGTCACAGTGCAGGTGTTCCCTGTATCACACTCGGAATCACGAAAGCCTCATCATTTCAGCTGCTCTTGGATATGCTCTAGAAGCTTTTTGAGTAAGCTGAGGTTTTACACTCTCCAGTTTGGAGATTCTGTCTATACCATTTCCATAAGTTAGTAGATTCTGAGGAAGCTGCCAGGCAGAAGATAATGACTGCCAGAGATAGCAGTTTGCAGATGATCATGACTCTTCAGCTCTTCCTGGTCACCTGTCCTGCTTATGTGAGGTCTAATCCTCTTTGACCTAATGGCACTGCTCTCAGCATACATCAGGCTTTAGCATGAGCTGGCTTAGCCAAAATCTAAGCAGGAATTTAGTGAACAGTCACAGAGGTACCAGGGGAATCTTTACCCTGTGCATGCCCATTTTCCCAAGCATCAGTTTGGGAATCCACAAGCCGCTTTTCAAGACAGGCACTTGAGCAGAACGGATCTCTGGTATTACTCTATTCGGTTGATTTTGCATTCTTATCATTACAGGATCAAGCTTAACTGCATTTGACAGACATTATCTAACAAAATATTCTTGCTGACATCAGGCAGAGTTTACTTTTCCCAGCAATCATATTTTATGAGTTGCAAGGCCTATGTAGAGTGAAATGGCTTAAAGCTTGGATAAGCTTCAGCTGACTTTCTTGAAATAAATCAATATATTTCAGAGATCTGAGCACTTTTTTTGGTTTGTTTCTGAGATCTCAATTTCTTCTGTTCTTTGACATTATCATGAAAGAAAATATTTTGGAGAACATTTCCCAGCCCCCATCAGAGGAAGGAAGTTCTGTCACGATGCAAAGCAGCAGTTGGTCAGACTAAGATTTTAGCTGAATTCCTGACTGTTTACTTGGTTGCACAAGACAAAGAGAAAATGATGGCTAATTTCTATAAGCTCATCATTTAATCATTACTTTCCAGGCACAATCATCCCACTATTCTACTATCTCTGACCTTGGAAACATAGATAAGTGGTTCAATGATTAGGGATTTCTTAACTTCATTAAGTTCCAGCTTCCCATCTTGTTGAGAAGAAGAGATAGAAAGTTTGCCTCGGTAACAAATTTTGGATCCTCAAATGAAAGTTGATGTAGGAAGTACAATATAATCCCCTAGAGGAATGCTTGGCCAGGTATTGCATATGCCTTCTTTAGGCATTGTGAGGATTTCATCTGCATTAGGCAACCTGAGGGAACTTCCTAGTTCCAAGTGTAAGTTTCTGCCCTGATTACAGCTCCTCACCCTTTTTCTTCCCATCTTCTTCTCTGTGTGCTTTCTTACAGGAAGCTTGAACAAACACAGCTGTGCAAGGAAGAAAGAGGAAAAGTCAAGGAGAGAGAAGGTCTGTTTTTCCACTTTGTTTTATGTGTGTATTTTTCTAAATCTTAAGATGTTACAGTATTTAACAGAACATTTGAAATTCCTCTTGCCTATTCCTTGAGTTTAGGACACATGGTGTGTTCATTTATGAGCACAAAATGATCTGCAGGAGTCTCTTCCTAACTGGTATATAGGATAACTGATATATAGTCCTATATACTACAGGACTCTAGTAACACAGCTATACAGGGAATTCTTCTATTAGGCAATGAGTACAACAAATATGAATAGGGTGATGGGGTTTTTGCTTTCATTATTTTCATGGTGAGAATATAACTAAGCTAACACTAGAGCCTTTCCTTTTGTCATTTCTGCTCATGTTCTTCACAGCCAGCCTCTAATCCTCCTTTGATCGTCCCTCTATTTATTCCAAGTCACCCACAGGGCTCTGTGATTTAGAGCCAAAGTTTCTAGGATTTATTTTCCCTGAAGCATCCTCTCCAAGTCTGTGAGTAGAAGATCTCTTTTGGAGAGGAGACTAAATGTAATCCTGATGCAGACAAATTTCTGAAAAGCAAGAAAGAAAGCAGAAAATATGCTTGCTTTCCTGCATTTTATTAAAGTGAAGGAGCTCTCTGCTTATTCCAGGCTAACTTTTTTTTCTTAAACAAAGGTGACGGAGGACTTGAAGTATATGTATTGATGGCATATATCATAAGTCTTTTCTAAGGACCTAGTGAGTCAAAAGAGGCCTCTTAGGCAACTTCCACCAAAAGGCCATCTGATAAATGGAAACATGCAGATAAACAAGCTCTGAAACTAAGTTTGTTGCCCTTGACCGTTCTTTGATGGACACATCAGTCACGTTTTTATTTTTGCATCACTACCTTCTAGAAAACCTTTGCTGCACTTGCAAACGCCTGCTCACAAAATCTTTTAATCAGAGAAGATGACATGACAGATTGACAGGTCCTGTTTCAGTGGAAGCTCGTTCAGTTTCAGCTCTGTATCTGTGCAGTATTTACTGGCTGTATGACTGCTTTCAGGCTGACAGCATCAGTCTCACCTGACAACCTCTCTGTTAGCTTCACTGCCAAATAACCTTTCAAGTGATAACTTGAATATAATATATTCTCAGAGCAAAATGGTAATTTATAAAGGTTTAAGGAACTGGTGACTTGTCCAAGAATAGCATTTAGAGCTGGGCATTTTCACTGTAAGAGTAGGGGCTGAGAGTGGAGAATATGACAGTAGTATTTATTTAGAAGTGTATTGCAATTTTATTGTTATACTTCAGGTAGATACTCTGCTGAGATATTTGAAAAGGCACAATTTGCATGTTGAAAAGATCCAATTTGCAAGCTTATGATGAGTTTTTTTATTGAAATGACATGGATAATGGCTTAACTCTTTATATTATCAAAAAATACAAAGGGAATGTGTCATGAGAGTACCTTGAGAAAGAAGAAAATAGCATCGTGAATCACTCAGCACCATTTACACAATCCACTGATCAGTTTTTACTTCTCTAGTTCACCTGAATTTAAAAAAAAAAACAAACTGAAAGGTAATATATGCCTACCCTTAACTAAAATAAAGGAATTCTAAAGCTATTTATTTCCTAAATAAAGGAACTGTAAAGCTAAAATAATTATAAGGCAACATATTTTTTGTCCCATAATTAACATAAGATGTGGGTAGAATATGTAAACTACTGCCCTGTATGGTTCCATACTTTCCATCTTAGTAGCTTCTGTGAGCTAACTAATTAACACAAAGGTCATTGTTCTCATTTTTCCAGTATCAACAGAACATTAAAGCAGCACATCTGTGATTATGTTGGTAGACAAGAGATGCTGCGGCTGAGATGAAATTTCAGTTTCACAAAGGCTAAGACCAAGGTCCATAAACTTAGCAAAGTAATAATCTATTGTGCACTAAACTTTTCTGAAAGGAGACGAAAGGAACTATCATGAAAGCACGCAAGCAAGGAGAAGTGGAGATGGTATAATTTGATCAAAGGTGCATCTGAAAATTCGTGTGTGAGAAGTTAATAGCATGAGTCAAATGCCAAGTGTTGCAACAATAATGTGTAGATGGAAGTACAGGTAAGCTGGTTTCCCATTGTGTAGCTCTCTACAAGTACCTGAAAGGAGGTTGTAGTGAGATGGGTGTTGGTCTCTTCTCCCAGGTAACAAGTGTCAGGATGAGAGGAAATGACCTCAAGTTGTGCCAGAGGGGGTTTATACTAGATTTCAGGAATTTTTTTTCACGGAAACGGTTGTAAAGCATTGGAACAGGCTGCAAAGGGAATTGTAGAATCACCATTCTTGGAAGTGTTCAAAAAACATGTGGATAGGGCACTTGAGGACATGGTTTAATGGTGAACATGGATGTGGTGCTGGGTTCATGGTTGGGCTAGGCGATCTTAAAAGTCTTTTGCAGCCTTAATGGTTCTGTGATTCTATATGACCACTGTGTTTTTGATATTAACTTAACTGGGAATGTGTCCTTTTGGACAATGCTAGTAGGAGAACTACATTCCTTTACATTTTGCTCTCTTTGTCGTAGAATCCTAGAATGGTTTGGGTTGGAAGGGACCTTGAAGATCATCCAGTTCCAGCTCCCATGCCATGGGCAGGGACACCTTCCGCTAGACCACATTGCTCAAACACCTCCAAGAATGGGGCATCCACAGCTTCTATGGGCTATAGCTGGGTTAAGATAGGCACTCAGTAATGCAGAGGATTGTGTGAGAACACTTTAAAGTTTTTCTAAGGATTCTGACTGCCTCTGTTTGCACCAGAAATGTAATAGACAAACTCAATTTTTTCATAACCAAATGATAACTATTCTTTAGATTTTATCAAGAATAAGGCAGTGCTGATATTAAAGAAAAGGAAGAATTTTTTGATTTCACTTGAGTTTGGGTTTGAATAATGACGGAAGTCCAAAAGCATTCTTATTTAACTAAATCATTTCCCTGTATCCTCCACGTAATTGACTTCTAATGCCGCAAGGTATGATTCCACTCACCTCATTAGATTTCTTATTAGCACCGTTTCAGACTTTCATTTCCAGGAATTACTGCATAAAATGGAAGTTTTGATGGACTGGAACCATACCTCAAAAAACTGACATTATACATAAACAAAGAAGCCAAAGAATTCAATGAGGAAATCTGATGCTCCAAGTTAGGTTCTGTTGCGTAAGAATGGCTAAAGACAACTTCAGATATGTTTGAAATAGAAAGAACAGAGGTGAATGAAGTTTTGCAATCCTATTCCTTCTGACTTATCTGTTGTTGGGAGAAGGAAGGAGTGCTAGAAACAAGTCAAGGGGTCTACAAATAATTTTGCGAAAAAAGGTACTGGATGAATTAAACCATTGGGCTCAAGGAGCCAATGGTTTGAAGTTTAACAGGTAGCCAATGGAATAAGGTGTTTGCTGGGTTTGTTATGGGGCCCAATGCTCTTCATTGCCAGTCTGGACTATGTTAAGGAACATACCCTCAACAAATTAACGGATGACACACAATTGGAGGGAATGACTGGTGAGAACATCTGCCATTTTTAGGATCCTTGACCAGCTGGAGTAGAGGGCTGACAAGGACCTCTAGAAGTTAATTAAAGATGGATGCAAAGTTCTGGAGCTGGAGCACAACAACCATGTTGAGCAGTGCAGACTGGGAACTGACTGCTTAGGTCACAGCTTTGCTGAGAAGAGCCTGACATCCTTGTAGACAGCAAAATGATCATGAGTCAGCACCATGTCTATGTGGCATCGAAGGCTGGCCATCTGGGCCATGCTGGTGAGAGCAGAAACAGGAAATCTAAGAGCGTGACTGCACCCCTTTGCTTGACATTTGTCAGACCACATCTGGAGTTCAATTCACTTTTGGACTAGATGGTCTTTTGGCGTAGTCTTCTGACAGAAATTCTTCTGTGATTGTGAAAAAAAGGAAATTGCAAAGTAACAGTTGAAAATATTATTTGGCACAGCACTGTGACGTATGGTGGTTTTTTCTAAAAAGATATCTCTGTACTTCATAAAGGGATTGATTTCTGCTTCATTATGTTTAATAAGATTTTTAGCTGAGGACATGAGATTTTTTTGGGAATGGATAAGCAATGTGATAGCCTTAAGGCAGTAACTTTAATATGAAGCCTTATGAAATTTCCTCAGATAATGAAGAGAAAGAAGAATGCGAAGATATTTTTTCAGTTTTGGAGCTTTCCAAGAAGAGGAGCTACTTGGCTTATACTGAAGCACAAATAGGAAACATAACTTCATGTTATTAACTGTATTTACTTGGCTTATACTGAAGCACAAATAGGAAACATAACTTCATGTTATTAACTGTATTTACTTGGCTTATACTGAAGCACAAATAGGAAACATAACTTCATGTTGTTAACTGTATTGGAGTGAAAATTAACCTAGTGTTAATGTCTAGAAACGTGCAGAATTTACAGATTAGTGTCAGTGTGATTATGTTATCAGATACTGTAGCAGTGTTAAACCTTTATTTTCAGATGGCTTATTTTGCCTAATTTTTTATTGTTTCCACATGTTGACTTTCTATTTGCATCATTGCATCAAGAAAACCATCTAATCAAGAAATCATCTTTGGTTTTGCTACTAGTATGGAATAAATTGTGGGTTTGCTACAAGCATGGATTAAATCATAAAAATTAGTGAAAGTGTCATTTTTTCCAGTTTCTGCTGAAACTTGCAGTTGATTTCGATGGGGTTTGAGTAAAACAATGGTTTAGGTTGACTGAGATACTTACATAGATACAGAGATACAGAACCATAGATTCTTTAACAATTTTATATAGAGGTTCATGAAAATGTACTCCATTACTTCAAAATCAGTTTTTTAAAATAAAAGAGTAGCTACAAAAAAAAAAAAAGAAAACTTAAAAAACTTAAAAAAAAAGGAAAGAAAGAGCACCCAATGAAAATCATATGCAATACTTCTTTAGCACTGCTTGCATGACGTTTTTTGGTTGCCACAATTTATCTTAAACCTGATTTGCACAAGTCATCTAGGATACCTTGCTGTCTTATTTTTAACGAACCTCCTACTATTTAGAAACCACTCCTTCCCTTGAACTTTCACTGCTAATAATCTGAAACACTTTCTGAGTGGGTGTCTAGTGTAACCTTTTAAGAAAAATGTTTAGACTATTTTCAGGCAGCAGTTTGAAAAAAATTATTTTTTGAAATTGAATTTGAACTTAGGGTGTAAGATCAATGAGACTTGTCATACACTGAGTTTCTCCAACATATATATGGTTACTCTGTTTTATACAAAGCACATTTGACTCTGTTAAATACAGAGATGAAAAGTTGTTTAAAATCTGGGCAGGTTTAAGTCTCTGCTTAATTGGCTATACCCCAAACATAGTTTAAGTCTGTCAGTCTTTTTAGTCATTCAAACTTCCAAATACCCAGATAAAGTGAGCTATGACTGACCCTCAGCAATATAATCACACTTCTCTGGGGAAATTCTCATGTATCAGGAAAAGAAATCAGCTTGTTCCAAATCATTCTGAAGTATGATAGAAGCACCAGACTAATGGCTCATATGTGAAATATATTAGACACAAGCAAGAAGCTCCATTCTCTAATGTTTCACAGAAGGAAAGAAAGTAAACAGAAATTATCTTTGATGACATAATCAATGGGTGAAGGAAAATATAATAATTGTGGCTCTTTCCCTCTTTCTACTTGATATTTATGCACCCCTTAATTACATTCTCATTTTTTAATTTCTGTTGCTTTTTGTGAGAAATTCCTCAAAGTGCTACTTTGGCAAATTTAAAATGCTAAAAAAAGCAAGTGGAGAAAAAAGAGAATCATTGTCAAGCAAGATCCAAAAGGCTTGTTATTATTTGTTCAGAAGGACATTTTATTTCAAAATTTCATTTGAACTGGTTTTTTTGTTTAATTTCAAAATTAATAAAAAGAGAAGACCTGCTGGTAACAGTCTGCTAACTCTCTGGAACGTACTCTGGCTAATTCTTTTCTATTTAAGCCAGTATTCTGTTTAAACCCTTTGTTTTCTTATAACCTACGCATGTTAGAATTGCATAATCCACTCAAAGATCTAAGCATATACCAAGTATATACTTGGTACCCTGTAGGTGTTTCTGTATGCATGTGTATAAAGGGTAGGTATGCAGACATGTAGGAAGCTCAGAAATTTTGTGCAAAAAACCCTTAGATGAAGTTTAGCAGAACATATTCTGCCTTGGAAACTGCAAAGGAAATAAGCCACGACATTAACCATGGGAATCGTTCACAGCTGTCTCGGGGGAGGTTCAGACTTGATGTAAGGAACTATTTCTTTATAGAGACAGTGGTCAAACACTAGAACAGGCTGTCTAGAGAAATGTTTGATACCTGAAGCCTCTCAGTGTTTAAGAAGCATTTGGATAATGCCCTTACAACATGCTTTAATTTTTAGGCAGCCCTGAATTGGTCAGGCAGTTGGACTAGATGATTGCTGTGGGTCCCCTCCAATTAAGATTATTCTATTCTATTCCACTCTGTTCTTCAGGGCTGCATCAACAGACTGAGTTATTCCTATTCCCATCCTCCACTATGCCACCATGTAGCTTCCCATATGAATGTGCTAAATTTAGAGACAATTTCATGTTTTCCAATGTTCATCTAGTACCTGCACTTCCCAGCCCAGGCTCGAGAGGGAAATGAGTTGCTGCACAGCTTGCATATGTTCATTTATCATGTGAAAAGAAATAAATGCATAGAAAGAGTTGCAGACCACTGCTGCCCTGACTATCTAGCTTAGGGAGTAAAATTTAGGGTTACAGGAACTTCCTCTAGAGTCCTTGAAAGTTATCTCCCTCTCTTCATTAACTCCCTAGGAAAATTCAACTCTGATTTTGGAAGGCTGCTTTGCTAGAAGTTGCTCATTGGATTGCTGCGTTTGTAAGTCAGGCTGATGGATTTCAGTCTAGATGTATCTGGATTTCAGAGATGGTTTGCTTTACTGTATTAATTCCTGAAGTTCATATTTATCTCATTTGTCTTTTTGGCCTTATCACATTCAAATCTTGTTTTCTCAGGAGGTCAAAATTCCCTGGATAGGCTCTGCTCTCTTCTGTCACTTAGTGGATCAGATGTTTTAACTTTTTGATAAAAAAACAAGCTTACAGCTGCTGGTAAAATAATTAAAGGTTTCAAGAAGATTGGGGCCTGAGCAGTCTTCTGATGAGCGCTATTGGATTCAGCTGTTCTGTAGAAGGCTTAGTCTCTAGCTGCAGAAACAAATACTGCTGCAGTGTTGCAGGGGCTGGATTCCTCTCTCAGATTTGTGACTGGATGTGCAATATGGAGCAGGATCTTGAGGAGGTGTCACTTGAACCAGGTAATAGAAAAAAGTAAGCACAAGGGGATCTTGCTGCTGTCTCAAGGGCATAATCTTACCCTCTGTGTATCTACAGTACTCAGGGTAGGTGCCCAGACCGAGTCATAGATGCACTTCAGCGGTGCACAAAAGGCTTCCTTCCAGGAGGAAAAGTACAAGTGTGAGCTAATGTTTTGTATGCATGGACCTGGGTGCTGGAATTCCCATCTGCTTTAATTTAAAGTGATTTGTTGCTGTTACTGCAAGCAGAGTGCTGTGACAGGCTGCAGGGTACCCTGAGTCTGCCCACCCCTTGTAAAAGTTGTGTTGTTGAAAATACCCAGGATACCAAAGGCCAGATTGCTCAAGCTGGACCTTGGCCATATTGCTTCCAGTATTTAGTGTGGACAGGGACAGTCCTGGCTTGTGCTTGCTGTGGCAAGATTGTGACTGTGCTATGTACTAAGAATGTTGATGTGAATTAGGCAAAATGTGCTCAGACTCTGGAAAACAGAGAAGGAAATAAGGGCAGGACTATAAGTATCTAGCGATATTCAAAGTAAAAAATCACTTTATTTTTTGTATAAGGTGAAAACTGGGCATTGGATTTTGGACACAAGGTTTCCTTGTTTTAGTACCTACACCAGACATATTTATGTTTTGGGGTTTAGTTAATACAGTTCTTAGAACTAAAAGGATTGAACACCTTATTTCTGGTTCAATTTAGCTGTGAGTGTTCAGTTCCTTTAACATTCTTTGAAAATTTTATTGGAAGTTTCAAAAGTCTATGTCCAATGATAGATTTATATCAAACAGTAACCCTCAGATACAACTGTGGTCCAAAGTGAAAGCAATTTAAAGAAGAGTTTTTCTTCTGTCTCACTACCCCTTCTTTTCTATGCTTGATGAGTCCAGTGCAGAAATGGTAGCAATTACCAATTTAGCAATGCACATAGCATGAATTTGTTTTTCCTTGGAAGTTAGGTATGCCCAGATGGATTGCTAGTTGGAACAGGGAATGTTTTGGCACACTTATCTCCTTGGTCAGTTGGAAATACCCTGCAGTCAGTGGCTGCTCTCTAATTGATAGGAACAGGCTGCTGCCACTACAGCAGTGGGTGATTTCATCAGTCAAAATTGTCAGTGACATTGAAGATAAGGCCACTTGGCATCAATTACCATATAAATAAAATGTGGAGAATGAAAAAATATCATGAGGACAAATGCATAAAATTTTGAAGAACTTTTAATTGCTAGAGATGAAATAGTAGTAACATCTTTTTTTATTGCTAAAGACTTAAAATAAGACTTTAAGAAGAAATAAATTATCGATAAATTAACTGTGTCACATCTATCTCCTTAATTCTCCTGGTCTTGATATAATTATTCACTCTCACAACTCAACTATGAATTTTTAATATGACATTCAAGATATAATCTAAAATTGCTACCCTTGTCATATCGGTGGAGAAAAGAACAAGTAGTCTATCCTGGTTATTGGAAATGAAAAATATGCATCAGATGAGACCCCTGGTCATCTGGGAAAATTCACTAAAAAACAGATTCGACGCAGTGCTTTTGTACTCATTATGCCACACTTCAGACTGATAAATTTCCAGTGACATCAATAAGAGCAGTTCAGGTGAAAAATTTTGAATTAAAATTACCTACTTTTATCTCTTCCTGAAAGCCCCCAAATTCTTATAGTCTGATGTGATTTTTAATAAAAGCAACGAAGTTTAATATTCAGACTTGAAAAGAATAAGCAGTAGAAGGGGTTCTTATTAGAGTCTCCTTGCTTAGATACTTTCATGAGAGCTACAAGAAGTCTGCTGCTAATGAAAAGACATTTTGAGTAACCATTAAGAACTCAGTTTCATCTGATGTATGAATTCAAAGGGGATACTGAAATGCTAAATGCAAATGTTGTCCACCAGCTAAAAGATTGCAGACTATTTTCACTCTGATTTTGGCTTCAAACTCTACTGCTTTAAATTTGCAACTGGGCTTGGTTTGGTAATAAGAGCATTCAGGTCAGAGGGCTTTCAGCATGTGCGGGGTCCACAACTCAGGATTGCTGAATTCAGTGCTAAATGCATGCAGATACCTCTTTGCTGGATAAAATGACTTTCAGTAAAAGCCTTTCCCTAAATTTATTCACTAATTCTGTGATTAACAACATCTTTAGAAGCTACGTTTTCAAGAGGCAGGACCAGCTTGCATGTGCAGCATAGATTACACCTTTGTCTACACAATCATTTCTTAAAAAAAGGAGCTATGCCCTGAGCTAACAAGCAACTATTATTTCTACAAAGCCACATGTGTGATTCCTAGAGAAAAATTGAACTCTGAGATAATTTTTAGTTATGGAGTGAAAGGTTACTTTTCAAAAATTGTCTTCAGTGTTAAACATCCCCTTCAACAATCTTTTAATTTGGAGACAAAACCAATTGGTCAGAAAATTAACAGTTTCCTATTATAAATGCACTACTTTAATATTTTTTGTGCTTCTGGGCTCTGGTTTTAATTTCATGTGAAAGCATTACATTTTCAAATTTATATAGAAAAAACACATGGTATTTTGTTGCTATGGCAATATAGATCCCTATTTCTTCATTTATGAATAATAATAAAAATATAATTGAATCTGGTTACACTTCTGTTCCAACATTTCCTGAAGCTAGCCTTTCATGAAGACATTGTATACACTTAATTTAAACAACTTTATTGCCTTCTCTAACAGGATTTTATGTTCTACTTGGGTTTCTTTGTTAAAGCTCTAAGCATTGATTTTAGCTTATGCTAACCCCCTGGCAAATATTAATGCATAAATACAAAATGTGGGGTGTTTTATTAAGACAGTCAAGCAGTGGAACATGTTGCCCAGACAGGGTGGGACAAACTTCACCCTTGGAGTTCATCCCAGCAACTGCTACTGGAAGCAAGAGGTTGAACTGGGGTTATTCTGTAATTCATTTATTTCGGTCCATCATATTTGCGGGTCCCAAGAGCTCAGTTTATGTCAGCTTGGAAACATAAAATGAGGCTATGTGAAGAATTTTTTCCAAAGTCTCCTGTATCTAGTTTAAGAATGTAGCTGGCATTTCTGAGAAAGTCTTTTCTCAAAGGCTTCATCACTGTGCCTCATTTTACCCTAATGTCGTTATTAGTCTTAATTTTGTCTTCTGTATTGTCTGAGGTCACACCTTGACATTTTCCTTGGATCATTCAAGGAAATTCTTAGAGCTGAAAGATATCACATCTAGGTTGTTATTAGCCTTTACTTCATACTCCAGCTAGAAATCAGGTGTTGTAGTCTGATAGTGCCATATGACATTATCTCTTCCTTCTCAAAGGAGTCGAGCTCTCGGATTTAGACTGTAAGACTATCTAGGAACACCCTCAGGCAGAAAGACACACTGAAATTAGCTCCTTGACTTCACAGAGTATGAGGTAAGCACTGCAAATTTGATCTGCAGAGCAGTGGGCACTTCAAAGCAGACCATATATCAACTGAGGTTTTCTGTTTGGAGATATATATATATGTATATGATGCCTATATATGTGATGTTTATATATAAATTGTATTTAAATATATGTAAACCAGAAAAAACTCTGGTTTTTTCACATATATATATGCATATACCTCCTGGAGATTAAGGCCTCACAAATAATTATTCTATGGTGAAAATCTCATTGCACCTTAAATTCAATTATAAGATGTATCATTTACATTCCTAAATGATCGCTTCAGGTCAGTTAAATATAAAAAAGGTAATTTCCCTAACTTTTATTTTATTTTCCATCATGGATAATCCCAATTAAAAAAAATTATTCTTAGTGGTCTTCCTTGCTGTTTCACTGCCACATATATATATATATGTGTGTGTGTGTGTGTATATATATACATAATGCAAAAATAATAAAAATACTATATGTTTTTAGGCATTAATGTAAAAATGCATATATATGTGTGTGTGTGTACACACAACCATAGAGAGAGCAAATTTAAGGGCCTATTTTGCACTATGTTCTGTATTTCTAGGATTCCAGACAATTATTTGAGGCTTTCAAATTAGAAAGATCTGTTAAAGGGGAGTTTGGCTTTATTATTCTGATCTGTCATTTCTTTTATGTAACAAGCCAGCTGTTATTTGAACAGCGTCATTCATTTCCTCAATGGAATGATGACACTACAATCAGCCTTCATTATCTTCACATGCTCTTATATGAGAACTAAGTGCAGAGGAAATACTTTGTAATTACTCTAGGCAGATTTCCCACATGTTAGAGATGCCATAGATGGGATTAATGAATATCACTTGAAAAGGTTGAAGTAGACAAAAACAAAATTAGGCTTCAGTAATCGCAACATGCAGATGGGTTGAAATGCTAGTGGGAAAAAAATCCCATCAGCAATTAAACTTGCTTCTTGGAACAGCAGATGTGCATAGTCTCTTTACTGAATATTGAGCACACTTGAAAGGAATTTCTAGAGGAAGAATGCTGAAATACACACAGATCTGCTCAGGCAGGGCTGGGACAAGTGACAGGCTTGTGCTTATTTTATTTAGTAGGCATCATGATTTGCCCCAGTCTCTGCCGAAAAGAATCCCAAAGTTCTGCTTGTTGATGAGTGCTCTTCTTGCCACTTCTGCTGCTTTCTATGATGGAAAGCTCTTCTACCATCAGAGATCTATTAAAGGACTGATCTAGGACAGCAACGATATGGGACTGGTTGGCTCTTTAATCTCTGAGGAGTATCATTGGTTCTGCAAGAGAGACATTTCTCAAGCCCTATTTTGCAGCAATAGCAGAAAAGTGTCTCTGTTGGCTTCCTCTCCAGATAATCTTCAAGATTACTTACCAGCAAGAAAAACTGTACAGCTGAAAAGCCACCAACAAAACCAATTTAGCCACCTAGAGGACTCGCTCTGAGTCACCAAGCGGGGAGCTGCAGTGTAGAGAGGTAAATGCATCAGTGAACAACACAAGTACTGGACCAGTTGTTTCAGTTTGTAGTGCTTGGTTCCAAACCAAATCTGACTTGCAAGGTCCGAACAAAAGGTCCACAGCCATCACTGCAGGATGCCTCTTGTTAAAACACATGGGGAAAGTGGGAAGGATAAACAAGCAAGGAGGCATGTTTTGCAGGGTTTCTACTCAGGTGGATTTTCCATTGACAGCTTTTATTCTCATGTATTCTGTTGGTCAGTGTGTGGAGTGACATCAGAGCACTCGAAGTAAGTATTCTAACTCCTCAGTTACTAAAAAGTGGAGTCCAGTCTCTTTTGGTTGTAGCAAGTGGAAGGAACTTGCCTATTACAGAGCTGTCATCTTCCACGTTGTACAAAAGAAGACCGTGACCTGATCCAGTGGTTAAAAATACATTTACTGTTAAAAGCACCTTCTTTTCTTCTTTAAGGGTGAACCTAAGTTCCTTTCTCTCTCTACTTTGATGGGAAGAGAGTAGGAATCTGCTGTTCCCAGACTGCAGGTAGCTCTCAGGCTGGATCCAGAATCTGGCACTGCGGACACGATAGGTAGACATGTATGCAGCCATAGAAGCATAAGCATATAAAGAGGTGCAGCATTTTAGAAATAACCCGGTGGACCAAGTCTTACCTGTGATTTGATCTCACAATCCGCAATAACTTCAGCTCACATCTTACATCTAACAGTTAAGAATTAAGAGAAATCTTTTGAAATTGTTTAGTTGCAGTCCAAAAGCACTGATCTGTCCCTGTAGGAAGCCAAATGTGTTCTTGATTGCAGTTATAACATAAAAAATACTATGCTTGTCACAAAAAGGTCTGTGTGTGTCTACCTATCACTGTTATTTCCTCTTTGAAGGACGTGGGAAAACATCCCTGCTACTGTTAAGTTTGAAATCTTGCTAGGAACAAAAGGGAGCACTTTATATATATATATATATATATATATATATATATTTATGTATGTATATATATGCAAAAAAATTGTTAGAATAATCAAAATTATAACACTCAAACCAAAATACAGCTAATAATTACTCAGTCAATTCCAGTAATATTAAATCTTATAGTTGGACCTAATATGGAAAAACCTCATTAATAATACTCATAAAATTATTTTTAAAAGACAGCTTAGTAATATCTACCCTTTTTCCTGGAGCTATGCTCACTCTTGCAGTGTCCCTATGGACCTTACAGCAAATAGTTCCAACTGTCCTCAAGTGTACATGGAGGGGAAAATGTCCATGACCTGGTGGGTGGTATCCCTGCCGTCAGTGGAGGGGTGGAACTAGGTGATCTTTAGGATTCCTTCCAACCGACACCATTCTATGATGAGTCCTGGACATCCTGCACTCTTCAGGAGGAGAACAGTGGTGGTGACGGGGTACATTCCTCCCTGATCTTGGCGTCCATCTCTGGCTATTTTTACATGTTTTGTTAACAAGACTTGCTTTTACTCACTGAGCATCACCCCAAATCCTTCTGCCGCTCTTGTGAACATGAAGGGCTGTTGTGCATCACACAGTGGCTACCAAGGTCTGTTGGATTACCACACAGAAAGCTGCCTTCCCAGAAGCTAAAACTCAGGCAGTAGTCCTTCGACTATTGCTAAAACTGGCTCAAGCTCAGAGAAGTCCTGAGTGCCTCCACTGTGAGTTGTGTGTCAAGCCTGTGGTCTTGGGTGACTCAATTACACTCATTGATGCACAACACCACTGTGTGATTACTGGTGGTGAACAGAAGCTGTTAACCTATTCAGCAGTGACTATTCAACATGTGAATAACTACGTGGCAGTGGTGTAAAGCTTGCCTCTGCCACCCTAATAAAATCATCTTCAGTTTTTATTTCCCTTGGGTTTGCACAGCACCCTTCTACCCATTCTACGGTCAAATCTCTTTTCATGTGAATGCAAATAGACCATTTCTAAATATTCCATATGCTACAACTTTGTGAAAAATATTTAGAAAACACAACTGCTGTGAGCTAGCAGCAGCTTGGTTTGGATTAAGGCAGAGCATACAATAAAAATCCTGCCAGCTGATGTCAGGGATTTATGGAATTTTCCACAGCAGGAAAAAATAATCCGGTATATCCTCTATCAATTTTCTGTTTATTCGTCAATCTGTATCTAGGTCAGTATATATTAAATTATTATGTCAAAGTCCTTTTTTGAACCCCTATACTTTTCAGAATCTTTTAACTAATGTTTTATGAATTAAACCACAAGAAATATGTTATTAGCTCGATGACAGTAGTTCCACAAGAAGCTCATCTCCAGTCCCTGAAAGGTCTTAACTACATGGCAACTGGATTCCTGTGAGTGGAACCCTTCAAACAACTGCCATATACAACTTGTTTTGTCTACAGTCTCATACACAGCTTCCCATCTCTACACAAGCCTTTCAAGCATAGATAAAGAATTCATTGCAGAGATCAGCAGATGGTTTTCATTGTTATTATTCCTACTGGCACCTAAAATGCTTAAATCAATGAGCAGGCTTTGGAACAGTATTTTCTCTTCTATTTTTCAGTTTTGTTTTGAAAGTCATTTGAACATCTCCAGATTTCCAGATTAGACTCTCTATGTGGTTTATCTATTTCATCAATACTCTTACAAAGAAAATCTTACCTTCTGCTTCAACCTGTGCCCCTTGGTCATTTCTGAAAGCCTAGTACTTTAGTTGACCTCTCACGCCTTCTTGTTATCAGATTGTTGTAAGCATTTAGAGAGATGATAATTTTAAAAATTCAGAAAAGTAGTAGTTTTGAGGTTATTATTGTCCGTTAGCAATCAGTATGCTTTATGCTCCTACGAGAAGATTTTTTTCAAATGCTTACAAATCTTCCTTGATAGAGCTGTTATAACTCAAATGTTCCATGCTGAAACCCTGTTTCTGCCCAATAGATTTATTTATTTTTAAATCAACTTGTAAATGATTTGGTAACAATAATGAAATGGAAAAATAAATTTCTTTTGCTGATGTTAAAAGATTCAGCCTGGGTTTTTTGTTTTAGGAGACCCATCATGCACGTGTGCATTTGTGTGTTTTGGCAGGCAAGTGCCTTTTCTCTCTATGGAAAAAGCTGCTCAGCTTTGGCCTTTGAAATGCCACAGCTAGCTTATGTTCTACAGATATCCTCTTCATACAGCTTTTCAGGATAAAGCCTCCTTAAATCCCAGCTGTAGCAGGTCTAGCATGTGGTTGAACAAAACTATGCCTAAAATCATAGTTGTGACCTATTCTTGTTGTGCTAAGGCCAGGTGTTGAATTTTACAGGCCTTTTCTTTTCTGTGTGCTTGGTAGCAACTTTCCTGCTGGGCCCAAGAAATCTGGAAAAAGACTCTAATTTCTTCAAAAGCCAAGAGGTTAAAATAGCATTAGAAGGTAAGGGTGACCATGGAATGGCACATGGGAACAGGGTGTGGGGCATGGGATGAGATGCAAGGTTGTAGACTGTGGAAGCTTGTATTGCAAGTGGGAAAAGTGGGACTGGAAGTGAGGATTGAAATAGTGCATTCATCAAGGCAAGAGGTTGAGGGTGAAGTGGAAGAGGTAATATAGAAGAAGGAAATTAAAGTCTACTGTGAGAAAAAAAAAAAAAAGAAAAGGAACGGCAAGCTCATTAGGCATCTGGATAAGAAGAGTCAAGTTGGGAACCAGTGTTCCGAAGAACAAAATGTAAAGGAAACAAGGCAGGTAGACATGACCTGATACTGAGGCAAGGTTGAGGGGCAGGGAAAAGGGACCTGGGTATAATAGAGCCATGGATGAGGAGCTAGATTGAAACAAAATCTGGCAAAATATCTGGGCACTCAAGATTCAGTATTGCTAAAAGAGAAGTGCTCAAAGAGTTACTGCATGGCTGTGGGCTCAGTAGGTGATCCTCGATGTTTAGATGGGGAGAAAAGAGTTGTTCAGACAAGGAGGTTTTTCACTTTTATTAAAAATCGGAGAAATGGGACAAACTGCATGGGGCTATGATGAGACTGAGTGACAAAGAAGGGAAAGACTGCAGGTGGGGACACTTACAAATGGCCGGGTAAAATTAAGTTAGAAGGGAGTCAACAGAACAGCCTGTATGCAAGCAGAAAACTCCTACCACACCCTGAATTTGATAAAAAGTTCAATCAAAACTGCAAAATCCATGCCCACATATATATTCCATACCTGAACTAATATAATTTTGCAAGCCCACAGATTTCTCTGTGCTGTTTCATTCGTGCTTGTCACTAGGAGGTATTAGGTTAGGAAATGTACCACACTAACAGAATTATGATTCAGTTTCCTGGCACCTTTGCTAGGTCAAATATTTATATTTAACATGGCACAGTGCTTGGTATTATCCATGTTTCTTGAGTTCCAGTTATTTTCTTTTCTGTGTCAAACCTACACGAATCACTGCTATTGCTGAATGCTTGTTACTTCAAATTACAGAGCTCGTAAAGTTCTGATTGTTACAGTTCACTTTCTTAAAAACCTAGAGATGTCTACAAAAAAAACCACTCTGCACAAAAATACATAAAAAGAACATTTCTTGAGGATGAAAAATCACTGTGCATGAAAGTGTTGTTAAATACCAGAGCAAAGCCTGCTCATGCTGAAGAGGGTAAACAATCTGCTCTTATCTTACATTTCTTTTCTGAAGTGGCTGAGAGATTTTTGCTGTACTGTGCCAATCTTTCTCTGTGGAAAGATAGAGCCTCAGCCTAACTAGAAAACTGAGCACAGAACAAGCAACACTAATGTATGTTACCAAGTTTTCCTTAGCAAAAATGTTTTGCAGATTAATTAGGATTTCTTTTCACCTCTGTTGTTCAATGGCTGATCAGATCTGGCATTTAAATAGTGCTATCATTCTTAAATTAAAAGACCGAGGAGGAATAAACTAGTGAAGCATTTACTTTTCTATCTCCCTTTTCTTCTTCTGCTATGCATTCCACAAGCACAAGGTTTTATGCAAGCTCAGTAAACCAGTTGTAAACCAAACCAGGAAAATTTGGTTTTGAATAAGGCATGTCATTAGGGTTTCTTTTCTTGAAGAGTAATGAAAAGTAGTTTGCAAGATGACAGCAGATGTAAAAGCCAGACTGAAGCTGTCAGCACGGATACTGTGGTGCAGCCGCTTCCTGCCTTTGAGAAAGGTCAGTAGAATATGCAAACAGCTCACACAGCATGTAGATGCTGCCGAGGATTAGGGCAGGACTGTAAGTACAACGCGAAAGCAAACAGAACACGCAAGCCCAAAATTCATAAAGAAACATGTTTTACCCTTGACAAGGGATGTCAGCTGTAGCAGCCAACGCCTGCCAGGTCGACAGGCCATCACACCTCACTCCCTACAAGTGAAAGAGGATGGCTCACCTCTGCAGACAGTCCACAGGGAAGCAGAAGCTAAAGCCCACTGAAATCAATCAAAGCTCGTTTACTTCAATGTGCTTTGAATTGTATCCTAAGACAACACGTCCCTCTGGTTTTTGTGTTGTGTGAGCCTACGTCTCCCAGCAGACTGGGATGAAAAATCCCTGAGAGCTGTTGCTGATTTAACACAACTGCACAGGATTATGTTTATTTCAGGTCCTCTTAATTTCAATCAATTTGTCCTAGTTTCAATCAATTAGGACCAATAATTAGGAATACATTTCCCCTGTAGTTTCTCACAGAGGAAATCCTAAAACAGATTTAGCCAGTTTAAGAGCTGAGTCGCCTTTGTTACTGTTGGTATTTTTACCAGGCTATAATGGAGAGCAATGGCTCCTCATTTAAATGCCTTCGTGGGGTCTCTGGAGTCTGGTAGAACAGGGGGCTGCAGAAACAAGTCCATGCACATCTCATACTGAAGCCTGAGAGATTATGGCAGCAGTAAAATTCTCTAGCTATGATCTGGATTAAACAGCCCAAGAAAGGGGAGGGGTGATTTGAAAGCTCACTGTCTGCTAAGGGAAGGGTTGGATGAAATTAGAGTTCCTGAGTGTTTTTTGTCCTTTGACAGCAACAGACAAAGTATATAATTATCCCCTTGGGACATATAATCTTTTTTCATATTAATGAAGGTTTGCCCTCTATAAAGATCTTTCTATTTTACATTTTCAGCTAGCATTGCATTATTTTATTGTTCTCTGCTGCTAATGTGGCAATCTCACCCTGTTAGCCCTCTGGACATATTACCAATCAAAATGTCATTTTTCTCTTGTGATACAATTGTCAAGAAGAAAGAATTCCTTTTAGCTCTTGCTGGAACAACCACAATGTCTATTTTATCTTGTCATTCATGTTAATTTCTTGCATGTTTTGACTTTGCTTTACAGCTTGGATCAAAGTCATCAGCTTCCTTCATGGAGATAACCAAAAGTCATCCTGTGATACAGCAATACATCCAGTAGTACTATGAATAGGGTAACTACAGCTTTTACAAGGTCAGTACCCCACTCTAATCTGATGCAGTTTTAATTTGTTTCCTGTGGATTTGATTTTTTATTTTTCAACCATCTTTTCTCAATGTAATTTCCATCCCTAGACAAATAAGAAAGATTTGTTTGATTTTTACAAACTGAGAGTTTCTTCCCTACTCCACAATATCTTCTTTTTTCCTTAAATTGTTATTATTAGTCTCCTTAGGTTTTAATTTCAAATGAATACATTTTTATATTGACAGCCTAACCTCTCTCAAACAATCTCACATTTTTTCCTCAGGTACTTGTTGAATATAATAAAATTACAATGGATTTATATTCATTATGTAAATGCCATTATTTCTCTCCCATTTTCTCACTCAGTGGAAATTGAAAATGCTAAACTACTAGCACCACTTACAGCTTTGTAGTCAAAGCAAAGCCATCCACACAACAATTATTTCCATAAACATGAATGTCCCATTCAAACCAGGAAGCAGCATGCCAGTCCATCACTGTGGTCCTCAGCAAAGGAGCGCAGATGGGCAGTCTGCAGAGCTCACAAACGGAGAGAGAGCAGCAAGAAGGAGGGGTAGAGTGGCTTGTAGGAAAGCCAGAGCAGAGAGACTCATCAAAAATCAGGGAAGGCAAGAGAAGGGGAGAGACATAAAAGAGATAAGTAGTCAAAAACAAAGCCAGAAAGAAGAAAATCAAGGAGAATGATAAACAGAGATGGAAAGGAGAGAAAGAAGGGAAGATAAGGTGACCAACGAAAGCCCTGAGGAGATAAATAATCAGCATATTAATCAAAATATCCCCTACTTATTGAATCTAAAGGAGCATTCTCTGTCATATGAGCATCCTAGAGCCTACACGAATTGAAAAGGAGTAAGATAGGATATCAGTCAAAAGTGCAAAATCAGAGTTTCTAAGGCCACAAATTCAGGATACAGGAAAGACTCTCTTCAGGTTCCCTGTACCAGATCAAACTATTGCAGCTGCAAGGAGCAAAGTGCTGATCCCATATAATCTTTCAGTGCTGGCTCAAATTAATGCAAAACTTTTAATATGTTAACTTTGTGCTGTTAACAGGCTTTATCACTTGTCATCTGTCTTTCCACAGCTGACATAAAGTCAGCATAACAGCATAAATCTAACATAAAATTCATGTTGCATGCTCTGGCTAATTCAGCAGAAATGTATTCACGTGTTCATAATTGTCTTTAAAGTGCTGTTCCAGGAGGGAATAAAATTTGTAGTAAATTGTCTTGATACTCTGCAAGTGTTGTTATGAGCAGAAGGGAACGTACTGCACACTTGAAACTAAGCATTTACTCTTAGTCAAATTAATATCTTCACAGTCAAAATTAGCTCTGTTAAAAAATATAAGCTCATTGTTCAAATTAATACAGACATGTCTCATCAGCAGTACCCTTAAAATTGTTTGTGCTTGCTTGGTGTTATTTCATATATTTTCCTGCAAGAAGTGTGAAAGCTGAACAGAAGCCTCCATCTGCCCCACCTGACACAAAGGGCTGTTGCTGTCTCAAAATGACTACCAAGGTTTGTCAGGCCTTTGCCACATGCAATACTCTTGCAAATGAAGTTATAAGTGGACAGGCATTAGCCAGTCCATTGACCACAACACAGTCGTTAAAGCAAGCTGAGGTCAGCTCTGGCAAAGGCAAGGCCAAAAACTACCTAGGACCCTGAGCCATCAGGTCAGCCCAAAGGTTGCAGATTTTTACTGACAATGGAAAAACTCATGTTTATGGGGATACACCTTCAGTGTTGTGTGTTCCTTTTAAATCCTTTGTAAAACCGTATGATGCTCTATAAATCTACTTTATATCTCTGGTACTTGAAAACATGTTCAATAGGAGTTTTATTTTGGTTTTCAGCTGACGAATCTCTGCTATGTACTTGTGAACTCAACTATCAGTGTTCCAATGACTAATGTTTAAAATGATGGAGGTCTGAACTTACATGCTTCTATAGGAGAAAATATCCCTTCTCTTCTCTCTAAAGCATTTAGTTTAGCCTAGCCTGCAGAAATCACAAAAGACATTAGTTCCATCTCAATTATTGCAGTTGGGTTCTGTTAGGATCTAAATTTATTTCACAGCAGCATGTATTTGTGTGTTGTTAACACCTGACTGCTGGAAAGTACCAGGTTTATTTTAGTGGGTCTCTTGAATGACGTTTTCTAGCTCCTACTAAAAAATAGTGGCTGGGCAAACAAAATCCCATGAGTGAAGTGCTGACAACATCTGCTGTGCTTACCTTTAACTAGCTGCAAATTTTGGCTAGAAACTCTCCACACCCCTTCCTTCCCCCTCCTTTTTTGCAGGTCTGCCAAGCATGTATAAAGAGATTATTTCAGCAGATGGTGTTCTTCATTGTTATTCCTATTGGTTTCCAGGGATATTTGAGTCCATGGGCATGAGGATGTTATTGCCCACTGCTGTTGTAGTTCCACTTCAACTTTAATTTCTAAATGTCCGTACGGCCAACATAATCTGTGATACCGCCTAATTAATAATACCTGGCACCCAGCATTGCTCTTGATGCTTTCAAAGATGCAATGTCCCTCTATATACTGATAGGTTGCTTGTTCTGCATTCTGAGTCTGTCAGGAGAAAGCAGAGCATCCAGGTGATCTTTATAAGCTAGTAAAGAGTGCTGAATCACAAAAGAGGATATACCAACCTCTACACACAAGGAGAAAAGTATTATTAGATCCTGCCTCCTTCAATGCCCATGCTGGAAGGCGGTCATATTACTGTAAGAAGAATTACTTTGCAAAAGATTGTTAAAAAGCATATTAAAGACAGAAAAACTGGTGGGCTTTTTTCCCCTGTGTGACTTGCCCAAGTCAATTTAAGCAAATCTGAAATCAAAGTGCCACCTCTAGTTTCCTATGATCTAGTCTGTGGCTTCTCCAAGTACGTATCTTCAACATGTTTCAGATTACTTATATGAGAGTGTGTGGAAGTATGTGTCTGTAAGTGTGTTAAACGTCTAAATTCCCACTTTAGCCATATTAGAGATCTAGAACAGTATTCAGTTGCATAGAAAAGCATCCAGTACCATATGAAATACTCCTAAGGGCATCCATACATCCCTATTTGTCTGCTGAACTTCTCTGTAAAACAGAGACGATAATAGTTGAAAACCAATCTACTGATATCTTTGAAGACCTCCAATAAATGGACTACCAGGGGTAAAAATAATTGTCTTTTCAGCTGTGTATGATGCATGAGAAGTAACAGGCATACAAGTTATCAACAAGAATAGAAATTACTGAATAGACAGAATGACCACATCATCCACACTGTGAGGATGAGTGTTTCTTTAAAATAGAAATTTAGTACTGAATCATAATGCATATGTTGCAGTGGTAGGACAAAAAGTGATGTTTCACTAAAGGATATAAAATCTGCATCCTGGATTTTGTCTCTACTGCAAAATTACTATTCCTTCAGTTAAATGTGTGGGTTATAGGTTTAGAAGCTGGCTTTAAAACTGTTGCTTAATGCTTTGTAAATAATGCAACAGGCCTAAACTTTGAATGTGTGGCCAGAGGCACATTTTGCCTTCAGGTAAATTCATTTGGTTTACTTATCCTAACACCCTAACATATGCAAATGAACTCTAATATCTCTCTTTTATAGTATTGTATTGAGAACATAATATCTTCTTGGTTTTAAAGATGTTGATTTTAATAACTTATGAACTGTTATGATATCAAGTATGTATCTTTGGTGATGAGTTTCCTTCTCTACCTTCCTTCAGATGTTGCGAATCTGCATCTAGCTATATACAGTTGTGAAAGGGAACTGGATTATGATATATGGTCTACAAAAGGTGCCATAGCTATGGTGGTCTTCAGGACCTGACCTTGCAATCCATTACTCAAGATGCAAATGACTGTCCATGTGGCTAAAATGTCTAATTGCTAAAGTTCATTTTTACTTTCTAATGCTACATTCTTAGAATAGATTGAAAAGCTAAGACCTCAGACCTCTTTAGGTCTTCACTTATGGAAGAAGCAACAATTATTCTCTCCTTTCATCTAAACCATCCTGACAGGTAAGTGAAGAATTATTTTCAAGTCTTTCCTTTTGGAAATGTCAGCTACATTTCAACACCATTAGCTGCCTTCAAGATGTGTTCCTATGCCTACCCAAATCTTTGTTCTACGTTGTGTCACATTTTCAGCAATTCAGAGTGTCCATTTTAAAAGATGCCAGACTGGGCACAGGCTGTTGGAATTCATGATACTGGACAGGGTGAAGGCAAGAGAATTTTGAATTAATCCTTTTTCTAACTCAAAATTGGAATAGACTAATGGAAGACAAATCTTAGCAGTCCAAGACCAGACTAAAGTATGTCACTGTAACATATGTATGCATGCCTATATATTTTGTACGTATTTCATTGGAGAATGAGATTGGTAGTTTTAAGACTGTGTTACTTCTTTAAAGTTCTGAAGGTGTTTCATTTACATACTAGGGAATGTTTTGCTATTTATTCCGAGTATTTGCATTGTGTGAAACGGAACTCCCTGCAGGCTCTGAATTACTGGGTGTTAAGTGGAACAGTCCTTTAGTCCCGCCTGCATGCGGAGAGTAATTTGTGAGCAAGGAATTAAAAGCCTGGGTTCTAATATAACAGCTGGCAAATCAACATTGTGTTTCATTCATTCAATTAAACTACACAGTACGTTTCTGGATTTGGTCCAAGTCCTACCCTGGAAGAATATGAGCCTTTCACTGAGAGTTCAGTGTAGTCCTCAGTGACTTGCAGCTATCAAATAAACTGCAGCTCCCACAACCCTGGAAGATTTATGACCTTCACTCTAAGCTTGACTACAGCTGTTAAGTCCAGAGTTTTAGAGGGCTGAGCCTCTGACACTCATTGAATAGATGGGCTGTATTTGTCAAGCTGACTAATCTCATATGGAGTTGATGTGAATCATTCTTCAAAGTACTGTTAAAAGATGCTGGATGTCAGACATGAAACAGGTCTGTCATCGTTTGCTCTAGTGACAGGCACATAGCAGCAAAACACTCTGAAACATCATAACAAGTTGAAATATTGGAGGTACAAGAAGAAGAAAATTTATTTTTTCTTTCCCCACACAAATTGAAATTATAGATATCAGCGTGCTATGGCAAGTGTCTTTCCTTCCCTTATGGGTCAATAAATGAATTTAAGCTAAATGATCATGTCTCTTTGTGTTCCAGAGGGTCTGTCTGACTTTGCCCAAAGTTACCTTCCCTGTATGGACTCCATATTAATTGCTTCAAGGAATTATTTATCATATATTCCCCTCAAAAATAATTCCAACCCAAACTCCCTAGCATCACTGTTGCACAGTATTTTTTTCTAGATGCTGCTTTTATTTTTCATATTACTTACCTCATTTCTATTTGAGCTGGCTTGAGACCATTCACAAGCAGAAGCCTAAACTGACTCTGTGCATATGTAGTTTCATTTTCCCAAAATATTTTTAAGGCATATCAAGATAAGCTCTAGAGACTGTATTTCAACATAATTTCATGTATTTTTTTTTAAATCTGCAAGAGTTTTCAAATATAAACTCTTCTCTTTAAAAAAAAATTTTAAAATCCAGCTTTCTTTCACATAACTTTAAATAGATTTATAGATCCCTTCCACGTTTCATTATCTACTCCCTGGAATTACCTACCTGTTGTTTTTTCAATTACAGGTGAACTTTTTCTGTACACACTATACATACATCTGAACGACAGATGCTTTCATTGTTGATATACCTGCTAACATCTTTGTTTACTACAATAAATAATCAAACATACAATCAAGCATAAGTTACTAAAAGCACATCTAGAAAACAGAATTTGTTGTGCTAGACAGAAGTCAGTCTTTGGGCCATGACCAGATTTAAATGATAGTTCCAGAAATTTCCATTAATATATGCTTTCTGACTCTATTATACATTGTCAGAGTACATGCAGACATTGTCGTTTCCATGGGAATACAGAAGGACAAATGAAGATGTTCCCATTACTATCAGCCAAACTTCTTAGTGCCCTGTCAGCCTATGTCATCTACTCTTTCAGTTTCAGAAACTTGTTTTTCACACATCATTTCTTGCAGAGAAAGAAGGTACAGCCAGGATGTGGATGGAATGTGATGAGAGCTTTCTTACCAATAATACACAAAAAGCTACATTATTTCATGATTTTGCATGAGAGTGGACTGGTTACCTGAAAAAACTTTCCCTCTGTTTTATTACCTGTTTTATCTGCACGTCTTTATTGATGATAAGAACCTGGAAGCAGAGAAAGATTTAACAACAAGAGTTGTTAGTGATTTTTAAAATACACTAGGAAAAATGTTAATTTAAAAGTCATGATTAAGGCATTTATTTTAATGAAAGGAGGAAGTTGTCAGACCTGCCTAATTTAGCTTTGATTTATCTATGTGGTATTGTATAACATAAGTTTGGTGCAGCTTTGCACAACGAACTCTAAATATCTTAATTTTTGAGAACAGTAAGATTGGACTCCTTTAACTAATCAAATCTGAACATGCCGTAAACTTCAGAGTTAAATAGATTTGCTTTGTTGTCATTCCCTTCAATTCTTGCAAGTTCTTATCACGGCTGTTTGATACATATCACAGTAATTTGCGTTGACACGAGTCATCGGAAACATTAAGGGAAAAAATGTGAGAACAGAGAGAAAACTCCTCACAGGAATTTTATTCCTGCTTAGTGAAAAGTGAACCAATACTTCCAAGAGATAGGAGAGAAATTGCCTTAGCTACAG
Organism: Callaeas wilsoni; assembly: GCA_013398955.1. NCBI lineage: Eukaryota > Metazoa > Chordata > Aves > Passeriformes > Callaeidae > Callaeas > Callaeas wilsoni. Next base: position 272,433 of record VWPU01001820.1, on the reverse strand, counting down.
ATACAGGATAAGGCATAGGACAGCAAACACCCCTCCTTGTGAATCCTTCTCTGAGAAAAAAGACTCAAGAAGAGAAGTGCCTCTGATTATAACTTGCTTTATTCACTGTATTTTTAACAGGAATTGTGAGATTTCTGAACATCCGGAAAGGTATGAAGGAAAACAAGCGAAGACTGGTGAGACTACCAAAATGGGAACATCTTCCCTTTTGGTGGTCAGAAAGCAGGGAAGGGAACAGGAGCGATAGAAATCCCTATGCTTGCTCATTTTCTGTTTCTAATGTTTGGTACCATCATCTTTTCTACTCTTCTCCCTTTAGGCTGACTTGTATGAAACGTACAGCCTCAACCTGTAGAGTCTTGGCAGGAGGAATAGTTATTTGACACCTGAGTGAAAGGCAGTCACACGGAAAATAGGAAGCCAGGTTAGTGAGGTCTAGGACTTGAGAAGCTGGGACCAAGGTTCCTCTATGATAGGAAAGTGCATCCCTTGTTAATCACTGCATGAATCCTTCCCATTTAGTGCTGAGAATAATTTTGAGTTAACAAGACAGAAACTACGTAATGCCTTTTCCCATATCCTTTACACATGTTTGATACTGTAATTCTAACATTTTACCCCAGAGTGAAGTGTGCTCCTAAGAGACAGCGACTGAGATGAAAGCTGACATCTGGGACCTAACGAGTGACTTTTACTGGAGAAACTTAGGATTATTTGCCTTCCTCTATGTGTCTTCAAAAAAAAGAAAAGAGATTATCTCAACTGTGAGCAAGGGAATTCAAACCTGCTAGCCAGATTCTACTTAAAATGCCGTTGTGTGACAATCTGTCCGCCTAGCTCTGGCACCTAACTTGCAGTGGAACTTTAGGTGCTTAAAGAATTAAGTTCCCACCTTCCCTCTACAGTCTGTCAACGGAGAGAAGTCACATAGTTAAGTCTGTTTGCTACTTGTAAACAATATTCCAGGTGTCTAAACTTGGGCAAAAAAGGTCACCACTAAGGCTTTCAAGGACAACTTCCTGTTGTCAAAGTAGAGAGCTTGCTCTGGAAGCACACTAAAATTTAGAAACATGAGAGGCGTGGGATCTGTCTGCCTGATGACGGCATACCACCCATTTTACATAGCCCAGAGATAAACAAGGAGATTTCCTTCCTTATCCTCCAGTTCCCCTCATCCTTTCAGAACCCCTTGTCCTTTCTCTCTCTGCATCCAGCCTCTGCCCTGCTGTTTTTCCCTCTTGACTTGCTTGTCTCTCATCAGAGTTTTCTCCGTGCTGTCTGTTCTCCTCACTTCTGCTGATCTCCAGTTGCTCTGACGTCAAAGTAGAGACAAGTGCTAAAGCTGCTCTCATCATTAACGCTTGACATAGTGTTTGTAAAGAACTGTCAGCATACACTTTACTTCACAGGTTTTCGGAGGCCTGAAGGCCATCAATCTCCAACTGATCATATTCCATGATGGAAGTGCCGACAAATGTAACTTGGTGCTTTCTGGAGACAGTATGCAGGAAAGTTAAAGTTTGCTTTTTGGCTTTGGTGGCATCCTGCCCTTTTCATAGAAGGAAGAGAGTATATAAGGATGGGCTACAGATATCCGTGTGGCCCCTGGCATAAGCTTACATCTGCAGGCTGTAGGCTGTTGCATCTCACAGAGCACTGAGCTGTAGGCAGTCAGTCCAAGCACCCTGTGGAATGAATAGTGAATTAATACCCAGTTATGAGCAGTCCATCCTTAATGGAAAACATAGACATGTGAGAGTGGGTTCAAAAAATCACATCTTGTAGGTTTGATCCGTACTTAAATACCACAAAACATTTCCCACTGGTACACAGATGAGAAGCAGCAAGGCAAAGTAACATACTGTTTGTTGGGGCAGTCTCCGGGTATGGAGAAGACTCTCAGACCTGGTCAATCCCAGTGTGTAACACTTACTGAAAATATTTCTTTGCTTACCTGTTATTGCTGGTATTTTATATATGGCTGGGAGTCACAGAGTAATTGACTATATATTGGTTGTATCCTTCATCAACCCAGGAAAGGACCAGTTCCACACTCATCTCCTTCAATCACAGCACTAGACAACAATGTATTATTTAGAGCATAAAATGAAGGAATTCAATAAAAGACAAGTCATTATCATTTCATATGAGCTGCAGCCTCATGAGGCTTCTGCCAAGCCCAGTGAAGAAAGCTTTCATGATCTCTTCCAAAGTCATACAATAAACCTATAACTATTTTCTGACAGTTTTTAAGAGGATGATACTAGGTATGGTTAAAAAATTAACATATTAATGAATAACTTTGCATGAGAACTTTTTACATTTAACCAATACTAAGATAGGAATGAAAGGGAAAATAATAAAAATGAGTGCAATATGATAGACTGAGAGAAATATTCCTGCCAGTGTTAATATAGAAAACAGTTCAAGATCTAATAAATACTAACTATTAAATATAAATCAAATACATTATTGAATGGAGAAAAAAATAGAGAAGAATCTGTAAAACCTCTCTGATAGCATTTCAGAAACAGGTTGAAAACCACTGACCTGCCTTAGAGACTAAATGAGTACAAAGAGATCAGCCATAAGTAAATTGGAACACGGGTGATAGAGAGGTGACAGAAACTTGTGAATTAATTACTGTCTGAACTTTCAAGGTCTCCTAAATAATGAATGATATTTGAAAGACTCCTGTATGACATTGTGGGTTTGGAACACAAATTGTTTTAAGAATTTAAGCACTGTTTCTGGATTTTTTTTTCAGTGGAAAAGAATTATTTTAATGGAAGAGAAGCACTTTAGCCCACAGCATCAAACTCCCTACTAAAAAGGAGGTCTTCGGTTCTTGTAAGCCATTAGGCTTTCAGTATTTCAGGAATGTTATGTCTTTTAGTACTCTTGCCTATATTAATATTTTGTTGCAAACCTGTCTATAACCTGATGTCTATTGACGAAGCAGGGGAGAAATAATAGGATATCAGAGACAGCAGGGGGTCCGTAAGGCTACAGTACTGGGAAAATGAAAGGCAAGTGAGTAGATGAATGGGGAAACATTGGGAGGAAAATAGGGGGAGAAAGTAGAGAGAACAGTGAACACAGCAGGGGACTGTGCTTTGAAGAAAGGAAGTGCCATAAAAGCAAATGAGAAAAAGCACAATGAAAGAGGAAGGGAAATGTTTTAGCTGGGTTGAACCTAAGCAGAACAGTCAGAAAGATATGGATTTTCTTATTAAGCAGAGACTTCAAGGGACGCAAAGCCTACTAAGTGGCTCTCTGTCATCTGTTTTGCAGGTACACCTGCAGGAAGAAAGAAGCAAACAGGGCAGAAGAAAGTAGAGATAGCAGGACAAAATTCATGCTCCTCTAACTGTTTTTTTGCTTTCACAGTTGCAGACTGTACACAAAATTACCCTAAGCATCTCAGCACCCACTCAAAATTCTCCACCAGCTGAACTTCAGCTCAAAATGCTGTAGTGTCCAAGAGGGAAGCGTAAAAGTCAAGTCAAATTCAGGGTCCTCATTGTTCTAGCTGTATTAGCTATCGAGATTGCAATCTGTTTTCTGAGTAGATAATAACTGATTGTGTCATTCACAATATCCCTTCGAAACATATTCTGTCTTTTTACTTCCAATGGCAGAAACAACTCTTTTATGCATTCTCTGCTCCCTTTTAAGAAAAGACAAAACACATCAAGATCATCTACAAAATAAGAGCCAGCCTATCAAAGTAACTTTCATGCATTCCTTTCAGAACAGGCTGATTTTCTGCCATTCCGGTTATCTGTAAGAATGATTAATAACCTTTGCATGTTGTTCATGATGTGATAGCTATAACAAATGCCAGTTTTGTAAGTGGAAAATTCTGAGAGAAATGTACCTTGTAGAGCTTCCACTCTCACTCTTGGGTACTTTAGGCACACTGGTAGAATTTCCCACAGTAGTAAGGGACTATGTTTCAGGGATTTTAAATAATTTCAGTGTCAATACATTAGAATAGCGCTGTCTTTATACATGATCACAGCCCTTCTAGATGCCTATGTGGTGTTTTTCTGCAGCTGGCTCAGTCACTTAAAAAAAAAAAGCTGAATGTGACAGTACCTACCATATCCACTATGAAAAGTGGATATAGCAGCTCAAATTCTTTGATACTGTAACTCCAGGGGAGGCAAAGTAAACTGTAACATCTGTAAGCTTTAGCAGATTTGAGGCACCAAATCTCTTTGATTCAGCTCAAATGTTATGTGGCTAAGCAAATTCTAGTTTTGTAGTTTCCAGACAATTTTGCCTCACTCAGCTTCCCAAGTTAGGTATTTATCATGTACGTCTTCCTTGCATACTACAGTTTCAAATGGACCATGCTAACGTATGAGAGCTCCCAGCCAGAATTTGTATGGTTCCTTAGCTTGGCTGTACAAGGTACTGAGCTCAGGGATGTTTTCTAAGTTCATAATAGCTGTGATCTTACCATTTCATTTTTGTGCACACAGCCCATGGTATTTTTTACATTTCAGCAGTGAACTAATTCCTAGATTAATTCCAAATATAAATCATCAAACTTTTCATTTCATTTACAGGCTTCCTGGCTAATCATATGCAGACCACTATTTGTGTGAATATAGCTATATTTTCAAAAGAACTATAGGGCCAAGGAGCCATTTCCCTAAAATGACATTGCAAAGAGTAATTCTGTGCTCTCTAATGATTGATTATATCCGTAGGCTTAGCAATAATTCACCCTGATCAGTTTGATTCATCATGATGGCAGGACTTTAGTTCACTCTATGAAGACACAGTCCCACTGTTTGTACTTGTTACAGTCACATAGTGAAACTCTATTTAATAGCTTGTGGCTGTTCAGAGAGCATGTAAACAAACACTGTTGCACTGGATTCAGTGGATCCAAGACAACTTACTCAGGAGCTGAGCAACGCGCTACAAGCTCACCATCTCCAAATTTTCACCCTAAGGTAGCAGCAGACTGAAGAGAACACAAATAAGAGGATAAAACTGAGGGTTTGAGTGCAGGTATGGGTTACCTATGGCTTTCAAACCACATATGCTTAGCAGGTCAAGCACAGCTACTGTATTGTAGCCATGCTATTTTCTGGGTAATGCGCAAGATGAATAAACTGGTTCTCTGTTATGGGGGTTGGAAAAAGCATCAGGACCTAATTAGACTAATACTGCCAGGCTATCCTGCAGTGCATGGTAGTGCTGAGAGAGAACAGTGGGACTCTTTGGGAGCCTGATCTCTCCCATAAGTGCAATGCCCCCTGTAGCTTTCATATGGATCTCTGAAATGTGCTATTTTTCTGCTGATTTTGCCCATATAAAAATGAAAATATGTGGGTTGGAGGATCACGAAGACGATCTGCTCTTCTTCTAGCTTAGATGGGAGTAAAAGGGTAAAACTTACATGTTTCACTGGAAAGGTTCTCACTGACTTCAGTGTTTACTTTGCTGGGGCTGTGAGTCAGAATGACACACAGGTGGTGGGGATTTAGTTACCCCTTGAATGTTTCCTGTCTATTTTAAGCAATTATCTGGTTCAAATGAATTTAGGAAACTCATTGTGCAGTTTCAACTACTCCAAGAGGAAACATGCAAGACAAAGCCCCTGACTGATTTGCTTGCATGTAAATATAGCCTCAATAAAGTGCAGTTTTTTTGCTGTTAATACAATACTGCTGATGGAAGAAAGGAAAGGTATAATTATCCCACTCCCTTTGTTTTGTGCTTTTCTTACTGGAGGCTGCTGAAATGAGACAATTCTCATGTAATGCAATCTGATGGGCAGCAAGGTTTAAGGCATTGAACCACTTTGATGAGGTGAGAAAGTAAGGTCTCCTAATGTTCATAGAAGGAATATATCTGTTCTGTTGAAGGATAAAAAAAAGTAACCAAGATTACACTTATTTTGTTCTCCTAACTGGTGAGCCTGGGAGTCAAAAAAGACAATCTTAGGGGGAGTTAATAGTCTTTCTTAGATCAAGTGATTTAGCTAGAGCAAATGAACAAATTACTGTCTTGAAATTCAGTCAGAAAGCTCCAGAGATACTGAGCAGTCAAGGCAAGTAAGAAGCCCTGGGGTCTCATTTCATTCTTCACTGATTTCTATGAAGTGCAGAGCTCAGTAAGAAGTGAATTTTGAACCTCTGCAATCTTGTAAACCCTGTTTTAGAGACTTGAAAGAGATAGCAAAGAAAAATAAAAAAAAAAAGGACAGAGGAGCTTTTATTCCCATTCTCTTCCCTATTGCTTGACAGAGATGAACATGTAATTTCATCTCACAATACCTTCCTGATTACATGACTTTAGCAACAGTTTTCTTTCCTATAAATCTCCAGGTACTTTGTGTTGCTGTCTGATTTCCTGAACAAAAACATTTCTGCAGTTCTTTCTGTTTGTGCTGCCTCCACTAATGAGTTCTCAGAGGTACATTAACCTAAATAGCTTTGTAAATGAGAGGTGCTAAAGGAGGCCTCTTAGTTAGTGCAGAGAGCTTGGGAATACATGTTAGAAGCCTTCTCCTCTATTCTCTCTGTTCTTCTTGCACAGAATTGCCCTTTTTGAGGGAAAAGGAAGCTGCCATTCCCATTATGTGCCCAGCCTAAACTTAATCAGACAGTGTCATCTTTCCTTGCTGAGACACACTCCAAGTATCATATATGCCCACAAGAATAAAAGTCTTCTAGCTCTATTCCTATTTTCTCTCGGCATTTCATTGGTGCTGGGGAGCATCAGCTATCTAAATAGTAAAGAGGAACAGAACTGAACATTATAAGGAACATAAGCAGGCATTACAGCAGTTAGAAGGAATCAGATACCTCCGGGGCTCTGATGTTTTTAATTTTCCGAAGTTCTTGTTTAGTTCTGAGACAAAAAAAATATTCATGTGCAAGTTGGCATGCTAAAGGCAGAGCAACCATTCAACCTGTTGTGGTGCAGTATCTAAACTGAGCTTGGTTCTCATTAATATCTGAGCTACTGTGAAGCAAGGAAGTGAGAGAGACTTCTTCAGGCAAGATAGGGATGCATCTAATTGGCAAAGGATGGCAGCTTTCTCCCCATGGATGGATGCTACTGTATTATTTTGCCTCCTTTATATGGTGGCAGATAATACGAGGCAGAGAATGCAGCTGTTTGTGTGTTCTTAGCAATCACCCATCATCATCATATAGTGGTAATTGAGAGTGGAAACAAAAATAGTTAAAATACTTCAAATGGCATCGTTGGATAAGGCTTGATATTAAAGCTGCAGCAGGTGTGGTACTTTTTTGTTCAGCCCTTTTTTCCATGAAGCAAATCCTTGGCCAACTGCTGGAAAACCATTTAGTGCTGTGGGATGACATTTTGTGTTCATTTTGTTCAGCAGCAATGATTTATAAATTACTGTGACTCTACACATAAGGCCCCCTATTACAAAATACCACCCCAATCCTTCTTCCATTGTGGTTGGTATAAAAGCTCTTATTGGTTTTAATGTGTTCTGTATAAAGCTCTGTGATTGTAGTGGGGAGTCAGGAATAATTTATGCCACCTACTGATCAGCTAATACTCTCTGGTGTTTTTTTCTTTGTGTTTGGAATAAGGGAGCACAGACAACTTCCATTTAAGAGAATTTGACTGAAGACTGCTGACTGAGATTAAGCTGTGTGGAGTGTTTTCTGGTGTTCCTATTTGATACTGGATAACAGTAATAATAAGACTAGCTTGTAATTTCTGCAGTCATTAAAGCCTTTGAAAAAATATGAAAAATGAGCTACATATTTATGACTTTCTTGAGCAAGATTATTAAAAATGTTTGTCAATAATGTTAAACTGTGAAGAAGAATTCTGACAGGTTATTTAACAGAATATTTCAGGTTTTCACTAAAATTACTTTATTTCAGTTGTCTGAAGTTCTATAGTTAATCCTGAAGACTTTGAATTCAGCACATAGCCTACTCTTAGCCTACTCTCTTCAAAACAAGCCCCACTAAATCAAACCAGAAAAATTTAGCAGCTTAATCCAATAATTTCCCATGTGGCCTTCTTCCCTTCAAAAATGTACTACTGACTCATGAAAACTCATTGTGTGTTCTCTTCCCTGTCTCATTTTTGAAAGTGCCAGTGGCATATGCTGGCCAAGGGGAGGACAAGGGCCCATCTGTGGTCTATAGTGTCACTCTTTATACTCTGCCAATATCTCCAGTTTTTGGATTAAGCATGGTACAAGGTATATCCCTGCCTAACCCTTTAGTATTTCTCTGTGGAAGCGATTGTTATGAATTTGCCTGATCCCTTTTTGAATTTGCTGTTATTATCTGCCCCAACATCAAGAAAAATAACAAACTTCATACAAACTTCATACCACCATTTTGCTCTGTAAAGAAGGGTTTTGCATCTATCTCTATGTTGAACCAATTTTTCTACTTTCAGTAATTGCCCCTTACTTCTAGTATTGCAAGATTTAGCAAATAAGGTTCTGCACTCAGCTTAACCTTTCATGACTTTTCAAACATTTCAGTCACACTTCCTTAGGCTTCTCCCTTTTGAAGTCTCAGCCCTTTTAGCCTGTCCTCACAAGGCATTCAGTCTGTCATCCTACTCATTTTAACTGTCCTTACCATTACACTCTTTAAACTCTCTTACGTCTCTCTTAAGCATGGAGATTTGCAGTTTTCTATTTATCCAGCCTGAAATTTAAGGACAGCAATCCTTAAATAGAACTTACACTGCTTTTTTCCTGAATTAGGATTTTTCACTCTCTTGCAGAAACATGCATCCACTGATAAATTTGCACCAAGGATTGTCCGAATAACAATGATGACGCAAAAGAGGGCTAAAGAATAAAAAGAAGAAATGTAAATGTATGCAACACTTTTCATGTTCATTTTCAAGTTCAACTCAATATGGTTCATCCTGCCCATATGTTACTTAGCAGGGAAAATAAAGTGCAAAATATTTGGAAACATATTTAGCTTTTTCAGAAAGTACAAGACAGTCAAAAGTCAAAGCTTCTTACTTTTTTGCATTTTGCCAGGAAATTTTTGTCACCTAGATTTGAACACAGTCCATGGCTGCAAATATCTGTTCATCATTAGTAGTAGTTGACCGCATACAGTATTGTAATAAAATGAGATGGAGCCATGAGATCGAGCAGTTCTCATGAAAGTTCATGTGTATGCATATACACACCCATTTTCTAGACAGTTTCTTTGAAACACTCATCTTCCCTTTGCCAGAAACATCACGTTACCTGTCTGAGTAGCCCTCAGGTCATTCACAACTGTACAGTTTTGCCTTAGTAATTTGCAAACAGAGCACTGAAATACAAACAATTAAATCCTCACAAGCGAGTTGGGAGCATGAGGCTCTCAACTTGTTTTGTGGGAAATGAAAATAGAGCGCGTCATTTAAAAATCTCTGAAGAGGAAACTGTTTCTCTCTGTTGCCAATTGAACTATTGAGTTCAATTACTTGGAAGAACCAGTCTGTGACACTTGTAAACATTTTTAATCTTGTTTTAAAGCCAGTAAGCAAGACTTAATTTAACATACAACTTGGCAGTAGTTAATTTAGTGATTAATTACTCAGTTATTTCATACTGACATATTTTTTCTTTCTCATATTCCAACTATTTCCTATTATATCCCAGAGATGGGTAAGCCAGTTTTAAAAAAATTGAAATTGCTGTCAAGTTCAACTGCAATTTTACAATTCTCCAAGGAGAACCAGAGTGCTTTTAGATGGATAATATGTTTAGGAAACGTTATAATGCTTTTTTCTCACTCTGTGTACACTTTGTGGTCTCTGATATTTGGACATTGGTCTTAAAATAATAGCAATAAAATACGTTTTTGACAAAACCACTCATCAGCTTTTTCTTTAGTAGATTATGATCAGCAAAACTGATTACATGTTTTATAAAACTGGTATTCAGATTAAAAATTCTGGTTTTATTGGTATGTAGACTTTTTTAAAAAATATTCTATTCAGTCGAAAAATCATTTGTCATTTTTATATATATATATATGACAGGTAGCCCTCTAAATCAAGATGAAAATAAATCCCCAAATTTCTTTTTAAGAAAAGGCTTTAACTGAAAGAGTGCCTCACAAGTAGTACTAGCAAGCAAGCTTCTGCACCACTCTTATCAGCATCTCAGGGAAGTGGGTTCAGAAATTCTAGTGGAGCACAGCCTGGAGGCCCTTGCTCTTGCTGTGTCTTCAAGATTGATAAAGATAAAACTTGTGAGTATGTCAAGTCAGCCTCTAGACCCTTCTGCGATTTCTTCTGGAACTAACAATGCTACTGTTAATTAAAGAGGTTGAAATTCCATTCTTGAGTGCGTTGCCTTTTAGTGAAATACCCTCCAAGATGTTTGTGCTGAATAAGCTATTTCCATGATACAGGTCTGTTACTATGAATTATTTAGTGAAGATGTTACTTTTCAATTCAAAAGAAGGAAGCTCAAAAAGCATGTCAGCAGCTAAATGACATGCATTTTAGAAAATGACAGATGATAATGTCAGTCGAAGCCACACCCAAACTCCTGCGTACCTTCTCAGAGCAAAAATAACTAGGTACAGCTTTCTAAGATACAGCTGTCTGCAATTTCTTTTGTAACCAAATTAAAATTCCATGACAGGTGTGAAATTGCCTCATGCCACCAGAACACCTATGAAACAAAATAATATAAAGCGAAGCTCACAAGGATCTGATTAGGCAAAGTGGTTACTGGGTTTTGCTGCCCTATCAGTGAAACTTCCTTTTACAAGGGCTGGAAAACTCTAATGGCTTGTGGCTTAGAAAAGCAAATATAAATCTACAAGGATCATCAAGGAACATAGCCATTACATGTTTTATGTTATAAGTTGATTTTTGAGAATTTTTGGGATTTTAGGGAATGAAAGAAAGAGGGAAGGGAAGGGAAGGGAGGGGGAGGGAGGGGGGGGGGGGGGGGGGGAGGAAGGGAAGGGAAGGGAAAAGAAGAGAAGGGAAGAGAAGGGAAGGGAAGGGAAGATCGTTGGGTATTTGGTAAGTTCTTACTTCTTTTTTTTCATGTCTTCCTTTTCTCATGATCTTACTTCTTCCTTTTGTAAATAAATACATAAATTAAACAGGGAAACTGAAGCCCCATTCCTACCTCCAGACTAGTCACCAAAATTGTGCTTTGCTCATCCTCTCAAGAGTTATTGGGTTATTTTAAATGCAACGGAATAGGTTAAAAAAAGCCCTGGTGACCAGCACTTTGTCAGCCAGTTAGAATGCTGAAAATCTGTGTCCTGCTATGTCATTCAATCAAAATTTATGCTAAATAAACAGCATCAAATAGAGTCCACTTTAGCTCAGGATAGTGGGCCAGTGTCTCTTGGAAAGATACTTGGGTTTAAATTTTCTGTTGTAAAAGGTGGATGTGAACTCAATTCCTCTGAGTCCTGTGCAAACACATTGTTCATATTCACCTCCTGAATAAAAGGAGACTAGTATATTATCTAGTTTTAGTAAAATCATGGTTCTAAATAGAAATCCATTTGCATTTTTTTTCAGTCAGGTCTGATTTGTGAAATACATATTTTCAGGACTGGCATACATTATTTGGCAGACAGTATTTGTGCTTCAGAACATGTGCAGCTACAATTAGAATTATGGTGCAAGTGTAATGAATTACTCCAGCCATGACTGTCGAAATTATTGTAAATTATGAAACCATGTACAGTGTCACTGCAAACACTCCAAGCATGCATTTAAGTCTTCTGCTTTGCTGAATATGGATGTACACCAGAATTTTATGTATCAAGGTTAAAAATTTGGGCATAAATGTCCAAAATTTATTTTAAAAAGTCCTCTTACTTATAGATTCAGAATGAAGGGAATGTAAAATAGAGTAAAAAAGATTATGAGTGATTAAAGATGAAGTTATAGTTCCCTTTAATTAGTAAATAATAAAGGAGGATTTATATACATGCTTATGATCTTATAAATCTAAAGATTATTACTTTGCTGGTAACTTCTTACATGTTTCTTCTAGCTAGATCACTTCATTCAACATGTGACTTAAGTACTGCTGAAAATACTGACATACTGACCTGTGGGTAAGTCATGTTTCCCTTTTCTTCATCTGAAAAGTTAACATCTGAATCATAATATATTTCCAAAACCCTAGTCAGATTGTTGAGATTTGATACTGTATTTATTTTTGGTGAAGAATCTGTTTTAACTTCAGTAGAATAAAAGCATGAATTTATGCATTATGACTATGCGTGTGACAGTTTAATCAGGAGTTGGCTTGAAACATAAGTTAATGAAGAGTGCTTATTTCAGTATGGCTTGAAAAATTCCCTTTCTTCTCAAAATTAAGCTCATGAATCTACAAATATGAAGACTCTGTAAAAAGATAATCACCACATTGCTTTGCAGCTAAACAAATTATGTTTGTCAGGTGGCAGTAGATGGCATTATTACACACAGCCTGCAAACAAAACCTCAGAGCTGGGCGAAGACATTGTCCCATGAGTCTTACATTAAGGTGCACTCTGGCTGAGACTGCAGCCTTTGGAAAGGTGCTTTGCAAGAGGGAGGGCAGTTTCCTCCCTTCTTTAAAATTTGAGTAAATGCTCAAAGCTAAGAGATTCTCTGCATATCAGATGTTTTTGTAATGATATTATTTCTGGGAGGGAGACTCACTTCTTTGTTTTGGTGCACATTTTTATGGCTGCTCTGTGTGTCTGTCTGTGTGTGTGTGTGCGCATGCGCGCGCGCTGACAAAAGAAGCCAATCTTAAAGTCTCTTCACACTAAGGCTTTAATTTCTCCACTGGAAAATTCATGTACAAGTGAAACTCTACTGCTGAGCAATGAGGGAGGACCACTATAAGAAGGGTTTATTGACATTGAGAGAGGGGGGACAGCCTACAAGGAATGCTAATACAGTTAAATTTGTACCATCAAAGTTAGTCATAACACTAAGTGTGTGACTGATTATATCTTTCTGGAGGAAATCTTCAGATTTATCTGGAAGCATATGCTTAACAACATTTTAGTTTTCTAGCTATCTAAATTAAAAGGTGTCCTCCACAGTTACTCCTTGGATGACGCCATAAGTATTAAAATACTTCTGCAGGAAGAATTTTTTTAAAGTTTGTAGACGGCTTTGGAAAAATATTTCCAAAAGTGACTGTCAGAGCTTCAAATTCTGTCAGTGTGGAACTTGGAAACTGCAACCCATTGCAACCTAAAGTGTATCTACACCATACATAGTCATAGTTATTCTGTAGCTTGCATTCAAAGCAGGAAAAGAAATTATGGTGGAGATTAAGAATGCACCAAATGTGTAGAAATTGATTAAACAATTACCCATGAGAATGCAATAAATATATACCTATCTATTCTCTACAAAGCCAAAGGGAAAGACATCCAGTGGAAAAATCTTTTCCCTTCAAACATGCTTGAGGAAATAGATTTCAATAACAGTAATTTTAATAAACCTCTTAATAGTATTCCACAACATAATGAGCTAAATGAGTTCAGGATTAATTACAACAAATACCTGGGAAGATGGAAATACTTTCAGTGACCTATGTTTGAAGTCTTAAAAGGGAACTGAATAAGGAATTTAGGTGAGACCACACCACTACTGTTAGTTGCCAGATCTGCCATTTACCTTGAGCTCTATAAAGTAGCACCGACATTTTGCCTGTCAAGAGTTTGAGTCCTGGACTTTCCATCAATATCAATCCATTTGCTACCGAAAAAGGGCAGATTTCTGACTCTAAGGACAAATGGCACAGCACAAACACCATAAAAACCTTCTCTCTTCCTCGAAAGGTGCTTTCTCCATACATTTATTGGGATAATTTTGGGCCTTACTCCTTACCTCAGATCATTCACAGAACTTTCTCCAGCTGGTGTTGGAAAAGCTATTCTGAATTTGCTGAAAACTTAACAATATAGGTGAGTGTTTGCAAGGACTCCCATCTACCCTGTTCCTGTTCATTTACTGATGAAGATGTATACATTAAGCTATTTTGGGGTAAAGAGTGACAGACATTCCAGATTCTGCCCTTGTTTATATATTTCTCAATAAATCCATTGAAGCTTAAAGAAATCTTGAAGTCACACAAACTCTAGTGAGATCAGAAGCTGGCTCTCAGTGCTGATTTCAAAGACCTAGTCTGAAAGTCCTAAGAGACACTTTGGTATAAGCTAGAGATTCAAGCAGCTCCACAGTGACAGCTGAGAAAGGAGGAGGACTTTATGAAGGTCCAATTAATCTTGTGCTAAAGTAGCTAGCAAAAAGGGTCACATGAATAGCATGCTACATAAGCCCCTTCTCTCCCTTTTATGTACAGGAAGTCAAGGCAAATAACTTATATATGAATTGAAATTAATCTTTACATTAGAATTTCTTTGTGGATTTAGTCTAAAGTGATTAAAGTCACAGAATTTTGATCTTATGGCTTAGTATCAGCTCTGAGGTAGGTTGTTCTGAACTTCATTTGCTGATTTCCGAAGCTGTCATCCAGCTACCAAACTCTTAATTCATAACTATTGTTGCTGACTGTTATGTTTTACACCAGGCTTTTTTGTTTTCTTGTTTTTGTTTTTGTAAGCAACTTTTAGCACATTTAACTCTCGCTCTCTAAATGCTTCCAGCTTTCTAGGGACAGTATAATTGTCCCTGAAATCAATAAGTGCCTTTCACTGACCATGCAAAACTATAACTCAAATCAAAGAAACATAAGGGCAAAGCACTTTCCAGAATATCAGCGTAGCACTAGAAATGACATTGGGTCAAAAATCTTAAAAACAACAAACAAAGAACAATAATCTTGAAATACATGAGATATGTAACCTTAAAGAAATATGTGGCCTGCCTGCACTTATGGCTCGCTTTTCTCTTGTGATCCATGGGGAAAAAAAAGAGAAATTCTTCAACACTCTTATTCTGAAATCTTGAATATAGGTGCATTATACGTGGACAAAAGATAAAGTCCTGTTCTTGGTGCATCATTTCAGTGCCTGTCTAAGGCAACGCTTTAAGCTATGTTGGCAAAAGGGCTCTCTGGCCACCGTAAGCTGTCTTCATGAAAAATGAAATGGGAAGAGGTTGGTGGAAAAGACAGTGGCATAAATCTCTACCGGAAAGCTTTTTGATCTTGCATAAATTCTAAAGATAGGCAACACAGACTGCATAACAACTAGATAGCTAGATACCCACATGCAGCCTGTTGGCATATTAATGGGGGGAAAAAAGCACTTTCAAGTGTTTTGTACCCAAAAAATTAGTCTCACAGTAAGAATCACTGAAAGGAGTTTAGATAGCACAGATCTGTTTAGTGTTGGTGAGGGGCTGCTGCAATTTCCCATTTGAATACTACATTTCCATGTTTTTGCCTATCCCTAGCAGATACTAATTTTGTGATGCTTTATCAGAGCGACAGTTATTGCTATCTAGGGAAAATGTATCATTGATTTACTGGTTTTCCATTCACAGAGAGAGCGAAACTGAAAAACCATTGGGAAATATGAACTAAAATTTCTTTAAAAATATTTATCATTTACTAGTTGAAGGTAACTGCTAGAAAGATCATTTCTGATGAAGTCTTATTCTAGGTTTGTCAGAATAATGAGTGAAACTGAAAAACTGAAGGCGTTCAGTTGCTGAGTTACAGGCAACGGTAAATCCGAAGTGTAATGGGAAAGCAATGAAGTCACAAAGCTTCACGTGTAATGCTCTGGTTTCAAAATGAAAGGACCAAAGGGGAGAGCAATATTTTGCTAACACTTTTTTAAGCCATCTCTAGTGTGACATAATAACATGCAGGTTTTTCAGGGTCAAATGCAAAGTTGTACCTCACATGCTTCTCAGCAGAAAGACCAGGACAATATGAGGCAGTTCCTTACAGTGTTGAAACCGCCAAGCACCTCTAGGGAGAGCTGCTCCCAGCAGGCTGGGACAGCAACACCGGGCAATGAGTGGTCAAGTGCCACGGGTCACTGTATGTGGCATAAGCATCTAACGACCCATATGTAGCTAGTACAGCATCAGCTGGGGCCTGGCATGGCTGGAGTAACAGAAATAAGTGATGTGTGGTGGCAGAAATGGTCCCTGCAAAATGTGGTGACAGCTGCATCTTTCTTTCTGGTTTTGTTTAGGGTTGTAGGGGGTTTTTTTGGTCTGTTGGTTGGTTGGTTGGTTGGTTGGTTGGTTGGGGGATTTTGGTTTTTGGTTTTGTTTTTTTTTTATGAAGGAAGACTTCCTCATTTTTCTGCGGGTATTTAGTGGGTAGGCATCTGTTAATGAAGCAGATATGTACTGTGAACTCCCTGCTCACCATGAAAGGGTTTCTGAATCCACATCTACAGCATGTGAAGGGGGTTGTGTCAGCACTCCAGAGGCTGGCATGCAGCTGGTAAAAGTGATGCTTCCATGCATAGGTGAGAAGGAGAGTCAGCAAGAGGGTGTGAGGGCTGCACAGCTGGGCTGAGGCAGTCAGCTGGTAGGGCCTGAAGCTTGTCCCTTCTTGTTTAAGTTCATTGAAAGTGGGAAAAAAATGCAGCTTGCAGCATCTTGATTAGTTCCAGATGTAATGGAGTGGGTGGGAAAGAGTTTTGAAGTGTTTCAGACTGTGTTTTCTTCTAGTTGACAGGGTACTGGCCTTCAGGATGTCTTGACCAACAACAGCAGGAGTGTTGCCAATGGCATTTATTAAAATAGTTTTGGATCTGCTGCAAATACACAGTTCAACTTGTAGCATTCACTGCAGAATCCATGAGTTCTCTTGAATAGTATCTTTCTAGTAATTTTGAGTTGTCATAATCAGCTCAGAGAAATATTTTCTTTCTACAGTGGTGGAGTGAGTCATAGTAGCACCTCTCAGTTAAATGTGTTCATGTAGATACTTATGCATTTGGTTCATTATGAAACAAAGACTAGACTAGAAATAAAACAGATTTTCTGGTTAATATGAAAATGCCAGCTTATTTACAACAACAAAAAAGAGTTTGTGGATGTAAACCATTTTTTTAAAAAAAGAGCTAATCTTAATTTGTGACAGGTTTAAATGCTTTTAGTGGTTTTTCATAATGAGCAAAACTCCTTGAATGAGATGCCACTTGACAAAAAATGACAGCTTAAAAAAATAAAAATTAATACCTTATAACTTGGCTTTTAGAGTATTTCACTAAATACTTTTAGGTTTTCCCTAAAGATGTCACCAAATGACTTATATCAGAACCTGGTTGTCTGTATCCCTAGCATGATACACAATTAATTTCTTGCAACAAAGAACCTCTTCTGGCAACTGAGTTCTTCACAATGTTTTCTAAGGAATTGCTAAAACTGGTGGTGATTTCCTCAGAATTCCCTTGTTCTCCCCTGAGTGTGTTTTCTCCTGTTGCAAAGCTGTGAACATTGGAAATTATACCACGTGCAATGGCCACCATCATGTCTCCTGTGCTGTTGATCTCTCATCCTGTAAATGGCCCTGATTTATGTCTTTGCTAAAGAGAAAGGGAGGATAATCTCACAGAAAGTTGTTGAGGGATAATCTCATGGGAAGTTAAGAAGGATTAATGTTATTGAAATAAAACTAATTTCATGTATAGAAGGATATATTTTGCCTAAAGAGAGAATAGATAAAATTAAAGCGTATGCAATACATTTAACTGGGTCTCTAAATGTATTTGGAAATAATAGCTCTTAACTACTGTGTTTAATATGTAATATGAGCTGGAATCATAACCCAAAGTTTATGTCTCAGGCTTTCCCTTTGTCTGTAACCCAGTTTTTATGAGATATACTTTTGATGTCATTGTACTCTATTGTGTACACTGGTAGGGAATTTAATCCACAGATTAATGGCACAACAGAATGACAGTTCCAAAATATGTACTTGGTTATTCAGAAAACATTAATCTTTAGAGCTGTGTTGTATTTAAAAAGCAATATATTGTATAATCCTTTAGAATGCTTTCCTGCATACACATAGTGCTGTGTACTAAAGCCTTTATCAAAAAATACTCAAACCAACGTGTTTATCATTTGTTCTGCTACAGTTTTCAATAATTAGGGGATCAATTAATTAAAAGATCAAAAGCTGTAAATAGTAGGTCAATTATGATTTTCCTTTTAAAACATATTTTATGTGCTTCTATTTATAAATATAAAATAGCTGCTCATATTGAAGCAATCTTCAGGCTTCAAAAAACCAGATAGATCTGAAGCCAAAGTTACCTTTTTTTCCCTTCTTTCTTTTTGCCATGCATAATTCTTAAATGAACACCAGGCCCCATGCTGTAGCAAATTAAAAGCCTCTGTATGTCAGGAACATGGAATTGCTGCACATTTCAAACAACTCCAACTCTTGAAAAAACCCTGATGGTGCAAAATGGCTGAAGACTGAACAAACTTTTAAGAAAGGCAAAGTTTTTAAAAGCCTTTTCTGATGGACATGAACACATCCCTAATAATGCTTCTCCTTACCAGAAAAGGCTCTTGCTGACAGGAGAAGATTGCATTAAGAATTTTCTACCGTCAAGGTCCACCACCTTTAACACCCACATATCATCCTGCTTTTCCCAGCTACATTTCTCTCAGCTGCAAACACAGAATCATAGAATAGAAACATCCTTTTGTCCATCCTGCTACCACACAGCTTACCTCCCCCAAACACTCTTTTTGATAATCCGCATCCCTCCCCCATTTGCCCGAGTCCCACAAACCAAGGCATCAAACCGTGCACCTCGTGCACAGCCCACAGAAGAATACGTTCTCTCCCACCCTCCCATTTCCCATCTCACCAGCACTGTCGTGGTTGGCTTTGAACCTGGAAATACAAATGTAGACGCTGGTTTAATTTCTGCATTCCTGCAGAGTTGAAGTGATGTGCAGTTAAAGATCTCCCAGGTGGGGCTGGGAGCTTTTGCCTTGAATAATTTTTTCCTCAGGATTTTGCTGTACTGATGAAGGAGTAGTTTCACGGTCATTGTTAGAGCAGAGACGTTGCTGTCTGCAATGAGCCGCCCCTGTGCCACAGACATCAATCCTGTTATTCGACTGTGGGTCAACAGGCAGGATTTGCATGGTTCTTGGATGCAGTTTGCACATTACTGTGTCATAAAATCATGTTCATTCACTGAGAGTTTGCCACTCATCACACGGCTTTTTGTAGCATTTTTGACTTTTGTATAGTTTTGAACTCTGAGTATTTTGTGCCATTTACCAAACTAGCCCAAAAAAAAAAAGGCAAAAGCTACTTAATTTCACTCATATTCCCTCATGCAATTAGTTTATTTCTGCTCTGTCTCTGTTTCTCTTTATTCCTGATACCTGCTCTTATGTATACTCAGAAAACAGGCTAGGAAATTAGTACTCAGGGGATAAGCAAATCATGGTTTTCTGTTACATTTGTTTTTTCTATCCTTCCTTAGAAGTTATTTTTTAGAGAAGACTGTATTGCAAATGGAATTTGTTATTGGAATTACCTTTGTTTCATTATTCCCAGAAGACAGGAAAATTAAAATTTAAAATATTTAAAATACCATATCTTAAATGCTAAGTTTCCCTAAGGATATTGTTTAATGGGAAAACTTTAAAATAATATATTTAGTAGGGTCTGGGATTTTTCTCTATTGAAATGCTACTGTGATAGCATGTTGTTTGCTAATACCATTCCATGAAATTATCAGCAGATGAATGCCTAGATCCAGCATAGCATATGGTTGTACAGTTACAGTTTCTCAAAGCTAAATATTGAACATGACCACAAATATTTTCCAAATTAAGACTGCAATGAGGACTACATAGTTAAAAGGCACTGAGAAGAGTTGCACTATGGAATATCTCTTATTTATGCCTTTTTGTTTCTGAGCATGTGAAAGCAGATTCTTCAGATTGTCACTAAAGATGAAGATGCTATATCCATACAGGTAAATTGGAAGTTTATCCAGTCACTGGATTATCTTATATACAGTACTAAATCAGTGTGGTTTACACCTGGAACAGTCAGCATTCTCCCAAACAACTCCTGGGCCAGCTTGGAATATATGGACTGTTACATTATTTTAAAATAATATCGAAAGTGACTGTTTCAGAATGTAACTGTATTTGATCTTATGAATATGGACTGATCCGTATTGTTGGACTCATTGCCACAGCAACCTTAACTTTGCCTTGAGAAGTGTTTGAATCTAATCATTATTTTCAGAGATGGAAATAAATTCTAGCCAACTTAATGCTATCAATAATGAGAAATCTTTTTTCCATAAATTAATATTACAGAATCAGAATCTCTAAATAATTCCTCAAATTTCACATGGTTATTTCTCAATCAAAAATTCAGTCCTATTTGCAGACATTTTTGAATAAGTGCTTTTAATTTTCATTGTTTTCTCTTTTTTTGCCCACATAAATGTGTCAGCAAAGAACCACTGTATGTATGCATATTTATATGTATTCACGTCTTGGTTTTCCTGTTTGCCCATTCTTGGCAAAATTGTGGATCATATTACTTCTTCTTTTAGAGGTGCAGTGCTCAAATAATATTTTCAGCTATGTACATCAGGACCTTGCATTCCTTGTAGGACTTTTAGTATTATCAACAGATTCTCACTATACATCAGCCACGAAAACATTACCACATTAAGCCAAGCTACAGAAAAGCTCTACCAAGATCCACAGAGACAGAAAATAATCGGGTTTTTCACAATCCCCTCTATCTGCTCAACTGAAAGCATTGCTACCTTTAGCCAGCAGTGAAAGGAGGTATTTAAAAAGCACGGGGAAGCTTCAGCAGCAAGGAAGCACATTTCAACAGCTATTGTCAGTTAAGCTTATTGTGAACTAATACCATGCCTCCTTTTATTTTGTCACTGTGTCCTATCTGCCATCTTCCTGTCCCTCTACATTTTCCTCCTGGCAGGGCTAGTGCTTATTTCATAATACCTGTTCTCTGTCTGTGTCAAGAACCCTCTTATGAGTACTCTTTGTGCTATTTCATCCCATCTTCCCTTATACCTTTCTTTTTCTCTGGATTAAAATCCTGCTCAGGCCCCCAACACCTCCTGCTGAGTAATAGGGGCATCTGTCATGGGCTCTGTCACCCTTCTTGTTCCATTAAGACCAGAACAGACCATTTTGTCAATTCAGCTGGTTTCTGAACTCATACTAAATGTTTTATTTGCTGGGTCATCTTGTCTAAATTCTTTTGTCCCCAAGAGCAGCATTCCTTATTCTCTTCTCAGATCAGGAGCCATAAGTACTGCTTTATCCAATTCCCTGTTCCTCCTATCCCACATTCATCCACTCCTCTTCTTTCTATCCAAGGGGCAACTCTGGTTTTTCTTCCACCAGTTCATACCCTCTTCATATTCCATAACATTATCATTTGAAAAATGTGTTATCAATCTATTCTGTTCTCTCAAGAGTGCCAGGAAGTACTTTGTATTTTTGATGACCTTATCAAGTGTGACACTGTTAATGGTTGGAGAGTCATTTACAGAAGAGCTTTAACCAGAGGTTGTACTAAAGACGTGGCAAAGAATGCACGCACCACCTTTTCCACTTGGCTTTGTACATGCCCAATTCAGGAGTTTTCTATAAATTATTAGAATAGTCCCTCAAAAACTGGAATACCATCTTCAAAACTATTACTTTGTGAGTAAAGTAGTTAAGAAACTGGCAGATTTTTTTTAAATTACTGGAAATAAAATAGTCCTATTAGGGCTATCCTGCAAGTATTTTCAGCTTTTCTGCAATTCCTCCATTTTTTTTTCATATTGCATGTTATAGCCATGCACTTTAAAGATGTAACTAAACTTATTTCTTTCCCACTGACTTTTCCTTTCTGTCAAGCCACATGCCTCAGTTTGTAACTGAGTTCAGCTATTCACCAAAGAAACGTGGATTCAGAATTTGCTGAGTTACATACTGCCTGAGCGTCCTTGTTTTTGTCAAAAATTTCAAAATATGGCATGAAAAAAGTGTTACCATGAAGAGAGATTTCAGTTCCTCCCTTAGAGTATTGCTTTATTTTTCTAGGATTTGTCTTACCAGGGGTATTTTGATAATGACCATAAAATGTGCTGCACTCACTTAAACCTCCCATTATGTATAAAAGAGCAATACTACATGCTTTAGGTTAATTAGAGCATAATTCCCCAAGAAACATACATATGTGCTGGCACTGAAATGAAAACTTTAGGCTGGTTGGCTGATTTTAATGGTGCTTTTTTTTTTCATTTGCCATCTGTCAAAAAACAAACCAGTAGGCTATTCTGTTCCCTTCCGACCTCTCACAGAGATAACACTCACTGGAGACACGTGCTTTTATCAGGAAGGCTTTAATCATCACCCAGTCTTCCAGTTTTGCACAACGCTAGGTGCCACATGCAAGATGGAGAGCACCATGGCAGGGTATTTGGCCATGGGATTTCTTTGCCCTTGTCAAAATTGGGTGTGTTTAATAGTTCTCTGTAATCTCCATGCATCTATGGTAAACATGCAGCAATCGGTGCATTAGCTAGTACTTAGCATTGCTTTTCCTTCAGTAAAAGTCCTTGCTCAGAATCCTATGTGAGCAGGGTATATTTAACACTTAGGCAAACTGCCTGCAATAAAACTATTTTGAGCTCTCTTCTAGATGATCTGCCCTTTAGATTAGTTCAGGTTCACACAGCTGCACAGCGAATAGAAATATTTCACAGCTCAATAAATGGGGCAGCTGGTATTTTGATTCATTTCAGAGCAATTTCACTGTGAATCAATAAAGTATGGTGCTCATTTTGAACAAAAGAGCACGTTTCATGGGATACCATCATTGTCATCATGGTCAGCTTCCAGCAGCCTAGAGATGAATGGATGTGTCTCTCAGAGTCTTACCTTTTCTCATCTTAACGTACACATTGACATTTCACTTCCCTACCAGTTATTAGGTCACAACCATTTGAAACAAAATAAACAAATAAACAAACAAAACCAGAAAAAGGAAAGGAGAAAAAAGATAAAAATAAAGTGTTAAGCATGGCTTGCATGAAAAACAAAAAGCAGTTGCAATTTCCCTTGTTTCCTGGGAGAAAGTACCAAATAGGGATACCAAAACACATCAACATTCTAGTAGTGCCTTGCTGTTCTAGAATCAGAATTCCATTTTATTTTTTATGTTCAGCTGTGGTAACATCTCTGACCTCTGTGCTGGTTTTAACTTGGCTGTTTTGCACTTGCCAAGACTATCCTTTTTCTCTTTGTTGTGTTTCAGTCCAATGGTCTCTAAAACATGGCTCTAGTCTGTGTCAAGATACTTATCTTCTACTTTTGTCCCTAGAAATAACTCTTACGTATTCACTTTCTTCTTTGGTTTTTTTGTTAGTGATATTTCCTATCTTTTTTGCTGAGATACTGCTTGAAGAACTATTGGCAACATTTCACATACTTCCTTATTTGTGAAATGCAATGATAATTCATTTATTTTTTGGAGATGGAAAAACAGAACCAGGCATCACCTCTTAATAAAACATCATTGGAAGGCCACGGAAGGTCATATCTCTGGGTATTCAAGCCCAAGACTACACTTCCTTTTTAGAAAAAAATTTATTGATCTTTCCTTCCCTTGCTCCATCAGATTTAAATAGATTTTCCTTGCATATTTTTTTCTCAAGTCTAATTTTCACTAATTATAATTTCCATTAATACGTAATATGGCTAAATTGATAATTCTGCTTCTACAACCATGTAGTTTTTATTCAAATTATTTCTTTTTAGTCTGAAATTGTCAGCACTTGGTCTTATTCCAAAGTTATTTCCTTTTGCTTATACAGAACTTTGTTCATCTTTCAAAAGAACAGAAGAACCTGATCTTAAAAATAAGACTATGCTTAGCGAGAAACGGATGGACAGTGAAACTTCGCATGGAGCTAGGGATTTTTTTCCCTGAGTAACTTAGCAAACAGGAGTTCTAAGTTCTTCCTTCCTTATTTCTTATAATTGATCATATCACAAAGTGAATACTTTGCAAAAAAGAACTGTTTGGGTAAAATCCTATATTTTGTTTTAAATCACAGCCTTTCTGGGCTTAATGTTGGGTTAATACCTCCTTTCTTCAGCTCATTTAATAGCTCGTCTCTCAACAGGCCTATGACACCTCCATTTTTTGACAACCGTGTTCATCACTCCCATCCCAAAGAAAAAGAGGACAAAAAGTTAGTCAATGGCCTTTTGACCACTGGTAATTGTATTCCTTAAAAAGACTGTAGACAGAGGCAGTAAACTTCATATTCAATACCAAACTCTTGAAGAAGGGCATATTTCGCACACAGCAGTACTGTACCACTTAGAAAAATTTTGAAACTCCTCACACATTTTTCATGGGTTTTTTTTGGTTTGTTTGTTTTCATGAAGCCATGTTTCATCATCCTTCTGGGAATTTTTGACTGAGGCTTGGAGCACAAGGAGCCCATCATCTTACTGTGGGATAGTCACAAGGGCTTCTTGTCTCTGTGCATGGTGCTCACACTCACACGTTCATTTTTCCAAACTATGGGGTGGATTTTTCCTATGAACTCTAGTAGTCATTGAATTCAAGTGGGATGTGGCATAAAATTTGCCAATTGTTCTTATCTGGGTTGTGATTTCTTTACAACATAACAGAGTAGTGTTAACTCTGTTTTGCCAGTAATTTCATATCATGGTGGTTTTGACAAAGAGTGAACAAAAATATTGTGGAAAATAAAGTGTGTTTAACGTACTGAGGGATCTTTATTTAATATATTTTTACCAGCTGGGAAAAGTTTAGTTTTATTTCTCAAAAGCCCTTGCAACAGTAATTTTATCCTGAGTGTTGGTATTCCCCATAGCCCAAACATTTTTCATCTTCCACAAAGTGTTATGAAGACACAATTAAAATGTACTTACAAGAGACAAACAATACTGCTACAGGAGTAGCTAGTAACAAAGACAATGATATTTTAAAGCTATATATAGAAGAAAGAGAGAATTCATTTAACTTGCTATTAAAATAAATTGAAGCTCCTGGGATTTCCCTTTTTCTTTTACTGCAGTTTTGAAAAGGGAAGAAAGGCCAAGAATCTTAAAGGTAATTGGATGTCCATCTGCATCTAAAGCCATGAACAAAGTCATATAAGCCAAACCTTGGTAAATAAAGTTTATGTTACGGTGGTAGGCTGTTAGCCTACAGACAAAAATTTTTGTGTTTGGCTTTGTAGTCTTTTATCTCAGACCTGAGGAAGAGATTTTTTGCCAAAAGTTTTCCACATTTAAACTGAATAGATTTTATGTTTGTGCAAATCTGTTCATAGGTACATTCAAAAATTTAGTCCTCAAATGGTCCTTAAATCCCCCTCAAATTCTGCCTAATTCTGGGTATGCCTACAACCATATGGTTCTATTTTTTGCCTAAGCAAACATATCTGTGGGAGCACCCAGAGCCTCTTGCATCTTGAGGTGAAGGAAAAGTGTTGCAGAGGGCAAATCCACAGAAGCCCTAGATATTAGAGGAGTGAAGTAGGAGATGGAGGAGAGCTTCACGTCTCTGCTCTTCTCATTGTGGTGGGGTATGGACTCTTTCCAGCTCCCAGGAGAGTGACACAAAGGTGTGAAAAAAGCTAGACACATCTTCATTTTTCCTGTTGCATCTGTGTTGCTCTGTGGAAAGAAATGCACAATGAAAAGACAAAAAGAAAGCAACTGAAGAGGCAACACAATTCTTCCCAATAGGGACAGGCGGGTTGAACGCACCAAGGGGAGGGAAAGGGCCTGTATTCTGATTTCTGTTTTGTTCCCAGTCCTTTAGGCATCACCCACTGACCATTCATTGAGTTACTACCAACATCTGCCACATCAGAGATTCTGGACGCTTCAGTGGGCTATAGTATCAGGAAGTCCCACTCAGAAAAATAAATGTAGCCATCCTAACAGTGGTCCTGGTGCCAAAGGAGGTAGCAGCAGTGTGGCTGCAAACTCCCCTGAGCAGTCATGATTGCTCATTACCACCACTTCTCATTTAAAATGAGTTGAGTCTTGGCAGCACTTCATTTGTGATTTGATCTCGTTTGACATGCAGATCCATAATGTTTCTAGTTGTTGTCAGTAGTACAAAAAAATTTGCAGGAGATACTTTAATACAAAAAGAGACATGGTAAAGAGTCTGGAGAAGTTTCTGGAAAAGGCAGATTTAAACACTGGCTGTGGGAGGGATAGGCAAAAGGAACAGATTTCAAGTCTCAGAAGTACATTCATTGAAGGGCTTAAGCACAAAAATCTACCTGTTCCTATGTTTTACTGGTAGGATTGTTGAAGCTCAAATTATATTTGGTGTGGAAGTCTGCTGTGTGTAATTTTTGATCACTGTGTGATCAAAGGGATACTCTGGGACAAACACTTATATTACTGTGTGCATGTCACCTCTTAGGCTGACATTGCATTCTTTATGTGCTATGGAAGTCTTAGTTGGACAGTGAGTTAAAATCCAGGTTCATACATAGGCCAAAGACACATTCTTGATACATATTGCTATAATTAGAAATGAACACATATGGTCATTATAAAGCAACTTTTTGCTGCCTTTAAAATATAATTGGATTTCCTTTCTGAAAATTCTCTGAAAAACATAGGATTTTAACCTCTGAACTGCAGTCTATCAATGCTGGTTTGTTTTTGTTTTTTTTTTTTAGTCTTTCTTACAGAGAGGGAAAAAAAAAAGGTAGTAATCTTCAGAAAGAATATGGCAACATTACAATGGGCTTTTTCCCACTATTCAAAGTCTAATGTACAGGAAAATGCTGTCTACTATTTATAAAGAAGCCAAATGTATGATCTGTTTAACAGGCAACCAAATACATCTTTAATTGCTGAAGGGATGAGTGGGGTGGGGGGAAGATCAGCTTAATGCAATTTCAATAGAAACACAATAGAGTGAGGCTTTTTTCAGGGATTTTTTTACTAGTAACCACAGAAGCCAAAATTATTCAAATGACACAAATTCAGTGATGATCTGAAAAGTAATGGGATAATGTGCTAAATTATTTTTCCTTTTGTTCTGTCACATTTTTAATCTCTTTCTTATTTCCATGTGGTATGGGAAAATAAGGATTTTAAGACTTTTTTCCTGTCTTCTTTATAATCTTCTTTGAAAATTTAATATTGCAGATTTTAACTCTACAGTATTTAAATATAGGCTAGTAGCCATTGCTCTGCAGAAGCAATGAAGAAATCCCAGGCTGTGGAAATGATTCTTCTTCATAAAGGGAAATATGATAAAAAATTATAGAAATAAATCCCCAGCTTATTCTTTTGCACACTGTCAGACACGATGTTTTTGAAGGCTAAGCTGGCAGGTAGCAGGACAGGTACCATGGGGCTTTCTGCAGGCATTCATTTCTTCTACGTGCTCCTCTGCGGAGGTTCCCTGTGTTCAGGACAGTTTCAGGCAGAAAGGATTATTCTGTAAATGGTGTATGTTTCTCTTCTCTAGCTAGTTCCTGCCCGTTTCATTTTCTTTTCAAAGAGTAGAATACATAGCAATTATTTCTTCACTTGTAACTTGTTTCTCTGAGGCCAGCCACAAAGCCATATAGCTCAGAGTGAGCTAAGAAACTTAGTTGATATAAAAAGAATTTACTTGTTTGGAATCCAGACATAAAAATAAAACTGGGGCTACTGTTGGAGGATGTGAGTCTCTCCTCTCCAATACAACGCACTTAGTAAGAAAGAGAGGGAGAGAGATGAGTGAAAGGAAAAGAAAAAATTACAGAAAAGTCAGGGAGTGAAGGAAAAAAGGAATCTTGAAGGTCTTCATGTCCTATCTTAAAAATGTGCCCAGCGGATACTCCTCTGAAATTTAAAAAATGTCTCTACTTAAAAGGTTCCATATTCTCCTTCAGCAAACTGTTCCTTCACTTAAGGATCCCTTCTCTTAGAATTTTCTCTAGTGTCTAACATAAATTTTCCTCACTGAAGTTTTAACTTTTTATTTCCTGCCCTATTCCCAGTAGACATGAACACAAGTTGGTTTGCCTCCTTGCAGATCCAAGAAATACACGCAACATGATTTTCTATTCTCCCTCATTCTTTTCTTTCCTACACTAAGCCAAACTCCATTTCTCACATTTTCTTAAAGGTTCCATTTTCTAGACTTCCAGTTATTCACGAGACTTCTCGGGACAATACATCAAAATTGGCCCATGGCTTTCCTGACCATACAGAACCACCTTTCAGTGGTTCTGAATGCTATGGAAGGACTGCTTTAGTATTTCATTCAATTTACAACTCACCTTCATTAGCATTAATATCAGTGCCTTCACTAGAAATTTGGGGTGAGATTCATCTGACTAAATATAGATCATTAAATCTGATCTTGTTCCCCTAGCTCATTTGGATGAGGGAAACAGACAGCTTTGAAGCAGGATTTAAGTCACACAAAGGGGATGTCTACATTTTTCTGAGAATTAAAAGGAAATCAGATCTAAAGGAAACAGGATAGAGACCTAAAATTGCCTGCTATTTTTATTTAACTGTATGAAGTCTAGAGGTAAGCAACTCAGAGTGCAGTTATCTGTAAATCAGTAATAGGAACCTGTAGAATCACATGTTCAGAAGAAAGAGCCTAGGGCAGACTTTTGCTGACTTCCCATGCATACTTACAGACACATAGGTGACTGTATCTCTAGGAATTTCATATTTGCCTTGAAAGAGATGGCTAACCTTCAGAAGCTGCACCACATTCTCTAGGACATACAATGTTACAGAAAGACTGAACATTTTTTTAGGCTATTAAAGCCAAAGGAGGAGCTGGAGGACAGAGCTAGGTGAAGTAGGTAAGGCTTTTCATGAATTAATTTTTCCTATAGCTCTGTAGTTTGGCACATATATGCCACATTCAATATGTGATGCCTGATTAATCTTTAATATGAATGTACTATTTTATACTGCTGTAAATTCTTTTAATATCTGAAAATGTATTTCTAGTACACCTAATTCTCCCTCTGGGAGCACTGGCAAAATTCCCAGTGGCTTGAATGAAAAACAATAAAATGCAGAATAAGGGAACAGTGTTTAAATCAAGCGTTTAAACCAATTAGGTGTTTTCATGTTTGGCCTTTGAACTTCGAAATATAATTAATGCCTATTGTTCTGTTTCCAAAGGCACCAATCCTGTCAGCCTTGCTGACTCTCTCAGCCTTTTTCATGCCAACACCATCATGTGCCCTTCCCATGTGCCCCTCTCTTCCCTTAGCATCCAGTGTTCTCAGACTCCTTTTCCTAATCAAATCTTTTAACAGATGATAAGAGGGCAGAGCATATGCAAATTATCTTAGTGAAGTGGATACTAAATAACTGAATCAGCAACATAACTTCCAACTACCGCACTAATTAATCTCTTATTTATGACTCATTGTCAACTGTACATTTTTGGAGTGCTGACAGATATAGCTGGCATCCAGCAGTAAATAATGTTTCAATGGTCTCTTACAGGCCAGGATGCAATTTAAAGCTGTGAATTACGCAAAATAAGACAGGGTAATGTATAAACACAAACAGACCAAATGATTTTATCCCACCGTAATTATTTACTTTTGCTTTTTTATTTGGCTTGTTCTGTGTTAGGGAATTGAACGTGTAGAATATTGTGCTCATTTGTCATATGCTTAAACACAACCTAAGCTGCTGGACCTTACTGAGTAATACCTGTGAAACAGAAATGTTTGTCAGAAGTATCCTCATTACTCGGCAGTCAATGCCATTCACTGCCTTAGGCCAAATTGATTCCCTGGGATGGTGCACAATTAAGTAGATTCCCAGTGTATCTGATTAAATAAAGTGTAGAAACCTACCTGTGAAACACTGTAGCATACATTGCTCACTAAACTTTCAACCACCTACAGTTTTAATGAGGGGTTTCCTCCTCGCTCCTTGGAAATTGCTCAAAGTGCGGCAATTAAACCCTCTGAGGCTGTGCACATTAGAAGTAGGGAAGACTAGATTAGGCAGATCTTTCCTAAACAAACTGACATGGATGATACCCTGCTCAAGGATCTTGAACATGATTTGCAGGAGGTCCTAAATCAGAAAATAGAGTCACAGTTGAAATACCCTCCCTAGCTCTTCTTACTGTTCCTGGGTGTGGAACAGACCATGCCAGAAATTCATAACCAAGTTTTAGGAGAAATCAATCTCTTATTTGAACATATGCCTTATCAGACTGAATTCTGTCTGAATAACCATTCCATCTCAGTGTGATTACATATATACATATATACGTATATCCATGTATACATATATACGTGTATACATATATACATAACAATTCCATATCGGTGACTATTCCTTGCACCTGTGGTATAGTTGTAACACTATGAGGGATAGATTCAAACCTGGTAAGGACCTTCTTGATAAAACTAAATATGCTTAGAGTTAAGTAAAAGCCTTTGTAGCATTTATACTGGTGAACTCAAAGAGATGCTGGCCGAAGGCTCTGTATAATTCACTAAGGAAAAAGTCTCCAGATCTACAAGTCTCTATTCATTCTCTGGTTCAGGGAGGTTAGCCTCTTCTATTAGATCTTCAAATCAATATTATTTTACCTTTTTTTTTTTTTGCAATATGTGAAGTCAAGCTAGCTCAAGTTGGAGCTGTGATTCCTATCGTGTGTGAACTTCTTATTTTTGGGACATTTTCCTCCGCATACTCAAAATCTTTTAATATCCAATCTGTTATGCACTCACAGTTGAACTGTTCACAGCTACCTTCAACGATGTAGAAAACATACCATGCAAAGTTAGTTGGTATACCTTGTTTAACAGATTATGGGAGGAAAAACTCCTCAATTTCAAAAAAGGACCCAAAATAAACATGCAAGACAGATTTAATGAATCTCCCTGAGGAATGTTCGTGGCTCTCTACTGACTACTGGAAATGCCAAGATAGGTGGTTTATGCCAGAATTGAACTCATATGGTTTGAGCTGGTTAAGAAGAATAACACCCACAGAGATTTAAACAACTCTCTCAATGCAGGAAGATGACATGGTTCCTAATTTTTACAACTTGGCAATTGTGATGACAGAGTTGAAAGTTGGGTGGGTAGGGTCAAAGTTCTGAAACAAGATGAAAGAACTATTCTAATGAAAAACATTTCACAGAAGACCGCCGTTTTACAGTAGTAACCACTGTTTAATAATAATGTAAACTTTAATGAAAAAAATTATAAAAACAATTAAGTATGTGATAAAGGTTTATTAGCTAACTTAAGAGCATTTATTTTTTCAAAACAAAAATGAAAATACTAGTTATGGCACAAAGACAGCAGCCCAACTGGGTAACTGTATATCCTGCTGTCCTTCAAATGACAATTTTCCAAAGCATGCATATCACTGTTGATTCAATTTCTTTTACAAATCTTTTGTCTTTTTGTGATTCACTCGTTCACTGGTTATGATTTGTTCCAAATGATAGGTTACAAATTTTCTTGTGTCGAATGCGTCTTGGTTTATATAACTGACAGAAAATAAAAAAAGGCTTGAAAAATTGAAAGTATTTAGATTTTAAAAATGACCATTTTTTCTCTTTGTCTAAAACAAAGAAAACCTTTTCAGAAAATTAAGTGTCACCACATCTCAATTTCTGTAAAAGTTGTCAATATCTTATCCAGTGCCCCAATCAAATGGATTTGCTATATTAACAATTGGATCCAAACCCTTAGGCAATTTATCAAGAAGATTGTTTGCCTTAAGGGGATTATAATTGATATGAAAAAAGGGCAAGCAGGAAGTGTTTGCAAACAGAAACAAAATGTTGAATCTCTGTTCAGAGACTAGCCCGAGACTGTGTCTCCTTCCAAGAAAAACAGTTTATACCCCATACCTTGTTTATGCCTAGAAGAACATGGATTGCAATTCCTCTTGCTATCTGTGAATTCTGTAGAGAATTAAGCTTTCAAATGGTTAAGACTTTCCAAAATGGCTAAAGCATACATTTATTTCTAATATAGGCCAGCATGGAAACTCGTAAGGAGTTTGCTCAAACACAAGTAACTGATTTTGTATAGGGTAGAGCTTTTGTAACATCTCATAATGTTCGTTTGTCCACAGGGAAAGCTACTTTCCTAAAAGAAACATGAAAATGCAAAGACAAAGTTTGGGGCAATGACTATAAACAAGTTAGAAGAAAGAAAAAGGTCTGTAAGAGAGGCAAGGTGTTTCTTTAGACCTGCAGAGTACAGAAATGTCAGTTTAGGGTAAATTTGCCAGTGTTCATACAATCTCCATGAAGGCTGATGCAGCTATTTAAGATTTTATCCATCTGAATTACAAAAAGGTAGCTACACTCGCTGCCCACAAACAAAGAACTAACATAGCCGGTTATTTTTTTCCTTCTGCTCTGCAGAATCAGATATTATCAACTTTCCTGTCTAAGCAGAGGAAAGTAAACCTGATAGGGACTAACATAATGTGAGACTTAGAAGTCTAGATGAGGTGGAGTAAAATTCACTGCGTTTTTTTCTTCTCTGTCACAAAAGATCACACTTTTTTGTATTTCTACTTTTTTTTCCTTTTTGACCATTAATTTTCAGATTTCCCGAGTAGTATTTCCTTCTTCCACAAAGCAAAGTATCTTTTGAAGAAAGGGAGAATAGTTGCTCTCTAAAGGGGAAACCAAACAAACAAGACTCCTGCTTTAAAATGGCACACTAACATGATGTAAAAAAAGCCCTCTCAGGCTAGACTTTCACTCTCTACATGTAAGAGTCTACAGCCTTGAGGATGAGGGAGACAGTTCTCCTCTAAGTACGTGATGCTTTCAAGACAGCCTTCTCGCTCTGGTGTTGAGCAAAAAGGACAAAGCATAGTTTTGGTAAGGCTGACAATGTAGGAATTTTTGCTGCTGGTGAGGTCAACATTCACATATTAACGCAGTCTGGATGAATTTTCAGTTATGCAATGCTGAGGTGAACCTGCCACCCAGGAAATGTGAGCAGATGGAAGAAGCAAATGCAAGACAGGAAATGTTATTAGTTTCATGCTATTTTGTCCTCAGTGGCATCATTTCTGTTCCTCCATGAGGCACACAGGATGAGGTTGAAGATGAAAAATGCATTGATAGCATTTGATTCATTCTCTTTCTACTGTTTGGCAAGTAGTCATGCTGTGCACCGCCACCAACTCTGCTGACCTTGAAGGTCAATCATTCCAAATTTTGAGCAAGTGCTTGCTCATCTCATTCTAAACAATGAAATCCCCAGTGTAGTACAATGTAATGAAATTATTCAAAGCCTCTCATGCTTTTTCCATGCATCACTTTTGCATTTTTCAACTTTTCTTTATTCCCTCATACCTGTTATACCTTTTAGTTTCTATCTTCCTTCTTTTCTCACTTGAAGGAAGCCAAAAATTATGATCCCTCTCCCAAAGTGCTCATATTACTGTGAGCCCCTTCTGCTTTCATTAGGCAGATGTTCATGCAGTAGGCAAAAACGAAGAGAGACTCAAGTGAAAAAATGAGCTCTGGGCTGCCTATGCCTTTTAAAGCAGTTGGAAATACATTTCTATTAGAGATGTGGCGCCTTCAGACAGAGCTCTGAGCCATGCTGACCCATGATTGCAATGAATGGTGTCAAGCAAATCTGTGATTTTGCAGATATCTTGACCATCCACTTAAAGAGCAACATCATTAAATCTTACCTTTTGGTTCATGACTCTCTTTGTAACATGTTCCTTCTTTCTTCAGTGTCTCCCATCAAAATATTAAATTCGTAAATCTGGTAGTGGTAAAAGCAGGGTTGCATTTGGTGATACATAGCCTTAGTTCCACTTAAAATATTCAGAATCCTACAGTAGATAATAAGATCAATGGCTTCAGTAGAACTTCTATTTTCCTGGAAGAGTATTCCAATGTTTTCACGAAATCAAGGTGTCACTGAGATCAGATGTCAAACAATTTTTTGTTCTAAGATTTCTAAATGTAGAAGTACGTTTCAAAAACACTCAGCTTGTTTTAAACCTACCCATTACACTCTCATTTTTCCCAGGAACTTCTGGAAATGAACTCAGAAGGGTGTTGGATTAATGACAGGTGGTGCATTCCCTTATATTGTGGGCATAGAAGATGAGGATCAGCACCTGTTTTTTTGACATTTCTGGCCAGGCATCAAGGCAGATATTCAGTGGTGGTGCAATGTTCCTTGGTGCTGGATGCTCATGCCCATCTGCGAGGATGGCGTTGTTCCCATCTGTGAGTTCAGAATGCCTTTGTCTACAATCAGCGATGGGTTTAATTGAGCAGCCGATATTGGAACGAAAATGCTGTTACTTCCCCACCACCGTCTTGTGTGCCAGAATGAAGCTGTGGTGACACCTTCCTCATCCCTGCTGTCACATATATTTATGTAAGCCTGAACAGCAGAATTGAAGGAATCAGCTGCTATTCACAATGACTGCTGGCTGCCGAAAAGACACATTTGTACTGCAGCCGAAGGTGGGGAATTTCAGTGTGAACATAAGAAAGGGCTTCCTAAAAGCTCCCTGTGTGCAGATCCAGAAGAGACATGGGAGCCAGAAAGCACACTAAACCACTGAGGGGCATTTCTGACAGTGCTTAGGAGTAACACCTACAAACAGCTAAATTAGAAGCAAATGCTCTTGATCTGGCAGCAATGGAAGAGACTCTTTTTATTCAGCAAGGTAGCCCAAAGACCATGATGCTCAGTTAAACACAAGATGTAGCGAGCTATGTCACATCAGGGGAGAGAGAGAGAGAGAGCGAGAGCGAGAGTGAGAGCGAGAGCGAGAGAGAGAGAGAGAGAGGGAGGTCACTGGCAACTGGACTTTTAAAGGCATTAAATGATATTGAAGTCAGAGCTGAACTGACCAAGGCTCCAGTCCACTGTACTTCCCCTGCTGTCTAGAACTTGGCTTGCAGAGTGCAAAAGCTGGGTATCCTGAGTATACTTCAACATCAACAGTGAAATACAAAACCACAAATATTTTCTCCAAAGTACACTCCTTATCTCTGGCCCAAAGCAAGGTGCTGTCATGGACAAAGTGTGTGTTTCAGGCATTTGCTTTTGTGTTCTCTCCCACTGTGAGCTCCAGCATTAAGAAATGTGAACTAGAGATCCTTGTTATCCAGGTCCTTGGTTTGAGACATGCTTAAGTTTATAAATACATTTTTAAAAGGCTTTCTTTCCTTAAAGCCCTTTAGATGGGTGACACAGAGGTTTCAGTTGCAAAAAATGAGATGTCTTTCATGAAAACAGCCTACCTGTTTTCATTTCTATGCCTTCCTGCAAAGCAGTAGATATGGATCTGTCTTGCTTTCATTTATTCTCCTTTTCATTTTATGCAGGCCTCATTTAGTCTAACTACAGTTTTTATTTGCAGATAAGGTCATTCCATAAATTATCGTACTGAAGTAGGTCTTTTAATTATTAGCTCCTTCAGAAAATGCAGTTTTCAAAATTTCTTATTTCCATTACTGTGAATACTCTTTTTTTGTGTTTCTCATGTTGTCAGATTTAATTTAAATATTATTCATGCTGTGCTCTGATTTCAATGCATTATTTAAATACGCTGACTTACATATTTTCTGATTAATTTTGGGGGAAAAAGGTTATTACCATTAACTGTGATTCTTGAATAATACTGCTGTTGCATATTCATGATTGTGGTGAATGCCAGTTCTGTGCAGGACTGTAGAGTATTTTTAGGGAAACAGGTCCCATACAAATCACATAAGTGCTCCTCCCAA
The DNA here is from genome assembly GCA_013398955.1 of Callaeas wilsoni. Classification (NCBI taxonomy): domain Eukaryota; kingdom Metazoa; phylum Chordata; class Aves; order Passeriformes; family Callaeidae; genus Callaeas; species Callaeas wilsoni. The sequence goes on along the minus strand of VWPU01001820.1, from coordinate 236,690 downwards.
ATGTGAATTCTAGCTGCTGATACTATAAAAAACAGTTAAATTCCCAGATACTGTCAATATCTCTTTTAAATCCTTGAGCACTAAAGAAAAAAGTTCTATAGATGCCTTTGAAGTGGGAGAAAAGGACCAGGAAAAGACAGAAAGAAGTTGTCACCAAGGAACTCCAAGGAGAAGTGTACACTGAGAAATGAGAGCATTTTAACAACTAGTTTGCATCTACACTGCTTTGGGGGAACTGTCTTCACTACAGATTTGTCTTGGAAACATGTATTAAGGGCCCAAACAATGATGGAGAGCAAGCTAAAAATGAACTGGTGTATCCTTGGGATAGACACTGTCTCCAGGTCAGTGAGACTTCAGGGAAGATCTAAAGCTTGGAATTTACAAAGTGTAACTAGCTCTATGAGCCTGAATAGTAGTACCAAGGTCTTTATGACTGTTTATACCTTCCCTAAATTCATGATATTTCTCCTTCCCCTGCATTATAGAGACAGGCTGCTACCAGTGACACCTGAACTGGACTCCTCCTGCAAATTTTCACTTTGATATAGTCATGGTTTTATTTTTTTATGCTCCATTTTTAGCAACTATTTTCTTAGTTTATCACCGTGGTAATTACTGCTAAAAAAAGTAATTGGCAGGACCCATTTGAAGCTTCAAAGGGCAAAGGGAAGGATAATGCAAAGAACTGCTTTAGACCCAAAGCCCTGGCATTCTTAACAGGCAGGAGAGGTCTTCAAAGCCAGTGCTGAGGATAAAAGGATTTATTTCACGCATTACAGCATCTGTTCTAAATAACCTTTATTCTCACCTGGGGGGGTGAATTACTTAAATACCATGTTAAGGACCCTAAACATGTTTATGTTCCCTTTTAAAGTATTATATTTTATTTTAATAATGTTTCTCATATAATAGGTAAAGATGCATTTCTTAGAGGTTCCCTCATCATGGGATGTCTCAGCTTATGGTTAATTCTTTAGCACTTAAGCTTGAAAAGAAAAACAATTTTGCTAGGGTGATTGCTAGATGGATGCATGTTATATACTTTCCTTTCCGGTTACTTGTAGTTTGAGGAAGATCAGGAATATTGAAATTCTTTTTATGGTAATAGTAGGAAGGGAAAGGTAATTCACCAGTCAGTGGGGAAATATGGAGTCTGGTAACTGGCTCAAATCCAATCCAGAAGGTTTCTGCATTCAGACCATGATTATCCAGTGAACTCTGGCTCTTGGTGAGACAAGTGTTTGTTTGCATCAGAGTCAAGTTCAAGTGCTCAGGAGGAAAGCCAAGCTGCAAATTTTGAGGATGAATTACTTTCCTATGGCCAGGAGTGGGCAGTAGAGCATCAGTTTGATAGAGCAGTTCAGCTACTTAATTTAGAGCAGAATTAGTGTAATTGATTTCAAGACATTTAATGGGGCAACTCACTTGTTTAAAGCTAAGCATATCCTCAAGGATATTTTAGTTTTGCAGCTGTGGCTGTGTTACTGTTAAAGCACTTTAGTGAGGCAGTAGAGGAAATTAGTTTGCTTTTCCAGGTTTATAAACAGAGGACTTAACATTTCGGTTCTTCCAGAGCACCATGTTTTGCAAGCATTAAACTAACAACATAAATGCTAAAAGTAAAGGAATAGTGTTTTACAGAAAACTACTGTCTAATGCAAAACAATCTGCCCCATATTCTGTGAACCTAAATTATAACTGATGTATCCTGGCACTGCAGAAACCAGATACTAGAAAGCTGTGTAGCATAAAATTGCTTTAAGCATCTGTCAAAAGCAAACTGAGTTGATTATATTCTGCTTTGATTTGCTATAAACACAGAGGTTAGTTTTTGAAAAGCAATCTTAGAGTTTAATCACATTTCTTTGACAGTGTGAGACAAAGCTCCTCGATAATATAATATAGGAATTAAGTGGCTTTGAAAGATTTAAGAGGCTTTGAATGAATGGAAACAGACAAAAATTTTGTGTTGGTGCAAACAGTGGTATGACTCAAAACAAGGGTTAGAGAAGAAGCAGGTTATAGAGAACAAATGAAATAGTCAACCTTCATGGAACAATTGCCAGCAGCAGATCTTGAGGGATTTTTAAAGGAGGGAAGTCTCAGTATTTCTCTTGGGGAAAGGTAAGGACAGAGAGGAAAGAACAGAAGAGTGACAGAGCAAAGCTCTCCTCAACTCCAGAGGCACATTTCATCTGCTAGGCTGCAAATGAACGAAAGGAGTAATAAAATGTCATGGAGACAGTACGGTAACTAGTTCTCTGGAAGCTTCTCTAAAGTGGGGAAAATGTCTCAAATCCAATATGAATAAAATGATGTATAAGAGAAACAATGAAAGAAATGTTTCAGGGTATGCTTTGTTCTAAAGCAGCTGTGATTATGTCTAAATAACCAGTAATCCAGTGATCGAAGGATGCAATTGTCATGTGAAAGACTGTCAAATTCTTGCCTGTTCTTCCACGAGTTATATGAGAGCCTCAGTTACAAAGTCCATCTCTCATTTAGTGGTTTTACATTTCATTTAAACATGTAAATATGCATTAGTGAATGAGATTTTGATTTAGTATTCTCCATGGGCTTATTGGAAAACACTAAATCCTTATCTGATTACCCAATTATCTCTGTGTGTTGAACTCCGCATTTTTTTCTCCTTTGCTAAATATTTCTCAGATTCAGGGAAAATTGTCTTGTCAAAACCCATCAGAAAAAGGTTAGAATAGAACATGACCTTAAGGAAATACCACTTCTAAACATCTTGGTTTAAATGCAAAATGGAAAATCTTTAAAATGTTGATGTCACTTTTTTTTTTTTTAAAGAATAGGAGACTAGTCCCTCTCTTAAAGGGAAACCAATGAAGCAAGAATGCTAATACGAGATCAAAAAAGCATGCTCAGACCATGTGAGGATCTACAACCTTGAGGACAAGGGAAAGAGCTCTCCTCTAGGTACGTGGTGCTTTCAACACAGCCTCCTCTCTCTCTCTGCTGTTGAGCAAAAAGGACAAGGCACACTTCATATAAGGTTAAAAAAACAGAAATTTTTGCTGCTGCTAAAGTGCACATTCACACATGAAATCATTGCAAACCACCCAGACTTTCTGTATACTGTTGAAAATATAAGTTGTAAGAGTTTGCACTATGAATGGATCTTCAACTAAACCTTGCTGAGATGAACCTGTCACCTAGGAAATGTGAGCAGATGGAAGAAGCAAATGCAAGACAGGAAATGTTATTAGTTTCATGCTATTTTGTCCTCAGTGGCATCATTTCTGTTCCTCCATGAGGCACACAGGATGAGGTTGAAGATGAAAAATGCATTGATAGCATTTGATTCATTCTCTTTCTACTGTTTGGCAAGTAGTCATGCTGTGCACCGCCACCAACTCTGCTGACCTTGAAGGTCAATCATTCCAAATTTTGAGCAAGTGCTTGCTCATCTCATTCTAAACAATGAAATCCCCAGTGTAGTACAATGTAATGAAATTATTCAAAGCCTCTCAAGCTTTCCCTGCATAGCGCTTCCTATTCCTTCTCTGCTAAGAGTGGATGGTGAAATTAAGTCTATGCTGTTTATTGACTTTTTCCCTGACATACACTGGATGTTATCTTGTATGTTGCGTAGAGAAATATCTGGAAAAGGAATGGTGCTGACTGCAACTGCCTGGGCAGAGCTGTGGGATTGAAGGCGGGTTTGCATCTGTGCCACATTAAAGCTGCATTCTGAAATTACACCTTGCATGCTCTGATGCATGGTAGTACTCTGAGTACGAGGCCAGAATTCCTTGGACCAGAATCAGATGTGAGCATGAAGCCTGACATAGTTCAGTACCCCTAATGAATGGGTACTAAAGTGGTTTCCCGGAGCGTGCAAGCATGCTTGCTTTTCCCAGTGGCAGAACTCAGATGGATCCGCCAGTATATTAGGTTGGATCTGTTTGTGTATTAACTTACACACAGATAAAAGTGGAACAGAGGTGTTCAGTGACTGAAAGATTTGAGAGGTCTGTAAGTTCGTCCAAGTTTTTCTACTTCATATAGCCTACTGCAAATTATGGAAACTTTATCCCTCTTAATTTCAGATTATACTGCAAATAATTAACAGAATTGGCATTGGCATAAGGTGGAGAGGTCTCCTCGCAATTATCTATAAATCTTTACATGCTGAAATTTCATCTTTCCACAATGCATTCATTTCCATTTTCAGCTTCAAATCACAGGGTTCTTTCCCCAAAAACCCTTTTAGTGTCTCCATACAAAACAGTGTCATCTCCCTTTAAACTTTTCAGTTGGCCTTTGTTCTGCCTAAAATAGATGAAGCCAGTTTAAACATATGTTCCTGATGTATGATTATAGTGCTTTTTTATAACTGGAGGGCTTTGTTTGAAGTGGTGTTTGACATCCTTCAGTGACCAGCATGTTATGAGGCATGCAGAACCTGGCTGGCCAGAGAACAACACTCTTGTGGGGTTTTAAGTCCTTTGAATGAAGAAATAAAACCTACAAAATATCAATAAAGCTATCCACTCTAGGTAAGGGCTGCCCAAACATAAAGACAATCTCCCATCAAGAGTGCCGTGGCCACATTCTGTAGGCTTATCCAGGACTTATAAAAGTACTGCTGTTCTTCCCTTTCTGTAGTACTGGAAGCAGCTTATCTTCTCAAATACTTACAAGTTTCTAATATTTATTTTCCTTTACTTTTTTTTTTCTCTGTAAGAAAGAAATCAAAGACAAATGTGAAGAGGAGACTTTAGAAACAGAACCCTTGTATCTACAGTAGGCTTAGTTGTACAGCAGTAGATAGAAAAAGGAAACCATGAATAACAAATTCAGACTTACAGTTTTGTCTCTGTAGATTGGCTTTTTCTACCACATCTATAAACTAGCAGTGCAAAGACATGGAAATACCATGCTTTGTACAGAGTTCTTAAAAGTGGTTTCAAGGATTACAGTTATGTGTTACATTAAAAACTCAGGACAATTCATATGACTCTTTTCCTTGTTTAACCTTTATATTTTACATCTACAGGATACTATAATTCTTGAGTATTGAAAGATTTCGAAAGCAGTGGATAAAGTCTACACACCTAGTCACAAAACTTTCCTGTATATATTTCTTGTAAAAATATAATTCCTGGTAATTTTTTGTACTTGCTAACCTACTGCACCTCTCTAGACAACATACATAAACAGGTATGTCCACAGCCTCTCAGTCTCTTTGACAGTCATCCAGACATGAGGACTTCAATTCCTTAACCTAAAGATTGAATGGGAACTTTTCTCTGTCTATAATTTATTTCTGTGGTTTTCTTGGTAGAGTACTTCATGGATAGGTTCATGTGCATCTGGTTTCTCCTAACCTTTGTTTTCTCTCTATAAGTAATATTACTCTCGTTGTCTTTCTTCCACCCTTTACTTTTTTCCCCTATTATACATGTCTGAATTTCATTAAATCTTTAAACTTAGATTTTTACATTAAAATTTTGTATAAGGAAGTCTTGCACTTACTCTAGCAGGAGGAAGGAAAAAGAAAAAGAAAAAGAAAAAAGAAAAAGAAAAAGAAAAAGAAAAAATGAGAAAAAATGAGAAAAAATGAGAAAAAATGAGAAAAAATGAGAAAAAATGAGAAAAAAATGAGAAAAAGGGGGAGGGGGAGTGGAAAGAGGGAGGAGGAGGGAAAAGGGGGAAGGAAAAAGGGGAAAGGGGAAGGGAAGGGAAGGGAAGGGAAGGGAAGGGAAGGGAAGGGAAGGAAGGCTGGTCAGGATTATGAATCAATTTGTTGTGAATAAAATGAACTCGAACAGAGCTTTCTTCATACCTGTTCTGTAAACTCCCCATTCATATACAAGACAGTAAAACAGGAAGCTAGACTTAATCTTCAGACATCATACTTTTTATCTACAGTGCTTCCATGTTCGTCCTTCTTCCAGTAACTCCAGAGGATGGATGAATCAAGTTATGAAGACACATTTGGAAAAAAACCAGGTATAGCAGATCCTTCATAGATGCTTCTCAATCATTACATCTTCCTTTCTCTCTTCTATTGGAAAAATAATTTAAATTAAACAGATTCGTTATATGCAGCACAGTGTTTCCATGTGAGCCTTGAACACTTTGTTCAAGAGCTAGGAGGCCAGCCAACTGCTTTAGTTCCTTAAAGAATAACAGATGTGTCCTTCCAAGTCTCATGCTAATGGAATTTAGGCTGTGGTTAAGAATTTAAAAATACTCTCAGTTGTCCGCTGACTCTGTTTCAACCCTGTTTTTTTGGTTAGCTGGTTTCAGGCTTCTCTTTCCACATCATTCAGAAACATTGCATGAAATGTCAAGTTGAGCTGAAGCCACTAATATTTTCCTTTCACTGACTGAAAACAAATAGTTAAAAGCACAAATCTATGAGGTTCAGTTATGTATGATATTGTGTCTACCAGTCTGACTTTGGAACTACTCTATTTAATAAACACTGAATAAAATGCTCTCTTTGTGTATGTACAGCAAAAAATCTTTGTTCCCTCACTAGCCACATATGCTTTCTATCTTTACTTTTGGCTCCAAATATTAATGGTAGTTATGTAAAAGTGAAGCAAAAGATTTGGCGTAACAATACTTAAGCAAAAGATGTCAATAAAATGAAATAGCAAATGGGGAAAATCCATTGCATTTCAGTTCACATTTTACAAGTTTTGAAGGCCCTAGGACAATGGGAAAAAGCTGTAGAAACTAGGAGGGGAAGCTACAGAGTTTTTTCTCCATCAGGACTGCAGCAACAGTGCATGGGAAAGTGCTTTTTCACTGTCAAAACTCTTACTTCAGTTTTCTGCACTTCAGCTGTGAATGATGCTTATTATGATCTGATTGTTGCTTTCCTCTTTGTCTTGTGTCTCTCTGGATTTGAGACTCTTACAGAGAAAGATCCTGAAGGCAGAAATACTGCAAGTTGCAGTGCTGAAGGCTCTGGCTGTTTCTTTTCATCATTTACTGTGAGAAGTGTGAAGAGATCATGGATCGAGAGCAGCCCTGCCGAGAAGGGCTTGGGGTGCTGGTGGGTGAGAGGCTGGACATGACCCAGCCATGGGCACTCACAGCCCAGAGAGCCAAACGTGTCCTGGGCTGCATCCAAAGCAGCGTGGGCAGCAGGGACAGGGAGGGGATTCTGCCCCGCTGCTCTGCTCTGGTGAGACCCCATCTGCAGAGCTGCATCCCGCTCTGGGGTCCCAGCTCAGGAAGGACATGGAACTGTTGGAGTGAGTCTAGAGGTGGGCCACCAAAACGATCATCAGACTGGAGCTCCACTCTTTTGAGAAAAGGTCGAGAGAGTTGGGCTTGTTCAGCCAGGACCAGAGAAGGCACCAGGAAGAACTTAGACCAGCCTTGTCCCTGAAAGGACCTACAAGAAAGCAGGAGAGGGACTTTGCACAACAGCCTGAAGTGACAGGACAGTGGGGAATGGCTTCACAGTGACACTGGTTAGGGTTAGATTAGAGATTAGGAAGGAATTCTTTACTCTGAGTGGTGCGAGGCAGTGGAACAGGGTGCCCAGACAAGCTGTGGATGTCCCATCCCTGGAAGTATTCAAGGCTGGGCCAGATGGGGCTTTAAGCAACTTGGTCTAATGAAAAGTATCCAGGGGCCCAGGGAAGGGGGCTTAGAACTAGATGATCTTTACTTCCCTTCCAACACAAACCATTCTGTGATTCTATGATATGACTGATGAGGCTACATTTGCCCTTTCCATAAGGCAGTACATAGAAGTGATGCAATATTTTTTTTCTCAACTTGTAAAGGCAGGACAAACTCTGTCCTCCTCAGCTGATAGGAGCCAAGGGAGAGGGCTGATGGGAAGACAGATTATTGATGGTTTCCAAAGAAAGGGGGAAGCATATGAGAGATCTTGGTTCAAGGATCTTTAACTGAAAATGATGCTAAGTGGCATGAAGAAAGGATTAGAAGTGGAAGGAGCAGCTGGAGATGATGTATTTCTTCAATATTTCTACTTTGCTTCCTTATTTCAGAATTGCTATTTCCTGAAAATCATCCCTTCAGAAATACCCCACCTCCTCAACCACTCATCCTGACAGAATTCTTCCAAGCCAGCATTCACACTTGATTTCCCCTGTTTATTTCTTATTCCGTCTGCCACTTTTAATATCTTCTTATTTTCTCTTTCCAGAAATCCCAATGTTTCATTTCTTTGTTCTCAGTTTGTACACTTCCCTCCACTGAGACATTCGCAGTCCCTTTTCCATCCAATGTACTTTGCATTTCTCTTCAGCTCTTTCCTATACTTCTTTCTCTCTGTTGTTGTCTACCATGAGTTCTACCCCCCACCCTACTCCCCCTCACCTTAGCCTTTTTCCACTCAAGTTTTCCTTCTTAACAGTTTTTTCTTTTCTTCACAAGCTTCTCTACTATCTTCAATTTATTACCTGGAAACTCCTTCATCGCTTCTCTCATGCTTCATTCAAACAATTTTTCTTTAGACCTATAATTTATACCCCTTTCTTTTTTCCTTTTTATTTTCTTTTCTTCTGATACTTTCAGAAGAGGAAAATGACATTTCCTTGACTTTTGATAGCCAGAAACATAAATTGCAAACTCTTTTCCGGTGATTATGAATGCTGTCCCCAGTAATATAATACTTGACACACATCAGGCATCACACCATAATGGACAGCCACACACACATTATCATCATTAACGAAAGGCAGATGATAGTCTGTAAATACCACCTTGGCTACACACCTTCATCATCTTTCAAATCACCTGTAACAGAATGGTTTTTCTGTAGCATTTAACTCCCTTAATTTTATTCAGAATGCTGAGCGAAAGCTTTTAAGCAGCAGGAGGTCATAGTTTACATGACAGAATGCAGGAGAATATTCATGTAGTCATGATGTTATTCCTGAACAGTATTTTTCCTCTGGTCAGGAATATAAAAGCAATGAAATCCATGACCTGCTGCAACTAGGACAAGAATTTTGCCCCTGATTCTGAGGTTCATGATCTTGTCCAAAACTGAGTATTTCACAGCCTCTTCTATCTGAGCTCGAGTTTCATTTCCTCTCACTTTTTTTTTTCTTTTTTAGGACACTCCTAATCTCCAAGTAGATTCTTTCTTCTCCTGCTTTGCCACTCACTTTCAAAGCACAGCTCTGCAGTATGTGAAAATCAGAGGCACTATTGCACAGCAGAGAGAAGTTCCACTAAAGCACAGATATTATATCCATATCAAGGTGATGTACCTGTGCACAACCGTATAAAAATAAGCATAACAGATATGCCAAAAAGTACAAAGGTTTTTGAGATATGTTATTTTTTGCTCAAAATGCTTTACGTGCCGGTTTCTCTGAGCAGAGCTCAGCTTCCACAGCAGCACAAGAAAATAAGCAAGAATGGGAACTTTCGATTAGGGATATTTTACTCTCTGATCCGTGATATTACGGAGTGTGGGTGTTTCTGAAATTCTGTTAGTAGGCTGAAGACAGTTTTTGATTTGAAGAGATAAAAAAGAGATGCATAAAATGTAAAAATGAGGGAGACTTTGTTTATTGGACAGGTCTTGTGGAGAGGTATGCCTGGAAATCTAGCACAAGGTTTCTCAGATGCTAAATTTTGCTTCTAAATTATCTGATTGCACAGCAAGATCTCCAAGAAAAACTCCACACTTCTACTAGAGATGTCAATGTGTGACTAGAGCTCTGGGTGCAAAGTGCTCTTATGTGCTCATAATCCTAAACAGGTAACCAACAATAACAATCATCTCCCTGGTTTCAGTGTTTGTGAGCCACCTTGAGACAGACTGTGGAAGGCAAGAACCAAATATAGTTCTGTTTACTTCTTCATGCATCATTAATAAACAAAATAAGTTCATTTGAGCATTTTTTCTTCTTTAACTTTTTGAACCTCTTTATTATTCTATTCCCTCTCTTTTTTCAAAGCTTCACAGTGGAAAATGCCATTGGCCAGATTCATTTCTGGATAACTACTGGACTGTGAACTGTCTTCCATTTAGACCTCTGCCAGCTTTGCTTTTCTTTGCTCTGAACCAGCAAAATTTTGCAGCCATCCATAAACACGTGGCTGCTTCTACTTCTGCTCTTACTCTGTGCACGCTGCAATGCCCAATCTTTTGAGAAGAAACAAAGTACAGAAGGTAAAAGAGAGAATGACGAGCCTCACGCTCCTTATTGTTGCTAACAAGTGTCTCATTTGAGCTGTAGGTTTGGAAGCAAGGGGGTCCAGATGTGCCGATTTCCCTGACTCCTGGGAGTGGAGAGGACACATCCACACTTGCATAGTTGATTGAAGAGGCATCTGTGAGGCACTTCTGCTGCTGCTGAGCTGCACAGCTAAGCAAGCAATGCCAAAGAAGAGGCAGCAGGAGCTTTAGTCTCTGCTTCCTCTCTGCTGCTTCCCCCTCACCAGCCTCTGCTGTCATCTTGTGTGGGACTGAACCAGCTGGCAGTGGGGGAGAAGGAACAGCTCATTACTTCAGTCAAGTATTAGCCCAATTGAAAGGGTCAATTGCAAAATGAAGGTTATTCTGATGTGTATGATATGAATCTGGGTATTATTAGCTGTCAATATTGCTCGTTTCTTGCGAGTTCTTTTGTAAATGATGGCGATAAAACTCCATGGCAAATAACTGCTTAAAAGATTTATTTGTATGATTGCAGAATCAATAAAATGTGTGAAATACTCTAAGGAGAGGAAGACACTAAAACGTTAGAAGCCACAAGAATCTGCTTATTTTAACTAGGCATAAAGAAATTGCCAACAATGGCCTGTATTTATATTTCTTCAGTCTGTCACACCAAAACTTGCTTGTCTTGGAGGCTGGAAGCTTAAAAGAAAAAGCTGTTTGGAATTGGTTTCAGAGAGTTTGAACTAAGGAGAAAAGCATCTGTGCTTTCTGCTAACACACTACAAAGGTTTACCCACCAATGCCAGGTTTCCAAATCTATAGATGTGGGAATGTTCCATATGTTAAAATAACAACTCTTGATCACTCTCTGAAGCTATTTATATTTTTCCATTTTAATATCCTATTTATAAATAGTGTCCAAAATTAGCATGAAAATCTCCCCGCATTCCGCAGTCAGCAGGTAGCAGACATCTCGTGACAGCTATCTTATGAGGAGTATGATTAGCAAGGCAAACTGTACAACTTCCAGTTTGATTCATTTGCTGATGCTTATTCTGATTCATTTACAATTATGCCAGTAATTGGCATAACTGTTTAGAGGTATTTGGAAAATGTCCATAAGTAGATAACCTAATTATAGCTTTATCCCAGTGGCAGATACATTGTATAACAACCACTTTCTCCATGTTTCAGGAAGTGCAAAGCAGATTCCTAAGGCAAGAGACTGGTGGAGGCTGTGGTCTGTTGGATTCGTATGGATGGAAGAGGGGAACTCGAAGGAGGTATGACTTCCTGTCCTGTCATGGTGCTCTGTTGGATTCTAGGTGCTTGGAAAGGCAAAAGGCCTGACAAATCTAATCAAAATCTAATTATGAGACAATTATAACTTTTAATGAAAACTGGACTGTTTTATGAAGAAAGGAGTCAAATGAGATCTTCTTCCTTTCCATCTCATAAAATTTTAAAACAAGAAAATAAACAAAATAACCCCTCCAGTTCTTTAAATTACACCAACTACCTGTTCCACTGCAGGTTTTGCATAATAACTGAGAGCTATTTGCCCCTCTAGATAAATTCTCTGAGTGGCTGTTTCCAGCAGAAGCCATTTCTAAGAAGTCAGGCTAAACATGATATCTATCATCAGGCTATTTGAGAGACCAATTTTCTCAGTTTAGAAGCAAAGCTACAAGTGCTGACCCTAGATCCAAACAGGCTCATTGAGGGTTGCTTTAGGACTTTCATGTCATCTCTCTACAGAAAATATCTGTATATAAGATAATCACAAATGGGTAATAATGCACCTGCACAATTTTCCTCAGCTTATTCTGATATATCAAAAGTGCTGCCAATTGTGTAATTGCTAACATGTATTTGAGTGTTTTCTCATTAAACCAGAATATGTTTTACCATGCTAACACATTTCCATTCTTTCACTCTTTTTCATAGTGAATGAACTTTTTAAAATGAATAAAAATATTTTCAACTTCTCCACCTTCAGAAAGAATAATTTTGCTTTCACGAGACAGAAGAAAAACATTTGTTTTACATTATAGAGTGAACAAAAAAATGCAAGTATTGATATCTGACTTGTCTGTAACTGAAAGTCAATTGAAAGCTTTAACATTTGCTCTAACTACACTTACATTCATCATGAAGACTAAACAGAGTGTTTCCATTGCATAGATGAAGGTATTTCTGGCTGTTATTTTTTCCTCAACTTCATTTCTTTGAAGTCAAACAGGCATAAAATAACAATTGAGTTTTTCCAAGAACATCTAAATGACTAATTCTGAATTCTGGCATACTTAGTAATCTTAAGCCTGTCCTGTTCCATAATTTCACAAGCAATGTAAATTACATATAGCATCAATCATATGACAGTGATCTCTAAGGACTCTAGTAATATGTAAGACAAAAGCATCTTCTAGACAAGAGTTCACAAAGTGCCATGGCAAAATTTCTATTTGATTTTAACCAAAACATCATAACATCTCAACTATGAATTTACATCTGGTTAATGTGTTCTTTATTTACACTCTGGAGTTCATAACTTAGGTTTGTTGATACATCACACTTTGTCAGAAATAAACCATCAGAAAAAAACTGGCCTTTATCTTCAAGGGGATACATTTTTGTAAAAGTTCACAGCCCCTTGCTCTATCTGTCATTATGATCTGTTAATATGTATAGGGAATGGAATTGCAGAGATCATTGAGACAGCAAAAACAGTTAAAGGAATTTAAAAATCCAATCTTTTCAAGACACTAGTTATCCAGAACCATAGAGCAGGTAGGGTTAATACTGAAAATAAAGCCACCATCGGCATAGGTCTTATCTACTTTGTAATTTATAATACTCCTGGACTTTCAATTTCTAATCTCTAGCTTGAGAGAGATAGGGACTTTCTTCAATTTGTGTGTGCCTTTCTTTGGAAGGCTTATTTCAGCTGCTGCTAAAAAACCCACTGAAGCATAAATCTTATCCTTTTAGTCAGAACCAAGGAGCACTGTCCCCGTTGATTTATCTTCTGTTTGTTTCCTCCAGCAGTCTCCTCTGATTTACTTCCCTGCCTTTAGGATAATATCACAAAAGTAAATTGACATGCACATTAACAAAAATATATTTAACTGCCTTACTCCCTGCTCTATTTAAATGTCCACAGAAATCCTTATTGAGGGGTTCAGCACCAGGAGTCATCTTGCTCCAATTTCACCATTACTTTGTCTGTCTGCCTCGTCATAGAGTGTGTAATTTTTGCTCATAAATTAGGCAGACTTCAATTCTCTATGACTAGTCAATGCTGGACACAGTTTTTCAGCTTAGAGTCCTGTCCAGTAATAGAGTTGATAAGCTGTATCTTTGCACACCACCAAATTTCAGAAAGAAGTGTGTAATGCAATGTTATCAGTGAGAACTTGTATTTACATTTTATAAAACCAGCTAAAGAGAACACTCAGGAGCATCATGAAAATTGCAAATAAAGAAAACATGCACTTCGCTTATAAAAAGATTAAACAAAGCGGTTAAGGGTTATACCTGTCTCTCTTCCCCAAAGGGGCTGTTGATCTAAATGGAATAATCTTTTCTATTATTACTTTACTATTGTTTTATTATAGTGAGCTATATTTAAGCCTGTTATGGAATGTCAGTTATTATACCACAGATCTTTCATATTCTAATGAATTTCACTCTGTCTTGGGAATTTTGTTCTGAAAATTGGCATTCTCCTTTTCTACCTTTCTTTTTTTTTAAAATTTATTCTGAAATTATAATGCAAAAGAGTCTCATTTAGGAGTTTACCCATGAGACATATAAATGCACGTGTCTCTGCTAGTGAATACCTAATTCTTCAGGAGAGATTTTTGTTCCAAAAAATGGTTTATATTGAGGAAAATAAGTGATTTTTACTCAATAGTCTTATGTGTTTCATTGTCTCTCTTTTTCTTTTTCCTAAAACTGCAGTACACTCCTGAAGGTAAATTTAAGAAGTCCGTAAAAGTAAATTTGGCAGTCATTTCTAAATTCTGGATTCTGTAAAGAAACTTGTGGAGGAAAACTAGAATGCAACCAGAGCTGGTGGAGCTGATAGATGCAGTACAGTGCCCTGGCAAAGCAGTGTAAAAGCTTAGATGCTTCACAGGTTTGGCAAGAAGAATTAGCTTTGTAGATAATTAATGGAAATATATTTAACATATCTGCTAAAGTCACTGATTAGTTTTATCTTCAATTCTCTATAGTTAGCACTTTGCCGTACTTGCAACAGGTAACCATGGAAGCAAGACAAAAGCCAGAAGAGACTAATGTTAGGGCTCCCCAGGCAAGGTAATATGCTTCAGTGGTCCTGATTTCCTTAAAATAACTTTATATAGTGCTTTGGAAGTCATTTCTTTGTGGATGTAGTTAGTAGAGAATTACAGGTCCAAAAGAGCACAAGATATGTACCAACAGTTGTGGCTTTGCCCAGGACTCCATAGGCCTAATTGTTCTTGCACCTATCCTGATAGCGGTGTTGAGGCTAAATCAGACAAAATAACAAAACCCTAGTAATTGGTTATGTATTTTCTTTCTTCAGAACTGAAAACAAAACACTTTACTTACTTTCATTCAAATCATATTCTTTAAAGTTAATGTTTTGGGGTTTTTTGGTAAATACTTGCATTACTTGCTCTCTACTAAAGAAAAATAAGAGATCACAACAGAAACAAAATTATAACAGGGAAGGTCAAAAGGTGTGCTGGTAAGGGTTTTATTCAGTGAGAACAGTTTTTACTGGACTACAGCAGTTTGACGAACCCTAATCTTCTCATGTAAATGTGTCATTCTGAACAAACAGTCATTGCATACTCTGTGTAGCTAAAGGGCAGAAGTTGAGGAGAAGAATAAAAAACAGTTTCACAAACATACTATCAGGAAAATGCTAAGGAAGTGTCCTGAAGGTGTTGAAGAATTATATTCAAATCCCCCACTGTTTTGGATCGATGAGGAGTAGTTAATCCTTCTCAGTCTCTCCTTTTGAAGCTGTTTTTCATTATTTATTGCTCCCAATAAAGAAACTAAAGCTGTAACCTGTGCACTAGGGCACTCAATGGGGAAGAGAAGCGTCAGACCTGAGTCAGGCAGAAGTGGGAACTGACACATGATCTCCTATGGATTGGGTGAATATTTTATCCACAATGTCATGGTGGGTTATTTTTTTCTGGTTTTCTTTTCTGTCTTAATTTCCCTGATGAAGAATGTGGAAATATCCTGGCTTTATTCTGGTGAAAAATAAAAACACTTTTTTGTTTTTTCTGAACTATAGCTCGTGTTCTCTAGATTTCTAAAATCAGAAGGAGATAAGATGTGAACATGCAGCAAAGACCAGATAAAGGTCTTGTGCTACAGATGGGTCAAAGCAAAGATAATGAAGCTGAAGAATAGATTGTGTCTTTGGCAGAAAATCCATTAATTGCTGTTTCAAGTCAACTTCTGTTAATATTTGGACACTTTGAAGCAGTCAGGTTCCCACTTATTTGCACTGGAAAGTACCAAATATCCAAATATCTAAATTTGGTGGAAGGGCTGATACACTGGAGGGTTTTACTGTCATCCAGAGGGATGTTGACAGGCTTGACAGTGCATATCCAAACTGTACACCAGAAAAATCTAACCACATTTAAATTATTAACTGCCATGGTTTCACTGTTACCTACTGCAAGGTAGTTATTGAGTAATAAAGAGCTGACCTGAGAACTAGATCCAGTCCACATTTCAGGAATTCAAGAGGTAACTGTTGGAGCTATCTTTTCATGTAGTCAGTCTTATTTAAATGTTTCAGAATTTACTAAGGAGCATTTTGCTCTTTTTAAGTTGTAAAAGCTTCTGAAAATCTCATTTTGCTTAATGGCCCTGCAAATTTTCCTGGAAGATGCTAGAAGTATGTGTGGTTATGCAGATACCCAATAACCTTATTTTAATATTTTTGAAAAACTTCCAACACAGGATTCCAAGGCATCAAATCAGTTTTGTTTCAATATAAACATCTTTTTTTTTTTATTTCCCAGTGACAATTCTTTTCAAAAAGACACCAGGCAATGTTTGCTGCTTGAATGTTTATGAAACATTTTCACTCATTTAAATGGGTCCCACCACTCACCAGGAAAATATTTAATTAATCTGGAATGCTTTCAGCCCAGAAACTGTGACCTGGGAAACAGGCAGATGCTGCAGAGACAGCCCCTGTGTGTAGTACCGCCATACAGGGCCACAGAAAACCAATTTTTACTCATGGTAGGACTAAGTTTTCATTTCTCTCATATGCATATGGATTATGTTATTATTATATGCACAATTATAAGGTTCTTTTTCCTTAGGATGCTGTACATTTGAAAGACAATGTGGACTGAAGGGTCATAGTTAGTGGATAGCCATGCCTATTGTGTAGCATGCCAAATGTAGGCACTTCTGTGATGCTTACTCTAAGCCTAACATCTCCACAATCAGCAAAACTAATTACTCAACTTTTATGTGGAGTTTGAGAAACAGAGAAATAGAATTACCACACATTTTCGGTTAGAGACCCAATGTGGGGAGAGAGAAAAAAAATCTCTGAAACTAGAGGGTAAAACTAATTCAATTATTCAATTACTTGCTTAGGATCACAAAGGAATACCATAACAAAAGGAAGCGGATTCCAATTTGCAGTAATAACTTAGAAGAATGTATACCATAAAAATCTTTATCTTTGCTTTGTTCAAACTTTTTCACCAATATTCAAAAAAAATTCAGCTAGACAAAAATCTTGTGGAAATAATGTGGTAGGCATCAGCAACCAAAAAAAATTCTCGATCTTAAAAAGTGTCGGAGAACTTAAACCATTCCCGTTTCTACCAGTAGTGTGTCTGCAGACAGTAGAGTTCTGGTGACATGTAGAAAGGTTCAGATGTGCAGTCCTACACATGCTCTTATTTAAGGACTCTATACTCTCTGAGATTGCTGAAAATGAGACATGACATAGAAATCAAATAAATACAATTGTTCAAAAAGTGGTACTGTCTGCCTGCTCCACATCTGACTTTGAAGACAGATCTAATATGAAGGGTAACATAAACTCTCTAGATGTGCCATATGAAAAGAGCACTCAGAATAGAAGACAATATTCCAGAAATCATGTTAGGCCTCTCAAAGACTAAACAATTAATCCATCTGACTCACTTCCTGGTAGTCATGCTATCCTCCATGGGCAAGCCAGTGTCTTGTGGTCCAAGATATGAAAGCTGGGCAGCTGGTTGTAGGAAACCTTTAAATATTAATGTTTAAAACATACTTTTTTTGTTCTTTCTTCTTTTATTATTTGGGGTTTTTTAACAAGGTGATAATCATTTTGAGGAATTGCTCCTTATAGGATCTTTGTTTTTTCATAGACCTAAAGAAATTGAAAATATTTGACATCTAATGTGCCTTCTTAATCTTCAGTGCCAAGAGCATCTGTCCTGTCATCTTATGCTGGATCACTTATTGAGGTGACTGGCAGATGTTGTCCAGTGATTGTGCTCACCCAGTGAACATAATTATCCAGTGCTGAAGGCTACCAAGACTTTTCCTTAGTGGCACTTTGTTTGGCACAATATTCATTACTTTCTGTATTTGAAAACACATTATTTCAATATTCAATACAAATACCTGATATTCACAGCCAGTCTAATAGATATACTATGCATATACGTATATATTACAGTCTGTGTAGCCCTTATAGTTGAAAATGCATAATTTGGACATATTAAGCTTGACAGGTAGGATAAGTAGAATAAGTAAGGGCCCTTTTTTTCCTTAGTGGATGATACCAAAGTACTTAGACCCAGGAATAATTGCTCCAGATGAGGGTAGGAACTAGCAGACAGAAGGGAAGGAGATCTAGGACTGGGAAGAGGTCATCTGTGGGAAAACTTGGACAACACATTGATGCATTCATTTATCCCTGTGCTCCATGGATACAAATTGCCATCATGGTTTGCCTGATGCATTAATGAGCACGTTCAGGGATTTTGGGGATGCTCAGGGGTGTTTGCATTTGTATTTCTGGGGCAGGTGGCACTAGATGGCACTATCTCAAGGGCTTTCACAGCGTGTTGTGGGCGAGCAGCAGGCAGTCGCTCTGCCTGTTTGGTGGTGGTAGTGGGTGGGTGGCAAAGCAAGGGCTTAAAAGGCAAGGAAACTGGTTTTCTTACACTTGCTAATACAGCAGGATTATTTATGGAGGCAGAACCACCGCCTGAAGCCAGGAGCTGCTGTCAGCTGAGCTCATGGAACACCAGCTTGGCTGTGACTTGGTCATGCCCACCTCTGTTCCGAGGGTGGCAAATAATCTGGATAAATGTATGACACTTTTACACATGTGATTTGAGGAGTTACGTGGGGAGAATGCTGCTTGTTTCCCCTCTAAAGAGAAGCTGATTCACACGCCTTAGAAATTAGATGATGCTTAGCAGAGGGACAACAGCATTTGAGTACGTGTGTCATGTAGAGAAGATAATTACGTGATTAATTGCACAGCCATATGAGAAACCAATCTGTGCACTAAAATCTATCCTGTAATCCATCACAAACAAAACTTATTTTGACCATTCAAAAAGATAGCCTAAAATATTCCTCTTGGTATGTTATGATAGGTTTTTTTCCTTTCAAATATTAATTTTCTGCAGTTCGCTTCCATAACAATTTTATTTTCTTTTATAAAATTATCTGTCATAGATTAAGTCAGCATTCAATACCAGTTTGATATTTTGTGATCTTTTTATACTAGCAAGAAGACCTTTTTATGCCTGGATCTGGTTTTTAGGATGAGATACCTAGCTACTTTTAGCTCCAAGACAAGCTCTTTGAAGTGACACGTTACGTTCTATAAAGCATTTTCATCTCATTTGTTGAGATATTTGTATTTTTTTCTGGACTCAGAACATGCCTGTGACATGTCTTATTATCTCATGGTGTAAAGATTGCTGTAAAGCTCTTGTAATGTTTTTTTAAAATTCTTTCTTTTGTTCTTAATAACTCCAGAACAAATTTACTGATATAGAATGGTACAAGGGATTTTTTATTAGGGATTTTTTATGTCTGCATTATTGCTATTACAAAGTCAGATAGGAATTGATCTTCATAATTTAGTAAGTTGAAAATGTTTCTATATTTACCACACAGCACAGATGTAGTAAAATACACTGCGTTTATACACTCTCTTTGGAGATTTGTTATGTAGACTTTTTTACAGCTTTACAGTTTCTGGCTTCAGGATACTTTTTATTAAAATAGATTCCTTAGAAGTCTCTGCTTCAGTATTATCACTCTGAATTCTTTCTTGTCAACCTGGGGCTACAGGTCTGACAGAGACAAGAAGAAGCTAAATATTTGCTTTAGAAAAGGACTACTCAAATTAAGCATAAAATCCATTTTTTGGTAAATCTAAAACCACACAGCATTTGGGAAATGGAATAAGGTATAGTGTCTGTGGTCAGGAATAGAGAAAATGACGAACACTGTAATTTCTGCAGTGTTTTGCCTTGTATTATGTACATGCTGTGCTGGGAGACTTGGCTCTCAGGCAGATCAAAGAAAGATGCAAAGGTCAAATCCAGCTGAAATCCCTGCTAGTGCACCTGAGGTGTTTGCTGAAAACAGCAGGTAAGGACCAGGCTAATCAGGCAACAAACTGGCACCTTGTGAGAGCCTGCTGTTTGTCCCTGTGTTTGGGAGAATTCCAGTATTTGTTGATCCAGATCTGCATGAGAATTTGCGTACAGCTTTAAAGAATTTACATTACCTCATAATTACAGCTTCTGCCAAGAAAAGAGGGATAATTTTTCTCTAATTCCTAATCATATAGAACTGGTGAAGTTTCAGTGCTTCTACAATTTCCTGAACACTCAGTCAAAATCTCTTTACTTGACCCTCTAAGTAGTATTCCTTTGCGTCAATAAACGATAAGAAAAATTCAGTTTCTATTTGTTACAGATATTTTCAGGTGCCTGCAGCTACCAAAGCTAATCACTTCTGGTTTTCACTCCTGGTGCAATATACCAGTCACGTATCTTCCTTTTTTTTCCATTTCGCTCACTTTCGTATTTGCATACACATAAAAAATCCAATACAAACAATCTTTCTCTTGAGCAATAACACCAAAATGATTTTTATATTGGGAACATAGATCAAAGTGCATCCAGCTCCTGGTAACTGAAGGCTACGTCCATTAGCAGAGACACAGA
Source organism: Callaeas wilsoni (assembly GCA_013398955.1). NCBI lineage: Eukaryota > Metazoa > Chordata > Aves > Passeriformes > Callaeidae > Callaeas > Callaeas wilsoni. The sequence continues at coordinate 216,305 of VWPU01001820.1, read as the reverse complement.
ACGAAAGTGATCATGAGTCTACGAGGGCAGCACCCAGGGCACCATACCTGGAAGAGAAGACATTTGGGCTCCCATCCCTACTTCACTGAACAATTAACACAAAATGCATTGTAGGCTTAGATCATAGGGCCAGAGTTCTATGACTGGCCCTGCTACTGGTTAAACTGCAGGAATGTCATACAAAAACAAGGTAATTATGAACTACGCTACCTACTTTCACTACTACCCTTTTTGGAAGAAACTGTATCACATAAAAGATGGTTAGAGGGCTTTCCTGGGAGCTGGGAATTATCAGCTCATGTTTTTTTACAGAAAGGATTAGCAAAGTCTGTGGAAGCTGAAAAGAAAAAAGCTCAAGTCATGAGCACGTTGTATTTGTTACCTTACCTCTGTGTCTGTTATTGGTGAAACCATGCTGAGGATAATGGATTTGGTTCTGGAAAATACAGTGGAAAGAGGGCATTGAACTGGTCTGTCTTTAAAGAGCTAGGAAAAAATCAACATGTTTCTTTTGAGGAAAAACTTTGGGCACTCTAGGTTTTTTTAAGATCAGGTTATAACTTCATCTATGTAAGAATCAACTTGATGAATAATATTTTCATAGATGGATTTTTGGTCAGTCCAGGGTTAGGGGTTAGGGTTAAAGTATAATAAAATCCAACATTTGGAAGCTGAAGCTGTACAGATTAAAATTAAAAATCATGAGAACATGAGCCAAAAGTTACATGATTTGGTCTGTGCTTTTTGGGAGCAGACTCTAATAAGGTTTCCCAAGAACTCTACTTAAGTTTTGTGAAACGAGGTTTATGTAGTGTGAATAGTCAGGGTGCAAAAATAAAGTAGGAGATGAGGCCTTTCCCCTAGGGAATATTCAGGAAATGGTTTTCAGGAGAGTGTCTATTCCTTAATTGAAGCTCTTCCCTTTTGTATTAATAACTGAAATATTAAGTATTCATCAGATGCAGGGTTCACACATCCGTTTTGACTTCTGTAAACACCAGCTTACACAACTGTTAATTTGTCTGTCTCTTCCACCTCCTCTTTCCTTTTTTCATCAGCTCAGTGATTCATGTCTGAAAATCCTCTAAATTTTGGTAGTCCAGTTTTGAATACTTAGTATTTGGCTGCTTTTTTTTCACTGGATATATTCTCTGATCATAGCTTGTAACACTGGTGTCAATAAAGGGAAACATTTCAAAGGGAATCAGAAAAAAAATAACCCAAGTATTGTGTCTGCCTAGAACCCTTGTCTTGCTGATGCCCTTAGCTCTATGACAACAATACCAGAGAAAATTATTATGTCTGCCAACTACACAGTTTCATGGCGCTAGACACTTTTGCTAACTGAGATCGAAGTTATTTCTTAAAGCCCATGATCTAATTTCTTCTACCAGGCTAGTTTCTGCATTTAGTTTCTTTAGTTGGTGAAAAGTTGTCAAGAAAAAGCCAAGAAAATGACACATGCGGCATTAGCTACAGTGAGGCAGATGTAATAATTCTAAGTTCTTCAGAAATAAATTCTTGGAGGAAATGAAGTACTGATCAGCAAACTCATTCACAGGTTCATTCAGTGGGTAAATCAAAACGTATTTGATAACCATGTCCCTATGTGATTCTCAGATCTTTTACTTAATCGTTTTCTCACTCTGAAATTAATCAAGTCAATGAAATAAATCACAGAATACCACAGACTGCAGCATACATATTACTTGTTAGATTAAGCTTTCCTGTCTATTACCATATCCCAGAATGGGCTTGCCTGATACACTTGATACAGGTTAGAATGGGGAACAGGAGAGGGAAATAATTATAAGAACAGAGAAAAAGTACCAATTTCCTAGTATATGATATATGTGTTTAAATAACATTCCTGCACCAGAACTTACTTAGTTGCCATGTTTATTATGACTCATAAACAAATGTGGGAATACACACTCAGCAAGAGCTCGATGAAACCTAGAGGGAATTATTAATCTCTCTAAATTGCCTAATCTGAAAAAAAAGTAAAAGAAAACTTAATAGGAACATTTTTCAGCCTTCTGTTTATGAAATCCTGACTTGCCTGGAATAATTCTAAAAAGTCTTAATAACTTGTTGTTAATCTGGCATATTTACCTGGTAACAGAACCAGATGGAGACACGCGCGAATATCTTCCACAACTTTCGGTTTTCCCATTGGACATGTCTTAGATCTGATTTTTTTGTTGGTCTTCTCTGGGATTATCTCAAACTGAGGTTTGTCTTTCTTTAATTTAGGTACCCTAAAGTGAACATCCTACATTTTTATCAATGCTGAGAAAGTGGAAAGACTTCTTCCAAAGTATAGGTAGTACTGGGAATTTCAAAACACAATAGTCCTTATTTATCTAGATAATTTTTGTTTAATGGAGAGGTTTTGGGCAATCAAACATACAGGTGTAACTTTTATCAGTCTGTGTGTCATGTATGTTCATACTAGGGTAGGGTAACTAACTGGGCAACAATCTCCATCCTTCCTCCCCTGAGCACCAGCCTGGCGCAGGTTTTCGATGATACAAGGTGATCATAGTTGTATCTAATCCTGCCATAATATTTTGCACAGCTGAAGTCACAAAACTTTTATTACTGGTGTGGATTATCTTTCCTCACTAAACAGGGATTCTGCAGCTTCTTACCTGGGCTCTCACTATGGTAAATGGAGAGTAACCGGCATTTCCAAAGTATGATTCTCTGTATTTTAAACATACACTTTGGGTGAGATGAATTATCACTGTCCACTAACTGTAGTAGGACCCTAGATACCTATTCTATGCCTAGATCCTAGATGGCTTAAGTCAGGTGAGATGAATCATTCCTGGTGTTAGCAGAAACAGATGAGCCTATACCAGCAACAAGTATTTCGACCTTCTCTTGCAGTTTGACAGCCTTGGCACAGCAGGAAGCGGGCAGTTCTGAGTTAGCTGCTCTCCTTAGAGGGGACATTTTGTGTGGTAGCTCCAGGCTCCAGCTGGGTGGGTGACTAGATGGAAACCTCACATTCCCTCTCATTTTGCTAACCAAAAAAGCTCATCTTTTTTCTTTGCTTTGTGGAAGGGAAGAGCCTTGCTCCGCATCACTTTCGAATCCTGTCCAAGCAAGGAGAGCAGACTGTGGGTAGGCTGGAGAGACCATCATAGAGAGACTGAGGGTAAAACAGGTGTATTTTAGAGGTGATGCTATTGTATCCTTGAGAGCAGTCAGCGACGTAGTAAAACTCCCCGGAGATTGGCCTACACTGCAGTATGGGAGCAGAGAGTAGTGGTGCTGTGGCCACGGAGGCAGATGCTGACCAGCAGAGTGGCCTCCACTCCAAACCAGTGCTGCAGATAATCACTTGCACCTACTGCCAAAGGTGGGCATGGACCAATTTGGGATGGAAAGAGTTGAAGGAGCTGGTCAGAGCAAGTCACATTACCGAGGAACTAATGCTGCCTGGCACTGGAGACTCAAATCCAAATATGTTACAAACAGAAGATCTTTAAGGTCCATTGCAACCCAAGCCTTTCTCTGATTCTATGGTTCTACACAGCAGAGCTCCCAGTTGCAGAGTGCTTGCACAGGCAGGGAGCCAGCCAGAGGCTGCCCCTGCCAGCACCTGTGCTCTGACCAAGTTGCCTTTCATAGCACTGACTTTAGTGTAATATTATTATATAATAGCCAGCACTAACTGCTAAGCACTGTGCTATAAGATCTCTGCGAAATACAGCCGGTTCTTGTGGAGGTGTCATAAAGCAACAGTTTCCCATGTATTGCTTGATATTCATAATTACGGATGTTTTCTGGGGAAGGGCTATCAATGAACTGGAGAATTTAGATGCCTATAAACAACCTGTTGCTTAATAAAACCCAAAACTCTGAAATGGTCTGTTCTGTTATGTGGATGTGTGAACCTCTGCTAATGTCTCTACTAAACCATAGAATCATACAATATCTCAGGCTGGAAGGGATCTGTAAGCATCATCAAGCCAAATGCAGGACTACCTAAAATTAATCATATGACTAAGGGTATCATCCAGAACCTCCTTGAACTCTGACAGGTGTGGTGCCCTGACTGCTTCCCAGAGGAGCCTGTTCCAGTGACTGCCCTCTCAGTGAAGAAGTAAATTTTGAGTCTAGAGAAGGGCAATGGAGCTGATAAAGGCTATAGAGGGTAAGTCCTATTAAAGGCAGCTGAGGGAGCTGGAGTTGTTTAGACTGGAGAAGGGGAAGCTCAGGGGTGACCTTATTGCTCTCTACAGCCACCTGAAAGGAGGCTGTAGCCAGGTGGGGGTCAGCCTCTATTCCCAGGCAACCAGTGACAGGAAGAGAGAACATAGTCAGCTACTCCAGGGGACATTTGAGAATGGGTTGGATATTAGGAGGAATTTCTCCACAGAAGGAGTGATTAAGCATTGGAATAGACTGTCCAGGGAGGTGGTGGAGTCACCATTCCTGGAACTGTTTAAGGAGAGACTGGACATGGCACTTAGTGCCGTAGTCTAGTTGACCTGGGGCTGTTTGGTCATAGGTTGGAATCGATGATCTCTGAGGTCTTTTCTAACTTAATTGATTTTGTGATTCTGTGAATGTACTAGTGAAGCTGGTGACACTAGCTGTGTCACATCTTATAACTTGCTCATCTGTAAACTTGCTGTGATTTCTGACTACTGGGGACTATCCTGAACAGGATGTTCTTTCCCACCTCATATTCTCAGAAGATATCATCCCTTCCTACAGAGTATTTGGATGAAGTGGCAACTGAGGTTATATCACTGATGTTAGCAATCACTTTATGTTTCTTTGTGAAAAATAAACTGTTTCTCATGAAGAAATGGTAGCTCCTAAGACTTTCAGAATTGGAAAAAAATTAAGTGTTTTTTTTCTAGACAGTTTTTTCTCTACTTCTATATTACTGTACCATTTTTGTTTAGCTATGGTATTTTCTGTGTTTTCAACTAAAGGATTTAGAATCATATATATATTTTAACGACCAAGTGTTGTGAACATACTTGTTCACAACTAACATCAGCAAAGAAAATATGTGCTACCTTTGTTTTAAATAAACTGAAACCATCATAGGCTTCTTACTTTGCATTCAGTAGAAAAACCATTCAGTCCTGTTGTCAGTCTGCTCTTTCTGGTGCCAGCAGTGGTAGCAGATCACTTTGATTGAAAGATCCAGCTGCCAGCCTAATAATATAGCTTGGCTTGGAAACTGGAGCCTTTCTCTACCTTGCAACTGATGGCTGGCTGCTGAGATGATTTAGAGATTCAGTGCCGTATCCTCACTGCAGATGCCTGCTCCATGTGATGCAGCTTCCCAGGCCTGAGGCTGGTAGCTGAAACATCCAGGGAGCCCAACATTGCTTACTTCTAAAAGAGTTTTGATTTATTCCCACAGTGATATTACCCAGGAGCCTAAAATACAGCAAGGGCAGGTACTAACCAGTGACTTTCTCACAGTCTTGTACAGTAACTTTTCACTAATAGTTAAACTGCTTTTGGTTTTTATCTCTCCAGCTGTACCAGCCTAAGGCAGTGTGAACATTCATGCCTGTATCAAGGATGCAGCCACCTGCCCCAGCTCCTCCCTTCCACCCATGAGCCAAAAAGGCCCCTGGCTCCTTGTGATGCGGCTCTTCTCTGGATTCCTGGTGTTCGATAACCTCCTGCTGGCTGCACATAAGATCATCCTAAGAAACTATAAGTGTAAGCCCTCAATTGGAGATTGATTGGTAATTGCCTATTTGCTCCTGGCACTGTTCTCTCACTTAATTTCCAGTCACTCACCATTTGTGATCTTAGTAACTTTCTCCTCTGCTGTCCTCTCCTGTTTTCCCTCAGCTAACATTAATGTCTCTTCTTTCAGCTCTCCTTCCCATGGCAGTGACAGTTTACATCCCAAGCAGCAAATTTTCTGCTTTCTCTTCCCAGCCTTTAAAAGAAGCCTCTGTTAAATGAACCAAAGAATTCTGTCACCATGATCTACAATGAGAACACAAACCACCTCATCTGAATAGTACCATGCAGTTAGAAGAATACTGTATTTTAAAAAAAAAATTACTATCTAAAACCATAGAGAGTTTCAAAGGGACTTGGTGACCTGAAGTGGGAGGTCAGCCAAAAGCCTGTGTTGTCTTGTCTACCCTTTTTTTGACATCTTTTCCAGAAGAATTAGATTAACTGTTACAGAAAGTTACTTCAGTTCAATATTCCCAGCCCTAGGCTAAGGAGAGCTATGGGGAGACCACAGCAAACTTCCAGCAAAACTTCCTCACTTGGTATTATGACTATTTGTTCTTTGTGGTAATTTCCACCAAGGGCAAAATACAACCCAGAACCCAATCTATATTCAAAATATCTTTACAGATATAGTGAAAGAAGGCACAGCAAGAAGCTTTGTATTTAAAATTTTATACCAGTCCTTGTTTTGTAAGTGCCGCGAACAGATCTGTGAGACAACAACATCCCTCCCTTTCTCCATAGATGACAATGGGCAGTGCTAATGTGTTTTGGGGCCTGCCAAAGACTAACCTTTTGCTTCAGTTTTGCCAATGGGTTGGTTTGAGAGAAGACTGGTTCCCTACTCCAGCTAATTAACTCATGGCTAGCCATCAGAACTCTCTGCAATAATGCAGCAGAAGAGCAAAGGCAAGTCTTGTGGATCCTTGGGAAGGAGAATTCATTAGCAGTGAATGTGAAGTAACATCCTCTGTTTGTATTACATCCCACAGTGCTACAGCTGTTTCTCCTTGCTAGGAAAATTTAGATTTAAGTAAATAAATAATTAAGGCATGTGCTTCTTATAGCTTATAGTTTACAGTTCTATTTCCTCTTCTACTAAGGTAAGGGTTGTGTACTGCCATTATGTAAGCTATTTCTTTCAGTACCTCTTCACTGTTGTCTAGTCTTTAACATTCTTCACCACAAAGGGAGCATAATTCAAAATTAAAACAGATATTTTATTGATGTGTCCTGTTCAGCATGGAGTAGTTCAAGATTAAAAAATAAAAGAGATTTGATTGGAGAAAATATGGTTGAAGAGACTGAAAACTCCCCTGGCCCAGGTCATGGCCCTCGAGCACGTTTGATTACACCAAAATAATTCCTGGAAATGTTTGTTCAACCTATTTGTTAAAAACACTGGAGATTGCAATTCTACAACCTCCCCAGGCTGTGCACATCAGCACTTCATCATCCCTATGATTAGAAACTCATCTTTCAAGGTCGGAACTACATTTCCCTTTACTGCAATAACTCTCTTTATTTCCAGTGCACATAGGGAATAATTTACAACTGCTCTTTCTATGAAAACCACTTGAAGACCATTATTATGCCTTTTGAACTTTTCCAGACAAAACAATTTCTTCCAATCTTTCCTCACAAGCCCTGAGTCTTAATCCACCAATCTTTTTTCTTTTTTTCTCGCTTCATTTATTTCTCCATCTCTTCCAGGTGGTCTGAATCATTCTCAGAACCAAATCAGCTCAGCAAAAGTTGTAATTCAGGTCTAGATTTAAGTCCAAGATCAGTCACATAGATTTATGTGTCTGTAATGTATGTCTTCACAAGTGAGGAGGGTGTCTTCACTCCTCAGTCTGTGGAAAGCTAGCTAATCCAGTCAGTGGAGTCTAGAGATTTATTCCGATTATGCTGAAGTAGACTGATTCAGTCAGCTAAACAGCTCTGAAGACTCCACTGAGCCCAATGCCCTTGATTAGACATGGAAAGCTAGTGCTCTTTGAGATGCCTTTGAATATCCTGCCCAGCATCCAGCTATTGATCCAGAAGGACAGTCTCCTACAGCCTCCACATCGCATCACGAGCCCCATGTCTAAGATGCTGTATGGCATCTCAAAGTGTAGAGATGACCTCAGGTGTTTATATTTGGGCAGCCAATAGGAGCCCACCGCTGACAGGTACATTCTTACTCTGCAAGATCAAGGTCAGGCACAAATTCAGAGCCTTACTGTCTGACTTGTTTTACAAAGAGGAAGAGTTAGACATGACAACAGGAGCTGTGCACTGAGTCTGTGATGATAAATACTATACATCCCATAATAAAAGAATGGTCATAAATTATTTGTCTATGGAAAAAGATTGTAATGTCCACAAGTAGTCAATGTTATCAGCAGAGAAGAATGCTCTGGGTTTTTTTCATTCTGGGTATTATATCCCAATGCTGATATTATGGGACAAGCTGTGCTGGAAGCAGAAAGGGATTCCAGAATAAAAAAATTATTATTATTGCTCTAAACTGAGGATGAGAAGATATTTGCTGGTGAAAACAAGCGTGGTATTAGCTGACTTCTCCATCTTGTGGCTTACAAGATGTTGGCTGTTGCAACAGCTAAACTACCCTCCTCTTACTGCTGCACAAATACATATATGAATTAAATGATTTGCTTGCAGCTTCTGTGTTTACACTTTAAAAATTTCATGTATAAAAGTGCATAGTCTTTCAAAGTTCAATTCAATTTGGAAAAATTAATTTCTCCATGCGTGGAAAGTAGTATCAAGAGGATCATTTGGGCTAGCGGTGCATATGACATAATGAATGAATGAAAGATATTGCTCAATTAAAAATAATTTTCGTAGAATCATAGAATGGTTTGGGTTGGAAGAAACCTTAAAGATCATCTCATTCAAACCCCCTGCTGTGGGTAGAGACACCCCCTGTCCAGCCTAGCCTTAAGCACTTCCAGAGATGAGACATCTGCAACTTCCCTGAGTAAATTGTTCCAGTGCTCCACCACTCTCTAAGAATTTTTTCTTAGTATCCAATGTAAACCTACTCTCTTTCAGTTTAAAACCATTGCCTTCTGTGATGCCACCATCTGCCCATATGAAAAGTCCCTCTCCCTCTTTTTTATAAGCCCTCTTTAGGTACTGGAAGGCTGCAATGAAGTCTCTCCAGAGCCTTCTCTTCTTCAGGCTGAACAATCCCGGCTCTCTCAGCCTGTCTTTGTAGGAAAGGTGCTTCATCCCTCCGATCATATTTGTGGCCCTTCCGTTGACCTTTTCTAACGGGTCCACATCTTTGTTGTGCTCAGGGCCCCAAAGCCGGTTGCAGCACTCCAGGTGGGGTCTCATGAGAGCTGACACGAGGAGGGAGAATCACCTCCCTTGGCCTTCTGGACACTCTTTTGATGCAGCCCAGGATGCGGTTGGTTTTCAGGTCTGTGAGCCACACCCATGGCTCACGTCCTGCTTTTCATCCAGGAGGATTCACAAGTTCTTCTCAGCAGGGCTAGTCTCTATAACTTCTCCCCATCTGTACTCCTATCTGTGGAAGCCACAGCTCAAGTGCAGCACCTTGCACTTGGACTTGTTGAACATCATGAGGTTCTCATGGCCCCTCTTCTCAATTTTATCTGTGTTGGAAGATTCCTCCACGTACTATTTTGGATCAGATGTTCATGTGGGAAACAGTGTACAAGAAAAGTAAAGTAGGGAGGTTAGAAATGAAATTTGAAGGCATGACAAGCTCTCAAGCTCAACAAAAACCTGTACATCCCCTCTAAAACTGCTGTAGATACTGTGATACATGGGAAGAGCACGCCAAGGGTAGAAGACAACAAAGATGACTCAGAAAGCAATCTCTTGCTGGATAATCTGGGTGAAAATTCCTGCATTACTAATAAAGTATCAACCCTTCCACTTAAATTTAATTTCTTTGACCTCCTCTGGATGTTGGCTTGAGGCAGTTCAGATGGGATTAACTGTTTTCCAGGAAAGTGATGATGCATTGCAGGACCAGAGACTTGCAGTCAGCAATTAAGTAACTGGACAATCCCTAGAAGAGTCAGGCCTCTCACCAGTCCCACTTGATCTCTCCTCCACAAGTTGTTGCAAGGGGATTGTTTCCACCTTTTCTCTCCTCCTGACCTGAGAAAAGTTAGTCTTATTTCTGCTCATCCTCCTGAACACTTGCAGTACTTGCAGCTAACCAGGCAATTCGAGACAGTATTATTTCTAGCTCACCCTGAACAATTTATTTCAGAACACAACAAAACAAAAACATGCCAAGCTATTCTGTCAATACTATTCTGTATTGACATTTTTGCTGATGCTGAAAACTAGACAAAAAGGGTAGGACATTGAGTCGTGGGTAAACATTTGCTGAACTAAAAAAGCTTTTCCCATCCCTTAGTAAGTCAATCCATAAAATTCAGCTGCATGTTCCAGAGTGTCCATGTGCAGTTTTGAGTCCTCGGCTGTCTGCTTGACAGCCTTTTCTTCCTGACACACTGTGCAGTACTGTTGGCCAGTTCCAGGAAGAAACTGGATGTGAAAATACCCAGTGAGTTTGATTCCTAAGCCTGTTCTCCTGAGGCACACTTAGCTACACTTAGAACAATGTTTCAGTTAAAACTTCTTTTTTCTTTTTGACAGATGAATAACAAGTACTTAGTGGTCTAGTGGTTCGTTTTGTAAGCTTTAGAACAAGGTTATAGCCTTTCTACCAACACTGTTGTTTCTTGTATTCATAACTAAATTCCATGCAATGAATGTATTAAATTGCTAACCCATGCTAGCAAACTTGGCATTTGTAAGTGAAGACTGTCTCCAATCCTTTTGCCCTTCTGTTCAGAAGCACATCAGCTATACACTACAAAAGTGAGGGAAATGACATAAAACTGGAAATTACCAGATTAAAAAGACATGTTTCTATTTTAATTTGATTTTATAATTAGTTTCTGTTTTCCTCCCTTTTTTCTGCCCACTCCTTCCCTCAAGATGCTCAAATGCTTATCCTCAGTGTACTGGAATTCAATATATTAAAATATTGAATCTACTTTTGTTTGCCTACATGTATATTGAAATCCAAACCTTCTCTTGGAAATCAGGATACTCAGGAAGCTTTCAAATGTGGCATTTTCTGATGTTGATACTTTGTTGTTCTGATATTGCTGATGGATATTAAAACAGTTTAGACTGTGTTCTCCTAATGATTACTTGAAGGCCACAGTGGAAATTCATGGCTGTGCAAGAGGTTTCCAGTAGCCTGAAGTAAGAGGCAGCATCAGCTGTCTCTGCTACAACCCTTGCGAGGGGTGGTATGGCTCCCCCTGAACCAGATTGTTTTTAGAGGTTAACGGAGATGTCAGAAGCAGGGCCAAAAAACCATCTTGATTGGGTTAGAGCCTCAGATACTTCAAAAACTAGCTCCTCAAGATAGTGGAGAAAATCTAGATTTAGCTAAATCAGCCTGTTAGACTTCAAAAGGAAGGGCTTATGTGCCTTAAGTGGCAAGTCAAGGACTGCTTTCATATTAGTTGATCTGAGGGTTCAAATTTATGTAAAGGCCTTCAGGATTTTGCATTACAGAGTAAACATTTCAAATTGTTGAAGATTATTATTGTTACTTTAAAAGAAATATTTTATATGCTTCAGTTGAGAACAGGCTTTTCTCTTTCAAAGGGTCCCGGGTTTGGCTTGGATAGTCAAGTTTTTTCTTAGGAGCTGGTACGGTGCTCTGTTTTGGATTTTTTATGAGAATTATGATGATAAAATACTGATGTTTTAGTTGTTTCTGAGTGGTGTTTATTCTTAAGTCAAGAGCTTTTCAGTTCTCTGCCAGTTGAGCAGGTGCACAAGAAGCTGTGAGAGAGCTCCACCAGGACACCTGGCCAAAACAGCCAAAGGCAGGTTCCACACCATAGAAAATCATGCTCAGTGTATAAAATGTAGGGAGTTGTCTGGGAGGTGCCAATCACTGCTCCGGGATGGGATGGGCATAGGTCAGTAAGTGGTGAGCAATCCTATTGTGCATCCCTTGTTTCTCTTGGGTTTTAGTTTTCTCTCTCACTCTTTCCTTTATGTCATAATTGTCATTATAATTTTATTTACTTTTTTTTTCAAGTATTAAACTATTCTCATCTCGACCCATAAGTTTTACTGTTTTTCTGAGTCTCTTTCCCACCCCACTTGGGAAGGAAAGGGAGTGAGCAGCTGCTTTGCCAGCTTAGTTGCCAGCTGGGGTTAAACCACAACTCAAAGTAATAATAGTAAGTCCCAGACAAAGAGTGTAAAATGCAGTAAGTGATCTTCTGCTCTTCCTTACCAAGCACTTTGTGTTCCACTGGTGAAAAGTGACACAAAATTTTCTATTGTGATAATTACTGTTATTAAAATTGAATTCAATTTAGATGGGGGACACAGTATTTGAAGGAAAACTGTGGCTAAATAAAAGTGGCTTTTTGCTATCCTCCAAAGCATTTCTAGCATATTTAAGCAAGATATCAACAGCTGAGGCTGTTAACTGTGGGAGCACATGTTATTTTTGCTCAAGAACATTGCTTGTCATTTTGTGCAAAGAAAATAAAGTATTTACCTTACTTCTAGGATTTCCAATCACTATGTAATCTTAAAAAGGTTCCCAGCAGTGTTCTGCAAAGGAACCCAAACACCATAGCATATCCTGACTGGGAAGGGACCCACAAGGTTCACCAAGTTCAACTTCTGGCCCTGCACGGGACCACTCCAAAAGTCACACCATGTGCCTGACAGCATTGTTGGAACGTTTCTCTAACTCTGGCAGTCTTGTTTCTGTAACCACTTCTCTGGGGAGCTTGTTCCAGTGCATGACCACCCACTCCCAAATTAGGAAGAAAACATAGAAGATTTGTGTTGCATGTTTAACAAAGCACTCTTTGTTAACTTCTCATACTGCCATCAAATTTTTCAAAATATGTATAATATAACTGATCTTAATTAAGTCATTAAAACTGCTCTCAATTTCTGCTAATTCTCAAGTCCGTCTTCTGCTATCCACAACTTCTCTCGTCTTTTGGCTGAAATCTCACTTTTGTCATCATTAGAAAAAACGTTTACTAATAAGATAATTTTCATTGTGTGGGCAGACATCTGCTTCTAATTTAGCTTTCAAAAGCCTGACAGAGTCTCTATCAGCTTACAGTGATGTGACAGTGCTCATTTTACTTCACAGAAAGAATCTTTTCAAAAGTTTGGTATATTCAGATATATTGAAAAGTATAGTTTTGTTAGTTCCCGATGTGATTGCCTCACAGAGATACTCTATCATGTTTTGGACACCTTTTTGGAGAGGAAAAGCAAGCTATTCTTACTGTGCCATGTGCTGCATACTTACTTTTATATTAGAAAAACATTCTAACACCTTACTATTTAAATATTTAAAACTCATGTGCTATAATCTGGTACCCAAAGGTCGTGTATATGCTAACGAGAGTATATCTCAGCAGAAAGTAGGGGAAAAGAATATAGGCAATATGCTGTGGGTATAGATACATGTTCTCTGGAAACTCAAAGAATTGTTTCCCGTTCTCCAGATTGTATAACTATTGTTAATATTTGAAGAGTAACTAAAAAAATAAAGGTTTTCAGAAGCAGAAAAGTGAGGGTGTGAGCAAGTAAATGAAATCTCGGCATCTAACCAACAAAACATGTTCTTTTCAAGCTTGATTGAGGGGAGTTTTCAAGAACTGCAGTATGTTCAAGCAGAGGAGATTTCATCAGGCTGGATGAGCAGTCTTTCAGCTAAGCAGTGCTGACATGTATATTGTGCCAACTTTGTAGTTAGGGAGAGTAATTCAACTTGCAATGTCACAAGTCTGTTCATAAACAATACATTGATGTGAAATAAATAAAAGCAGTTTAACTAATATGGAAATAAGTTGGAATCTGAAGGAGCTAAGGAACCAGCTTTATGGTACACATTGCCTTAAAGATGGTGCAAACTGTTTCAAAAATTTTTTGCAAAATGTATAATTACAGCATTCTTTAATGTACATTTCCCCTTCTTTACCGACAATCAAACAAAAAATTTTGCTTGGATTTCTAAGTGATTCTTCATCTTTATCTGAGTAGCTGGGTTTTGCTACTCTAAGAGCTGTGGATAAAACCAAGCAAATATCAATAATAAGGAAAAAAACCCTAACCCTTGCATAAAGGATCAAAAGATAAATTTAAAATATATTCAGTCTTTTCTAGGTCAATCCATATTCTGCTCTTATTTTAAAAATTAACATAATTTCAACAGTTGCAGTCCAGGGAATTCCAATTTACATCACCGTTACATCAAATTTTTAGCAATTTATATTCTGATGCTCTTTAAAGATTGTATTTTCTGATAGTTTATTTTCATTAGTTGCTTGCTGATTCAAACAGCATCAGCAATTTTGTTACTACTCAAAACTGGAATATAGGAAAATGTTATATTTACTTTAATTTTAAGCATTATTTTCCCTCAGAGGGGCATAAATCTTAAAGATGCCTATAAAAATATTGGTTTTATTCTGAAAAAAATGGGCTGAAGTAGTTGAGAGCTCATGCTCGTAGAGAATCTTAAACTAGTCTCATTTACACTTTAGAGTCTATAATACAGTGCCAACTCTGAATATTGCTGGGAAACAAGGACGAAGTACTTGATTGCATTTGTAATCATGCTGGGTCAACTAAAACAAATAAACAAGTCAACTTCACTATGAGAGTAATGGAGAAAATGCAGGAGTAAAATACTCAACTTTTTGCTCTTTTAGCACTTTAATGTAAATATTAATACATGACAGAAGAGCTTATGTCTGTTGGATTATCAATGGCAAAAATTTTAAATAAAGATGAATATCATTAAACCTACACATTAAATAATGCAAGATGGAAAATAATATTTTACTAACTCAGGCTGATGAATAGTTGACACATCAAAGTAGCAGGGAAGGGCATGCATTATATGTGCATTGGTACTGTTTAGACACAACCACTGTGGAGTATCCCACACAGTTTGCAATTACCAGGAAGCAGCAAAGACCATGGAAATGACCCATACATGGTGGGGGAGTTGGACTATATAATTTTTAATATCCCTTCCAACCAAAACCATTCTATGATTTTATGATTCTATATTCTCATTTCATATGTTCTGTAACACCAGAATTGTATTGATTCTGACAAGTTAATTTTTCTCTCTCAAAAGCTGTCAATATATAACTCTGTAGAACACATTTAATATAAGAAGGGAGGAAAAAGTATAAATGTCTTATCAGACAAGACAGTAGTTCCCTGCTCTTTCTCTTTGAACACTGGATGGTACTTAATATCTAATAGCTTTCTTGTAAGTCTCTAGGAAACTTTCAGATATTTAATGCCGTTTTATTTGGAGCAAACTATCACAAAATGGTGGGCATTCCCCCTAGTTCTCTCATCCTTTGTTTGACTGTGAAATCTTGATTTAGTTACACTCCCGACTATTCCCTCAGGCTATTAAGTAGTAAAGTACTCCAGCAAAACCTAGGAGAGACAGCACAATAGATCTGCCTACAGGACGTTATTTCCATTATGAGTAATGTTCTGCACTGCAGAAAAACGTGCTAATAGCATTGCATTATAAAGTTAAAATGGGGTTACTGGTGCATGTCACCACTCAGCACAGTTCATTATCTTATGATTAAGTATGTATCAAGATAAGGGGAGATTTATAGATACTTTTCTAAACAGCCGAAGAACTTTTGAAGAGTAATAAAAAAGTACTTTCAGATAAAGGGCTTTGCTTGTCTTGCAGTTTGTGTTTTCTTTCTGAAATCCTACATACTCATTATATTCTTATTTTAGGGCTTGAATGAAAATCAACATTTTCTACAAGATAACAAGGGAGTAGAGCAAAATAACAGTAAAGAAAAAGACATGTTAACATTTCATCCGAGGGAACATTACTCATTAGAGCTTCAGAGCATTCAGAACTATTTTGATAGAAATAATGTGTGCTCCCTCCTTTTTTTTCATGCATGAATTAAAATTGTAATTAGTGCATCTGTAGAAAAATCTCCACCTAATATACAAATGTCTGTCCATAGATAATTTTTCTCTCTCCCTTGCAGCTCACTTAATAGTCTCAATTCTTCCATGATGTCAGGGACACTAGTGGAATTTCATTACAAAATCATCTAATTTCATTGTTTAAGTCTGTGGCTATTAGATAACAAAGTACAACATAAAATTTATTCTTGCAGCCACAGTGTAATTTGGAGAGTTCTGCTTTGTCTGAAAACGTTGGAGACCTCTCCATTGTTGGTTTGTTTTTTTTTTTTTGAGGAAGTGTATTGAGATGTATTACTGTAATGCAGGGTACATTCATGGGAGTGGGTACACACTTTCGTTGCTCCTGTTGATTGAAGAGGGACACCTACAAGTGAAGACACCAAAAGTGATGATATGAACATTCAGCTGTGTATTTACAGATGCTGGTGTTTCTCACAACATTATCATGTACCTCCATTCTCAAAGTAGCCTTAATATTTCAATATCTTGTTTTTCAGGTAATCACCTTCCATAAAAGAAAATGACTGAAAATGAGGCAGTTAGTAGATGTCAAAAAATTCAGACAGCCATAAGAAGCTCCCTGGCTATATGGTATTTCCTACTGCTAGAAAAATTATAGGAATCAAGACAATTTCCTTCCATAATGAAGCAAATAATGTAGAGATGCAGCTGGCCCTGGTTTCCTTAGGTGCTCAAGGTACACTTAATGGTGAACGGCTTCTTCACACTAAGGTATCTTTGTAAGATAACAAAATCTTAGGTGTTTCAACTTTTTAAAGAAATTATTGGATGAGAAAGAATTCATATTCCTCTCCTTTTTGTATTTATTGTTTGCCCTTTCTTTTTTCATTTTTTTTTCTTCTTTCTTTTCCTATTTTTTCTTTTTTTATTCCTTTTTCCTTTAAAGAGGCAAAACACTAATTAAAGCTCACTACATCTCTGTTTCTGTGACATCAACTGTCTAGAGGTGGTTCTTGACCCCAATACTCTTAGCTGTGGCTTGCTTTATCTTTCAGTCACCAGCAGATTAGTCTTCAATATTTTGAATATGGGGAATAAAAATGTGTATTTGAATGCATAGAAATGGAGGACTCAATAAAAAATACCAAATGTGTAATGTTCAAACGAAATTATTAACAGCAGTCAAGAATTCATGAAATGCTAAAAATTTGCAATTGTAATGATGTTGGTATTTAAGATTATTGGACACGATTTTATTACATAAGAATTTGAAATAAGACTGAAAAAGAAATAAAATATTCACAAGCACATCTTTTAGTACCAAAGTACTGTATATATTTCAGTCTACAGTTCTATACAAGTATCAGAGCAGTTCGCTGTATCTGGATGCTTCTTAAAAGTGCAAAGATTTATAATCATAACTCTTCTAGTACCTGAAGAAAACTCGCTTTGATTAAAAAATGGAGAAATGAACCCCAAAACAATGAAGGCACAGATACATATTGATATTTATGGACTTTTCTCCTAACATGCCTAGGACCTAACAAGAAAAGTTATGTGCCAAAATGTATTTATGTATTTAAATGATAAATTCAAAATTTATCTCCAAATCTTTTTGTGCCTGAATAAGAAATTGAACATAAGTTTCCTAAATCAAAGTTACATGGCTGAGTAAAAGATCTGGCTCCTTTTTTACCTTTGTTCCCTCCACATGGGAGAGAGAATGTTCACTTGCTCTGCATACCCATAAATAGAATAAATGCTCCCAAGTATTTTAGGGTAATTCAAAGTCTTCTATGAACTAGGCATCAGGACAACACAAAAAGAAAGATGAACAGCAATGCCACAAGTTTGTTCTGACCATG
Source organism: Callaeas wilsoni (assembly GCA_013398955.1). Lineage (NCBI taxonomy): Eukaryota > Metazoa > Chordata > Aves > Passeriformes > Callaeidae > Callaeas > Callaeas wilsoni. The sequence goes on along the minus strand of VWPU01001820.1, from coordinate 198,684 downwards.
CCCACTTTTCTCCAATTAAAGAATGAAAAAGATTATTTTAAAAAAAAAAAAAAAGAGAAGAATATGAAAAGGCAAATCAGTGCCTGGAGGACACTTCAAAAGGAAAGAAATGATGAACACCATTTAGAATTCTGTGCTTGATTTATCTGCAATATTCATAAGTGTGTGTTTATCCAAAAGCTTTGTCTCGGATCAGGCAATTAATTAAACTAGAGAAGATCTCAAGCAGGGAGAGATGAGAGTTGTTAATAGTGTGTAGCTGATAATCAAATTTGTCTCTGATGTTTTTCTTGGGACACACTCCTCTGTTTGCACTTCTGCAGCACTAGGAAGATGTGAGATCCATGGCTGAGCAGTGCAATGTAACATGCAGACCCAGCTTTTCAGAGCTGGAACAGTTACCACTCGTGCTAGTGTCAATATATCTCAGCTCCAGACTATTGCACCTAAGCATATCTTCACTTCTGCAAGCATATAAGTATGAATGCTTTTAGCCAGTCCATTTTTCTTGAGGGTACGTGAGGAAGTAGGTGACGATTTCAACCCAAGGCCAAAGCTGAAAAACAAGAAATGGCAAGACAGAACAAAAACAAGATCAGGACTGGTAAAAACCCAAAGGATGAGGATGGGACTTGGTTTCAAATTGTCACAGAAGGTGATGGAAGGCACAGAAATCAAAACATGGCAGAGGAAGTAGCAGGTTTCAAGTGCATCCTTTTAATTTTGGTGTGGATCTTTCAGAGCACACAAGCCAGTCATACATTCCACTTGAGTCTATAAGACTGCAATGGTTTTGCCAATAACAGGAAGAAATTAAACCTTTCTCACAAAGTTATATGATTTCTACAGCCCAGATCAAATACTGGCTTGTTGTCCCAAGCACTGGGACTGCAATCTAGTTTGGTGCTTTTGTAGACTGCACCAAATCAAAAGAGGCCATAAAGCTTCTTCTGAAAATACATATCCTACATATCCAGGCAGGATTTGACTCCAAACTTTAATACTACAGGACCTTTTTTCCAGAATTTTTGTTCAGAGTTATGTACACAATGTTATCTATCTTCATGTTAGGCAGTTTGAATCAACAGGCTGCAACTTTTACCAAAACCGGACCTCTCTTTGAGTGACCCATAGGAATTCACTTGCCTTCTGTGGAAGCCAATATTTCTTGGCACTAAGACTTTCTTACACCTTTTGAATAATGCACCTGCGTATCTCATGACACCTGTAATGGCTGGCTTGTCACTGAAACCCCAGTGCTCGAAAATCATTAAAATCCTCTTGATAAAATAATTTGTACTGGTAATTCCAACAAAAAAATGTGGTCAGTGCATGTTTAGGTACTTGGAAAAGCAGAGCAAGTGCTTACAATAAGTAGATACTCCTCTGTGTAGCTGCAGCTGGCAGTTGCATGGGGATGTGGTCTTAAAATTAGAGATGCATCACTAATTTAGATAAAAACATTTGAAATTCTGTGATACTGCTATAAATGGAAACCAAATAATGCTATTATTATGAAATCCATAGATCTTTTCAGAAATGCCCTTTCTCACATAGCATCTTTAAAATCTATCTTGAATGCATTGTATGTCCATGCATTTTTATTCCATTACAAAAATGCAGACTACTGCTTGGGGTTTTTTGCATTTGGAAATATGTTCAGTCTTTTCCTGTTTAACAGTCTCAGAGGTTTACTTTAGAAATGAAAACAATGTGAAATAGTCCTTTTGACGGCAGGTGTCACTCACATTCCCTTTACATTATATGGACAGAAAAATTTCCTAAGTTTTGACTCACCAGACCACCAGATATACCCAAAGTCAGCTTAGATAGTGAGCAGAAACTCTGTGTCAGCTGAAATACAGAAACTTCAAAAGTCCTCCTTTGGCTGCTTTTTGAGGGAGTTCCAGTCTGACAGATCTCTGTTTGAAAATTATGTGTAGTACATAAGTATTGAAATTACGAGTTTGTGACGCTTGCTGAGACTTATGCATGAGCTCAATTCTCCAAGTAGCTCTGGGGCATCAAAGGCATTGACAGAAGTGGGCACCATCCTGGACTTGAACATTTGATTTCAAGGGGAAGGAAAGTGGTTCATGGGGTGGGTCTGTGACTAAGTCCATTACGAAGACCAGTACTTCAACTTAAAGCCATTCCATCAGCATCCTCATGGAAAAAGAGTCTGGAATGAAGCCCTTTTAATTGCATTAGATATGCAAAAGGAGTAGACACAATCTATTTGCCACTAAAATAAACTTGCCATTCCATTGTTTCTGGAGTAAGCACTGACCATTTAGAAGATAATGAAATACTTACTGGCCTATCTAATGAAAAGGATATTCAGTGATACTCAGCTGACTAATTCTACAGACAAGTGATAACATATTTTTTGAATCATTGTCAAAAGTAAATGCTTGGGTATCAAAACAACCAGGAAATCAAATAAGAATAGCTAAATGGACAGAAGAGAGTAAAATCAGTAAAGCAAACAAACTTATTTTCCCACAAAATATTTGTTGTGAATCAATATTAATTATTGAAATGCCAGTCATAAAGCTAAGAGACTACATATTTTTGTACCTTTCTATGAGTCTGTCACTAAACAACACCTCAGTAAAAGACAAATTCAGTACTGAAAGAGAATTGCCCTAAACCTTTCCACCAAGGAGAAGCTGTTCAGCAGTAAATAAAAACCTGGTGCAGGACATCTTGTTTTTCAGGTAAGTAGAAGATCATACACTATTTTGTAAGTGAAAAACATCACTCCACTCATTACCTCACAGAAGCCAGAACAGAAAAATCCACACATAAAGTATGACGTAGTTTAGGTAACTGTATGTAGGTATCTACCTGTGAGTTAGACATCTGACTTTCTATTGTAATCAATGGAGATTTAGAGTTTGACTGCACATAAATAGGTAGCTTGGCCATTTGAGGTGCCAAGGCTATCCCACTTGGCCTCCGGCAGACATTTCAAGCAGGCATGAGTGCCCTGTACAAACTGTGCCCGTAATATGCACCTGGAAATAAAAACTTCTGCTTGGAAAAATTCATCAAGTGCCCGCATCAAGAGCAGCAGGAGCTTAGACATGTCGCTCACAGATGGACAGCTACAGGCTGGGGCTTACCCACCTTACGAGACACTTCAGCGCCGGCAACATGGAGATCAGTCCCGCCTTAGGGGAGTGACTCCTTCGCCTAAATGCGTGCACCTCGCACCACTTGTGAAGCTTACCCATAACGCCTGTGCAGCGCTGGTAGATGGGACACCAGGCTTGCAGGACACCCGCAGTTTTCTGCAGAAGCACACAGAGGTCAGGCAAGATCTCCTACTGGAGGGTATCCCACTACAGCTGTTCATCTCGTATGTACATAATTCCTTTTCTGCATTGTCTGTAGTGTCTGAACTACTTCTTGCTGCCTAGATGAAGTACCTATAGCAGGTGGCTAAATAAAACTGTAAAGAGTACATGCACCTGTGTTCCTAAATTGATGATGGCGGCTCCTATCCTCCTCTGATAGTGATGCCAAGTAAATGCATCATCTATATACCTGGCACAGTTTTAGCCCTGGGTAAGTTAAATTGATATGCTGGCCCTTCCCTCTATCCTTTCCACACTGAGAAAGCAAAGCAGCTAATTTACTGTAAAATTTCCTAATGTTATGCTTGTAGAAGATTTTTTTTAAATTGGCTTCTGCTGCCAGTAACAGGTACTGAAATCAAGTTTTGCAGTTCATGGGAATTAACTAAAATAATGTTGCCTCTGATGTCAGCATATGAAATAGCATAACATTTTTCATTCAAAATTACATGTCATATGAAGATGCCCTACATTTGACCTTCCTGTGGAGGAGTGATAATCTAAATTTCACATCTGTTTGTCTGAAAGTAAAGGACAGTTCTAAGCCTTGCATATACACCTTTTCTGCACTTGGCTGTCATGATAGCCATGAAACAAATGTAATGAATTTAATTTGTTAAGGGATCAAGTAACTTCAAAGACAATTTGCAGTATGAGCTTGCTCTGAGAGGCAATGTATAGCATTAATTTCCTCTCTCACAACTGAGAATTCCAGAACCACTATCCTCCAGTATTGAAAAATATATATGAAAAGATAAAGGGTGAGAGAGCTTTCAGAGCCAATTGCACATTTAGGCATTGGTCCTAATGGCTGTGTGTATGTTAATTATCTCTAGATACTAAGCAACAATGCATTTATATTTCAGCACAGTTTTCCTGTTCTCGTCTTTCTCATCTGGAATATTCTGATATCCTGAGAATAGCAATCGTGACCTTCTGCTTAGCCATATGAGGTAAGACCAATATTTTTTACACATTTTCATCCTTGCTTATATGTCTTCCATGGACTTGTATGTCATAGCAGTAATCAAAATCCTTAATCTTTTAGTCCCACATTGCAGATATTTAGACTAACCTGATGACAGAACATTCAGATGAGAAGGAACCTTTCTCCCCTCTCTTCCACCCATGTAGGGAGAAACTCATCTTTAAGCATCCTAACCCTAAGAACTGAAAGGGAATGATCCAATAGGATCAAAAGGACACATCCCATGTATGTCATTCCTGATCACAGACACATGGTATTTAGCATTACTTTATCTTTGGGATCTGTTCAGCAAAAATAACAACAGTAAAACATAGGTAATATGGTTTTTCTAGTAACTTCTGTTTCTGACATAAATTACAATGTGAGGTCCTAGTCATGAAACTAAAATAGAAAAATTATCATATCTTTATCCATGAAGCCTGTAGGTTTCTCTGTCAAAAAAAGGAAATAGAATTGTAAGTAATAAGTACACATTAGCTACACTGTGATGTGATGGATACTTACCAAACATATGTCTCTTCCTAACCCTAAGAACAACAGGATCCTTGAACTCAGATTCAGCCGAAATATTTTTATCCCCACCTCTAAGATTCTGAAGTAGCAGAGACCTTTTTCCTCCCCTGGCATACAAAACAGTTCACTCCTCCCCACTGGTGAATCATCTGTTGACGTGAGTAATTCCTTTACACTGAAGGAACGGCATTTTTCAAGCACTGGGATTATCTGTGAGTGTACTATATCAAGGCACACTGGGGAGAGGGAGAGATGCGAGCACAGCGCTGCCTGGGCACTGTTCTGGGAGAGTATTGCATGGAGACAGGCACACTCCAGCCACCTGCCCATCTAACCACTGAAATCTCTTCCTGTACTCTCCATAAAACTCTTCTCACACACCCAAACGCACTGCTGGGGTGCCACTTTGTAGCTAATGAGCTTGATGGCTGAGGTGGATTGAATCCCTGCAGGAGACCCTTGAAGTGCATTTCCCAGTCCCTTGAGCAGACATTCAAAGAAAACATCTTCACCAGGTACTGAAAACCAAAGTGGAAATTCATAACACCACCCTGTGATACCCAGGTTTCTCTCTGTAACCACTGGCTTTCACACTGTTCTTCTCGCCTTGAACATGGTCCAAAATAACTACCTAGACCTGAGAGTGGAATTACTTACTTGGCAATTGCAAACCTCAGAAGCTGAGATTTAGAGTAGCTTTCTTCAGGAGGCCAGCTTCAAGAGGGATTATTGGCTCCAGTGACAGAGACAGTGACTAGAAAGCTCCTGGGATTTTTGTGTTATGTATCAGGCCACCGATGGATTATTTTCTGCTTCCTTTCATTTAACAATAAAAGCAATTAATTTTCTTATCTTCTCCCTATTCAAACACTCTATGAAAACACTTCAGTGGTAAAAAAAAGATTGTTTCCCCACGTCTTATGTCTCTGTCAATGCTCTGCATTTCAGTCATCTAGAACAGGATAACAATACACACTTTTTAAATCTTTCTGTGGAATGGAGAAACCAACTGGAGAAAATACAACCTTTACTCCTTAAAAGCAGAGCTCTTCACTGGATTTGAGAATCTGGTGATCAGCACCCATCCCTGATAAAAATAAGTCAAATACTTTTTCACCATTTATAGCACGCTTGATAGAGCTTTATCAGTGCAGTACATGACTTTATCTTTACAATGTGCACATTTGCATCACCTAAGTCTTTCTTTTACTGGTTTGTAAGCCTACTGCCAATGCAGCTGAACTAAATTATGTGATACAGTGAAGGTCATATAAACCAACCCAAGGACCCCTTCTTCCCCTACAACTCTGGTATTTCCAGTACTTTATGTGCAACTTTACTGAGTCTTTCCTTAATCCTACAATGTGACTGCCTGGCTCATGTTGTCTTTTCCCTTGGAACTTTATTTGTACCACACGTTTTTTCCAGATGAGTATTTCTTGTGAGGAAGGGTACCTCTGCAGATAAATTAGCTAATTTGTATCTCAGCTTTCTCCCTACAGTAAGGAAGGCAAAAAAGTAGTGGGGTAGAAGAACATTTTTGTAGCAACATTTTTACTTAGCTTTGGATCTGCTATAGCATCATTTAGAGAAACAGTCAACCTTTCCTCCAGTCTCAATATCTTTGTGAGCTAAAGATAAAAGTCACTTCACTGTTTTGAGACCTTCAAGAACGGGGAAAAGAAGTTGTAACAAGTGTAAAGGAAGAATATATCTAGAGCTGATATGAAAGAATTCATTCAATCTCTCTCAGGTGGATGGCAATACTACATACAGAAACCATCATTTCAGGAAATTGATTAATCTCACTATTTTATTGAGCTATATCCAGATCGTTACAGCCCTGTCTCAAATGAAATCCTTGTAGCTCAATATGTCATGCTAATAAATGGCATTTTAAATAGGAAACTATTTAGTAGGTTTTCAAAGAGAAGACAGCCTCTGTTTTGGCTGTGCTGTGACTATGGCCCTGAGTGGAGGGAAGATTGTGGGTTAAAATCAGCAGTGTACATCTTTTACTTGTACCATCTCTTTTTGTCCAGGCATACACACAGAGTTGCTGCTGAAGGAGCTGAATTAACTCTTGGAATAGATGAGAACAGAACCATATTGCCCTGAGCTTACAATAGTCACAGTAGCTGCATTATGTCTTGTGTAGCAAGCTCAGTATCCTGGCAATATCTCGTTATTCCCTTCATCTAGTGCCACGTTTCATTGCTGAAATCCCTGGCTGCTGACAGTATTGGATCACTGATGGGAACGCTGAGTTCTGTCCTGCTCCTACAGTACTAATTCCCAGGCTCTACATTTGTATCCAAACTTTTTTTTCCTGAGTAATTAACTTCATTAATTCAGTTCTTTTAGTTGCTTACTTCCAACTTCCCAAAGTCATCTAAACTGATGGTGCTAAAGTCATTTTTACCAAACAAATTATTTGAAAAGATGCTACCTTTTTCAGGTGACAGCAATGAAGTCAATAATAGCGTGCATCGATACGCTCCATCAAGGTCAAAAGTAATGACAAAGGACAAATAAAAGTGGCTTAGCTGAGGAGAAAAGCACCATAAAGCAAACCTACAAAATCAAGCCAACAGGAAGCATATGCACACAGATTTATGTAGTCCAGCATAAGACACAGTAAAGGGACAGTGTTACTTATGAGCCCATCAGATCTCTCCTGAAACTGCCTAAGCCCCAAAAGTAGTGGGCCCTTTTATTTTGACAGCAGGGACAGGCCTTCGGAGAAATTAAGGATTAGAAGGAGATTAAAGTACTCCTACTTTTCCCATCAAGATACTCAACCTACCAGAGGAACATGGTATGGGATAAGAAAGTTCTAATTCTGTGATGGTCAGAGAAAATATTTGTACCATTGCCAAACAGGGTAACTCTGACGGCTTCATAAAGAGCCACCTCTATTTAAACAGTAAAATAAGAATTGTCCCAGTTTCCCTCCTACTACTGAAATCATGTTACGATTCCCAGGTCTGAAGTTTCTCACATAAATAATTAAAAACCTGCATTAATAATGCTGTCTGCATTGTTTCAAAAAAGAGAGTTATTGCATTTCATGGTAGATTTCTGCTCTTGAAGATATTTCACCCTTGAGGAAAGCCAGGTTTTTAATTTTTAAAATTAGAAGTTCCTTCCAGGCATGCTGTGTTTCCTTGTAAACATGCTAGACCACTTAACTAGCTCACTAACTACTCAACTGAATTTTTCTGAGGCATTTAATTTAAAAGAAATGACATGATGTTTGAGTATTTTATTACGTACATCTTTTCAATAAACTGCGCCCTGACCTTGTAGAATCAGGCGATATATTGAGTTAAATATTAAATGGTAACAGCATGAGCCAGAAATTAAACAGTAAATAAATAGATGAAAGAACTGTTAAAGGCCATGGTGAGAGAGATTGAATCCCACTCTTTCCTCTTTAAGCCTTTGTAAGTAAATAGTGAGGATAAATACACATAAAGGAAAATGTATAGCTTCAGAGAATTGCTGCATTTCTCATCCTTAATGAGATATCATAGTGAAGAGATAACCTTATTAATAGGAGGTTTGCAAACACATGAAGAGGAGTGGGAGACAAGACAACAAGACATGTCATCCAGCCACCACAGGATCAGAAAATCCCCCTAAAATATTTAAAAGGGGGTTTCCTCACACTACCTACTCTGATTAAAGATAGCAACTGCAGGTGCAGCATCAATAGCTGCATTCAGAACACTTGAGAATTCAGGTGCTCAGGGTCAAGTGTTAAGTGAAGACACGAGGTTTTTCTGGCACTTTGCTGTTGATAGCCGACAGTTTTGCCCTGTCAACCTAAAGGAACAAGAGGGAACCCTCTAAAAATCCTTGTGATAGCCACCATCTCCACTGTGAAAGTCAAAAGATCAAGTCCAGTGCCAGATGTGAGCCTTAAACCAAAGAGAATGGAGCTTTAAATTAAAAGAGATTGAGTTTCTCTAAACCCCAGCCGATTGCAGACCAGCAAGTGTATCATTTAGCAGATCCAAGGATGGCTCTTTCAGAGCTGCTGCTGTTAATATAAAGTAAATGATCAATGCTGTGTAGAAACAGTACTCCGGTACTTTCACATCTCTTTGCAAGGGGAAACCTAAAACAAGCTGAAAATAATCCTACTTTTACACCAAGAACTTTAACCTACAAGCTAATGGAATTAATTAAAGCTGAAAATCTGATTTGAGACAAGCTTCAAATAATGCTCAAATATAGTTTAAATGTAGATGATCTTCTAAGACTATAAGTTTAAACTTCAGACCTTCTTGTTTCTATAACTATCATCCATAATTATGTGGCTTTATTATTATTTGTAAATCAAAGTGCCCTGTATTTATTAGAAGAAAAAAAGAAAATGCACTCGATATAAATGTCAGGTGAGATGTTTTCTCTACTACTTCAACTATGTCATTAACAATAAGAGAATTGTAAAATGTTACATTTATAACAGAATTCTGTGAAGTTCTCCATCAAATACCACAATAGTCCCCAGAAATCTTGCCTTTTTGTGAAACTGTAACATTGTCAATCCCTACCTCAAGTCAGTGCTCAGCTCTCATATTCCTCCTTTTTTCCACTTTCCTGTCTTCCTCCACCCTCCCATCATGTTTCTTACTGATCCATCCCATTCCAAAATGCCAGATCCTCTGGGTAGATTCAGCTGCAATTTTTTGTAAAAAGTCATGTCTGGAAATTTGTGTGACCACGCAGACTCCTTCTCCCTTTAATACATAACAATCAATTACTGTCTTTCATCTCTATCCCTCCGTTTATATGAAATCTGTCTACTCAGATCTTCCTCTCAGCTGACAGCAAATCATTACATAGCATACCAGTAAATGGGAACAAGATGAATGTTCATTTAATCACCTACCAAGATTCTCAGAACAACTGAATTCTGCTCTTGATCCTTTCATAGGACTGAAATGTGCTGGGAAGGAGTCTACCTTATGTGACCGCTGATCTTAAACCAGGTGGAAACATACAGTGGTCTGTACATCTCAGTATTATCAAACTCATGGAAAAGCACAAAAAAAAATTTCATCGAAGATTTAGTTAGACTTCTACTTGCTGTTGAAGGTCAGCTTCTTTTCGTTTTCTAATTTTACATAAAGAAAACTGTAACTCTCCCAAAACCAATGGACAAAAGCAGAGAGCCATATTTTCAGATGCATCTCATCATACTATGTTTGAATGCATCTCATATCATACTGCATAAACAGATCCTACTGTTGCAACTACCACTCAAAAAAACCTCTTCACCTGCATTATTGCACTGCTTAAGGTAAAAGGAATAACCTAGAAATAGTTGAATTGGAGCTATATCAGTAGCTGTAAACTTGGTAGTGCGAGCATAAGACTGCTAGAGCTTTAAAGGCTTTACTCCTTTTTCTTCTGATTTTTGACCTACCTTTGTAACTTTTGATGTCACTCAACTGGTTTCTCCCTTCTCCCAGGATAGATGAGGGATTCTTGGCCCTCTTCTTTCCTGAAAAAAAGGCCTTGTGTCATGTAGCTTGTTTTGGGCTGTATGCACCAGACAACATTATGGGCAAGCTGCACACTCCTGAACCACCCACACTCTTAATAAGACCATGAAAGTTTTGGATATTTGAATCTGCTAACAGGGTAAGTTTTATTTGTTATCAGATTAAGAAAAACTTCAGACCTGGCAAAGATTCCACCTCGCACAGTAAAAATCCTCACTTCTATTCTCATGAAAAGGTTTTGACTCAGCTTCAGCTAATCAGCAGAGATTTGGAACCTCTCTGTGAGCAGGATGTTAGCCTCAGTGACTTCAGCCCAACCTGGCAAATAATCAAGGATGATCTTACGGGTCAGTATCATTGTCATACAGATAACCATTAGGGATGAATATATGTCTCAATTTGTCTCTTAGTGAAGGCAAAAATATTTGTTGCTTAGTTCAGATTTCAGTATCTGGAGGAGAAAAGTGAAAACTAGACTTAACCAAGAGCTACAAAAATATCCGCAGTCCCAGATTTACCAGCTTGCCTAAGGACCTTCTCCTTGCTAACATTGCGAAGTGTGTGACATTTGCCTATGATTTCTAGGCAACAATAAGCTCAGAGGAGGACCAGCATCTGCAAATCCCCACAGCATGCCTGGTGTGCAGAAAACAAATGGCCACAGTCCCAAAGCACAGCAGAAATCCAGTAGGTTCAATTTATCCGGGACATGCTGGCCCTGCTTCTCTGTGCAATCAGTCTGCCATTCTACGTATAAATAATATATCTTCTACACACTGTGTTATGGAGATGCTGCCCAAATGCAATGAATTTCATAAGACCCAAATTCACATCCTTTTCCTAGTGTGAGAGCAGCTGCTGCCACAGCTAAAATATCTCAGAAGAGACTCTGAGTGATGAAGCTATGGGATATCCTGGGAACGACATTCCCACCCTCCTGGCGAACCTGTAATATTGCAGTGAGGAAGGAAAAACTCCAAGGTTCCAGAGAGAGAGAGAAATGGAAACTTCATGCAGAGTTCAGGCCGCAGACTTGGGCAAGGGAAACTAAGCTCAAGGTGCTACTCCCTCTAAGCTTCATACATGAGATGTTACACTCTCAGTGGACGAAAAAGTGTCTGGGAGCTGGAAGGAGAGCTCTGTGTCTTTCAGCTTCTGAATTAGGGAGGGCTCTGAAATTAGGCTCTTGTGCCAAAGACACTCATCACCACTAAACAAACACTGTTCCTTATAGAACATGAGAAAAGCAGATGCCTAAAATAGGTTAGTGGTATTTTCCCTTTGCATATATCAGAGAAATCTTTCTTATTCTCTTGACAAGGCAAGGTATTTGCTTTTAGGAGGCTTTTTAGGTGAAACAGTGCTCCAGTTTGCTCCATATCACATATCTGGATAGGTAGACTGGATTGCAGCTGTACTTTCAAAGATTTTTTCAGTAGTGCTATACACCAAACTCTCTCCCATTGTACAGGCTCTTGTCATATCACCAGAAATCTTAAAGCAGCATAACATAAGCAGGTAGACGATCTCAAAAGAATCAACATATGTGAAAAATAAATATTGAAATAGTAAATATTGAAAAAAAATTTCTGCTTCTGCAAAGCAGGCTGTTTAACTTTTAAATTTATTTTAATCTTCTCTCACATATCACATTTTTTGTCCTATTGAAATGATATTTCATACAGTCTGGCGAGCTGGATACAGTCTCCTGATTTACTCTGAATGACAATATGACTTGGTCTTTTCAACGCCTTGTATGTGACAAGGGAAACTGCAACTCTATAGCATTTACAAGGAGGGAGATTTTATTTTTTGTCTTACCAATCAAAGGAACTATGACTAACATTAGCTAAATGTTTACATAGTGCTTTGATGCTCTGAAGTGCTGAATTCATGGGACAATGCAGTGTTTCTGTGAGGCCTTTTCAGGCAATTTCTGCTAAGATATCGTCACTAACAGTTTGTAATTATGGTCACTTGCATTGTAGCACTATCTTCAGCTTCTCTTTGGCACAACAGAGAATTTGAAAAGTTTGCTGTGTCACATGAATACAGAAACAAGCTTGAATACATATCAGTGCTGATTCTTTACTTTTAAAGAACCAGCACACTGTTATTTCTTGATAACTAAGAATGATTACAGCTGCACTTTTCTCATTGGTTTTATTTGCAAAAACTTCTTAATCCTTTTCTTTTTTGCTTTTCTTGTTTAACAGACTGGTGACTGTGGTATTAATCCCTGAAACTTTACATTCCAGCTAGCAATGGCATTTGCTGAAATATCTTCAAGGAAATTAATAGCCTCAAGTTCTGCATTTCAGGTAATAAAACCTTAGCAACATGAGATTTCTGGCATGAACTTCAGACACATTTTCTATTCCTGAGGGAAAAAGTTATGATTTGCATTCACATTAACATTTTGAAAGTTTTAAATGGTGTTTATAAGGTATGGATAAGCAATTATATGTACTCATTTTTCAGATTTTCTCAATGAGTGTTAGACCATGAAACAAGTTGCATTAACTTCAGTCTTAATCCTTTGCCAGGAAAATTTGTGATTGCAATGGAATATTCCATTATTTTGGCTATCTAGAAGTCAAACAGATAATAAATGACGAAGTCTCCCCTTGAAGAATCACTTATGTGTAAATTCTCTATGGAACGCTTTTAAACATTCACAGGAACAGGCAAAAAATCAATTTCCTGACCTGCAGAGCTCTCCAGCATCTGAAATATGTTTCACGGAGCCTCATGTAACCCTTTCTACATACAGCAAGAGAAAGGAAAACTGGAAGGAGGCTTCTCTGTTCTACTACTTACTTATCACTTCATGGTCAATCAAACTGTTGGACACCAAAGCTTAGCACCACCTCAGAATCTCATCCTCCCTCCTCTACAGCCCACGGAAGGTACAGCATGAAAGGGGACCCTACAGGAGATTAAATATCTTTGATACTTAAGGAGTAATTATATGGGATAATTGCTAGTGACTTGTGGGATCTGGGATTCCATGTCTCTGTATTTTGTTATGAAGCCCACCATTTGCTAGAGCATTAAGCTGCACTGTCTCAGCTTCCATTCTAACAGAATGGACAGGAAAATCTTCAAAAAACAGTAGTGAGAACACCAAAATTGACCAGAGTTTTCTTTTCCCCTGTGCATTTGAATCTTAGGGTTGATAGAAGTTCTGATAAAATATTTTTATTCCTGTTTAAAGCATTCACATTGTTTTCTGACATAGTTTCACAGCTGTCTAGTAATGCATATTCTCATTCAGCAGCCTTTCTCTTAGCAAGGGCTGGTATAGGGCCTCCTTTCTCTTCCCAGAACACCCCCCAAGTCCTACAGACAGCTAGGGTCCTCTGCTTTTGACTCAAATCCCGCTGAGCAGTGAGCTCATTTTCAGAAGTTAAGGACAACCAGACAGTGACCATGTAAGCCTGATTCTTTAGTTGTTAGTATAGAATAAATAAAGGAATGTTAGTAATATTTCAAGTAGCACAAAAAAACTTGAAAATACGAATTCTATGAACCAACTATAGCACTTCTATAGCCAGCAGAACGCTCAAACCAATAGTTGGGACTTTGTTGCCTTGCAGGTTGTGTTAGCAGGAAAGAAAACAAAAACTTTTTCCCATATAAATTTCAAATAAACTTCTGTTTCCTCTTTAGATGACCTTACCATAAAGAAACATCCAACTCACCTTTGATCTCTTCTGTAGCACACTTATGCATTCAGAGGGGAAAAAAAATGATTTAGTCCTCCGAAAGTAGAAATTTGGACAAGTAAAGCAAATTTAGTCGAATACTGAATTGATTAATACAGAGAGGATGGTAGTGACTGTGATATTTATTTGGTTCATGTTTAATCATTGAGATGTCAGATGAATGCAATATAAAATTTGAGCTCCTCTTTTACCTGAAGAGGATTCCTGTCATTTATCATAAAAGCCAGTGTCTTCACTTGTATTTACAATGATGGAGAAAAAATTGGCTTTCAGGGGACTTCATAATTAAGCACTAATAGTAGAGGTTTTCTTTGTAGCTAAAAAATAAAGAAAGGTATTACCGCATCCAGGACTATTCTGAGGGCAGTTAATGTTTTATGTGTAGTTAGTGCTGATGTAGGTAGCAAAATTTACATATGAAAATCATTAGATGTCTTCGTAGTTTTCAAATTTCTGCTTATGTGTCCAGCTGTACAACACTACATGCTCACCAGCAGAAGGCAAATTTTGAACATCAGTTCCAGATAATTTTATAGATTCTGGAATTGTGCAATATCACTTTAGTCTCTGCAATACCTAAAACACTGAGTCTGGGTAGTATTTAATAATCATACCATTAATTCATTTTTTTATTATGCTGTCATTAATTCTACCAACACGACTGTGACATTCAAAAAAATGTCATCTCAGTGACTTCACAATTCTGCAATGGATTACAAATTGCAGCCAATAGCTGGAAATGTCAAATTTCCTGTTTCTGCAACATTTGTAGCAGACTGAACTACAGTCTAGAGATGGGGAAAGTTGGCCTGTTTCTCACTTTTGTGAAGAAAGAAAACCATTGCTAGAAGCAACTTGACACTTGCGTGACAATCTTTGAAAAGTCTTCACAGTTATCAGCTCGTTTAAAACACACAAGAAATCTCTGGTTTGGATATAAATATTTCATAACCAGGAAAGATCTTAGATGTAACATAGTTGGACTGACTGCATTCGGTGCTTTAAGTCATCATAATGCTACTTTCATTTGGTCAAATGTGAATGCTTATAACGATTTTGCATTTGTTCTATGTGGGTCAGAGAATTGGGTGCCTATTCATTAAAATGTTTGAGTGTAAAGATCTGTAGAAGATTATAAAGGTGGTCTGTTGTTTTCCCTTCTTTCTTCTACAATGATAGTATTCAATAAAAATTATTAGTTGCTTAGACATCCACATATCTGCCATAGCTTTTGCCTGTCTTTCCAGCCTCCAGTCAGGTACTGACTGGTATCTTTGTGCCCACTAGGTACTGTTACAGAAACAGGGATGAAATACAGAAATGGAATGAGAATTAACATTCTGCTCTTCCACATAGTTAAACCTCGCTTAGGAAAAAAAATACAAAGAGAGAAAAATAAAAAAGCTAACTATTGGTTAAATAACCAAGGGAAACTCTTCAGGAGATACTATTTATAAAAGAAATGTTAGCAAGAACACTTGACTATGTGGCTAAAATTACTAGATAGTCATCAGAATATAAACATCAATCATTTCTTGAGATCACTCCAACCTTTACTAGATGGTTATTAGCTTTGGAGTCAAATACATTTTAAAGCTGGGCAAAGGAATGTAGTCTTACTCCATAGTCTTCTCCGATGTTTCTGTGCTCCCTTGGAATAAAATTTTCAAAGACTGGGGGCTCAAAAGTCTCACGATAACAGAGCTCATAATGGAAAGATATTCCATATTTCTATACTATCTACTCAACACTAAGGCTTCTGTCCAGAAATTATTACATTTTTCGAGATTGTAACAAAAAACTGAGGACAATTCTTAAAGACTGTACCATTTTTATATGGCAAAATAAAGAGATCTTGGAAATATAGGAAGAATCTGTCTTGTGACGTCCTAGAGAAGCAGTGAGAAAAAAGAATAAGATTCAAGCTAAGGATTTACTAAAAATAAGAGGCCATCATGTAGTGATCCAATGAATGAGCAGCAAAGTATTGCTGCACTTGCCTGACTGGACTTGCCTTATGTCCTGGGACTCATCCTTATGAAAGCTATCATCCTGTTTCAGATGGCTATGTTTATCTACACATTTAACATGCCTCTTCCTTCTATCCTACATCATTCCAAGACAGTTTCCCTGGAGTTTTCCTGACCTTGAAGATACGCCATTGTTTACATCCAAGTCTTTTGATCCTGAGCAGCATCTGTCAGGCTAAACAAGTTAAGCTCCATCAATCTGACACAACAGCTCTAGCTTTTCAGATAACATGGGATTTCATTCACTCTGAAAAATGGGATTATACCTAACATGGCTTTGCATCAAGATAAAAATAAATGAGCTCAAATGTATCAGTTATTTTCTCCTTTTGACAATACAACTGAGCAACAAGCTTATTAATTTTACAGATATGGGTCTCTTGGGGACTGACCACTGAAGACAAAGAAAAGCCATCCAGCAAAATCTTTGCAGTTTGAGCCCTTGGGGCAGACACCTAAACTCTTGTTATTTTCTTTTCCCTCTGCAAAATGGGGTATTCCCTGTATAGATTCTTCCTATTATCAGTAAATTATGGGTTGTATAGCTTTACATGTATATGCAGCTGACATAATAACTAGAAAGGTAATTACCAAAATACTAGGCTGGATTTGACTAACTCTGAAAGAACAAAACAAATTAACTTTAAATTTGATTGTTACTGCTAGTAGTAACTGAATAGTAGCTGAAAGAAATACTTGAGGTTTACAGGAATACGCATAGCTAGGATAAGAGCCCATCAATAGATGGAAATTGTGGGGGGAAAATAAGAACTTGAGCAATGTAACATTTGAATGCTAATCAAAACTGCGGGAGCATCAGTTCATGTCCAGAATGCTTAGAAACTATCTAACTGTGATGGATGATGACGTAGTCGAGGAATTAGAAAGATATGACTACTGACTCCATCATGTTTATCAATACTTCTGCTTTCATATGATACACAGGCTTAGGTGTTCCAGTAAATCTGACAGCACTGGTCAATGAATTTACCACTGACAGATGGTTCAGCTGCTATTAGAACAAGTCAGAGTTTTATGGGTTTTGTCTGTCTGGTATGCAATGCCATCTGAAAGGATTCTGATTATCACTCAATTTCCATACCACTTCTCTACCACTTTGCACTGAGTATCCTCAGATTCTGGTTTTCATTGTGGTTGTTCATGATTGTTCTTGGATTGCAGAACTATGAACTGGAGTCACCAAAGGGTTTGTATAGCGATGTCAAGGTTCATGCATTTTTCATCAGACATATTCATGGCAGAAGCCATATTCTAAACAGAGAACATGGACAAGAGCTAGGAGGAATGCAATATCTTATCTAGTATGTAGACTGAAACAAAGAGGTATGAAGTAACAGTCATAAAACTGGCAAGAAATCAGAGATATGGGTTAAATCCATCTCTCCTGAGGTTTATTCAATTATCTTCACCTCAATATTATCTTCTCTCCCAATTTGATTGTCACAATTTCTACTTTCATCTGAACAGACAACCTTTCTTCAAAATCTGTTCAGTGTCATAATCTACCAAAAGTCCTGTGCTGTGTTCTTTTCAAGTTTGGAGCTGGTTTTCCTGGATTCTGTGCATTCTCCAAAGTTATTGAAAGGTCTTCTTTTAAAGTAAAATTTATGTGGAAAGTGAAAAACCTGCTCCTAAGAATATTCTGAGCAAGTCAATTGCAGTTCAAACACTTTTCTGTGGAGTCCTCATGAACAATGCTTCTGGCTGTTTATAGGTTCCTAAATCTATTTTGCACTGTTGGAGATAAGAGGGATGTAGTCAATTCTAATATGATTACTTATTTCTGGGAATATACTCTGTAAAAGCTACAGCCAGTTTCACATCCATCATCCCATCTGCTTACCAACACAGTTTTCCTTGAACATATTGATCCCTTGCTCATGTCCATTCATGGGTTTATACCCAGCTTGAGTTCAGCATGGGCCCTGTTCAAGGAATCTGTGTTTTCTCTGATGTTAGACTGTCTTATAGGGCTGATTGAAGTTTGCTACCTGTGGGAGTGTGTCTTGTCCACCAGAAGAGCTTTCATGGTAAGTCCTGCCATGGATCAATAAAACAGAGCACAGGAAGATTCCCTGGGGGCTAATATATAAACTGGGGATGTTTTGTCATGTGATATCCCATGCATCCATTGCATATACAAAATGCAAACAGCCTCTGTCTTCTTACAGACACGTCTGGTGCTGCAAAGGAACATGTGTATGAGGGCACATAAATGACCAAATGCCTACGTACGTTCTCCTCACACAAATGGATATGCATTATTCACCTGGTGGAGTATATCTTTGGGGAATGCACTTTCAGTCATAGGATGGAGGATGAACAAACCTCGTGGTTCTCAGAAGTGCTTGAAGGCTTTTGGGAAAAATAAGAACAAGAAATAGACTGAAGACTGGAAAAAAAATTGTCCCTGTGAAAGATACCTTGCTGGGAGGCCAGGTTTACACTCCTGATCTACACTGTAGACTGATTCCTGCAAACAAGAGGACCATAGTACTATGAAACTTGCAAACAGAAAGCAAATAATTACTTCAACTCAATTTTCCTTCAGTGTTTTTCAGTATTTGTGCAAAGTTCAGCAATTTATTTTCATGCACATAGACAAATACAACTAGATAAATCTGTGTACTCATCAAGCTATTATTTTGCAGGAGAAAAAGAAACAAAATAAACTGTTAGGAACTAGAGGCAACCCCAGCTAACAGTGAATATGGGGTCCTATCTGCTCCCTGTTTTGTCTTCCTAATCAACCTAAACTCAACCTGTTGTCACATGGCAGGATCAACAGGCATCTCAATGGCTCTCACTACCACATCACATAAGACTTAAGTGGACCATTATGGGACTCAAATCCACAGTTTTACCTACAGATATATTTTTAAAGTTACTTTAGTGGGAAGAATGCTTTATGTGAAAATCTGTAAGTTAGGTGAGGCTTTCATGTGCTTCCTGATAACTGCTGGGCATCTGAATACATCTAAATGTTTTAATGTATCCCTGTACTTGCCTTGTTTTTATTTTTCAAGATCCTCAGGATATAGCTATACTTCTACATAACAGAAGGCCAGGGAATCACTTCAGCACTGGGCTCCTGATTGCCCACATTACCCAACTGCTTGGCGGCTTCCACCTTGGTTAACCCATCTCAGGCTTTCTCAACATAATTCACTCCAGGGATTCCTCAGAAAGGGAACATATATCAGACTTCATCAAATTTCTCTGTGTCCAGCCTTCACAGCCTGTCAGTACCACCCCAGTCAGCTTTGAAGCCTTATATGACTCCACACACTCTCTAGCCACACCTGAGGACACATGTGAAGGACACGTGTCCTTCATGTGAGGACACATGAAGCACATGTCTGTGCTTCATGCCATGACAACACCACTGTGGTGAGCTGCACCGCAGACATCACATCACTGCAGACACTTTAAAGTGAATTAAAATACATTCGCACGACATCTCAGTTATGACTCAGGGTCACCAGAGGATATCCCTGGCCAAGAGATATGTCATGCAAAGGCCAACCAAAAGCCTATTGGATTAAACTAACACAATCGGAACAGAATACCACAAACACAGTCACAAACAGAAGTCAAATACCTTTGCCTCTTTTTCAACATATCATTAAAGCAAATAGTGAACCGTGTCTTATATTATTTAATTACTCTGAAAAGACTCTCAGGAATGACACTAATGAATGTTACACAGGTCCTCCGTAATATAACGTTATTGTTAATTCTATGTTAAATATTTCAAAGATGTCCTGCAATGAAATTAAGTATTTCAATGGTAATAGGTAATTTATTTGTTCTGAGGATACTTTAGTTTGACTGAGTTTTAATTTCAAACTCTTGTAAGCCATTGATTTCCTTGGGATACCAACAAGACAAATAAAGCTGTTAACTAATTGAGAATTTAATTATAAATCAAAATGCGTGCAGTAAACTGAAGGCTTTTTCTGATTGCTACCAAACATTGTCAGTATTAGAAAAAAAAAATCTATGATGCTTGCATCTGACAAACACTACCTAGAATTTAAATAAGGAGATAAACAATAGCTCTCAGAGAAGGAGTTTTTCTACAGCAAAAGAGAGTGAATGGCAAAGTTTCATCTTGGTTACTTCAAAAATAATTATGATTTGTATCACATTTACTGGATAAAATACACCACATATTTACATTGGTGAAGAGATGACATCTGCTATTCTTACATAGATCTCTATATATGTATTATTCTCCACCTTTTGTCCCTACATTTTTATTGGCACAGCGGTGGAATTAAAACTTCTGTGGAATAAACCACAGGAAGTAATAAGAATTGTAAATGTTCAGAAAGTTGAAAACATTTGATTGCTTTGGAAAAAAAATCAGTGCATTTGAAAAGAATAACAGGATAATCAAGCAAGTCCTGTTTTACCCTTGCAGTCTAAGAGGCTTTTGGACTTCCAGCAGAGAAGGCATTTATGGATCATCAATGTATTATTTGTGGAAGCAAAAGGAAAAAAATACTTTTGTCTAGAGACAATAGTCTTGATTATGGTGTTTCTGAAGTAATAAAAGTATATGCAAGTCTGGAATACATTTTTTCCCTTTTTTTGCTACAGACACCATCTTAGAATGCAAACTTACTGCTTACAAATATTATTTGCATATATCAGTTCAATAAACAGGCATCTGGCTGCTAAATCTGCCTGGCATTTTGGAGGTGCCAAATGAAGATTTTAGAATGAGTAAATATATGGTAAATATACTTACAAGATCCATAACATGCCAGTCCTCAGACTTCATAAGATTTGTCATTTGTGAATAATTGCTTTTAAAGTGGAGGTCAGGAATTGAAGCCAGAAATAAATTGATGTTGGCTATAGTTTGTAAACAAGACTCCCTTGACATGCTGACTTGACTGTCCCTGTTGTTATTTCCTTTGGCTGGCTTTTAATCTTGTTCAATTAAAGTAACTACGGAGAAATTAAAAGGCTGATTAGGTTTGGGGAGACATATTTTCTCGTATAAATCCAACAACTTAAGAAAACAGTCTAGGGCATTCAAAATTTTTCATGTACTTCTGTGAATGTAACTTTGTATTCATGGTATACCATTGATCTACATGTCCAATAGATACATGAGAAATCACTAGCCTTTTGTGTCATTAGAAAATTAAGAAGCAGAGCAGCTGTAAAATACTGGCCTCTTTAAATTTACTCATCTCGGTCATAGAATCATAGAATGGTTTGGGTTGGAACGGGCCTTAAAGATCATCTAGTTTCAACCTTTCTGCTATGGGCGGGGAATGTTGAGATAGACCAGGTTACTCAGAACCCCATCCAGCCTGGTCTTAAACATCTCCAGGGATAGGTAATCCACTTCTCTGGGAAACCTGTTCCAGTGTCTCACCACCCTCACAGAATTTTCTCCTAATAACTAATCTAAATCTGCTCTGTTTCAGCTTAAGGCTATTCCCTCTTGTTCCCTTACTAAATATCCTTCTAAAAAGTCCCTCTCCAGCCTTCTTGTAAGCCCCCTTTAAGTATGGGAAGGCTGCTCAAAGGTCTCGCCACAGCCTTCTCTTCTCCGGGCTGAACAGCTCCAAGTTTCCCAGCCTGTCTTACTAGGAGAGGTGTTCCAGTCCTTTCAATCATCTTCATGGCCTTCTCTGGACTCACTCCAACAGGTCCATGTCCTTCCTGAGCTGGGGCCCCAGAGCTGGATGCAGGTGGGGTCTCAGCAGAGCAGAGCAGAGGGGCAGAATCCCCTCCCTGTCCCTGCTGCCCACGCTGCTTTGGATGCAGCCCGGGACACGTTCGGCTTTCTGGGCTGTCAGTGCTCATTGCTGAGCCATATCGAGCTTTTCATCCACAGACATCTCCAAGTGCTTTTCTCCAGGGTAAGTCTCAATCCATTCTCTGCCCAGCCTGTACTTGTCCTTGGGATCTACTGCCAAGATTTGTGTAAAGAGAATTGGGGGTTTGGAAGAAAAAAATAATCAAGAAAAGAAAATTTCATTTTCTGTTCCTGATCTTTTAGAACAAACTAAAATATTGAGAAAACAAGATCTCCAGGAAGTAGTGTTTCTCATTCCAACAAAAGTAAACAAAAATATCTGGATCAAACAAATGGTGGTGCACACCCATGAGAAAAAAAGAATATATGAGAAAAAAAGAATATACTGACCATATGGGACTAAGAATACCTTGCTTATCCCATCAGGATTTTAGCAATGTATTTATTCAAATCATCCACTTAATGCTATACATTCAAACCAAATTATATAAAAACCCTCATAAATTATAACCTTATAATTGCTATACAGTTTACCTTTTTCCGCATAAAATTACGCTTATCCTTGCAATGTCACTTTAAGTTGGGTTGAGAGTGCCAATCTTTGTTCTTCAGAAGTGATGACTGCATTTTACAGCATGTCATCACTTCCTTGAAGCATTCATTGATTGGGAAGAGTATGATACCCATGGTAGTGAGATCCCTCCCTGTTCAGACTTTGTGACCACCTGGGTTTATTTTTATATGCTTTCTTAACAAGACCAGCTTTCAGCTAAAGTTTGAGATTTTTCCAGTACCATCCCTTAGCCCAATATAACACAAAAGGCTGTTAAACTGGCCCATGGTGGCAAGGTCTGCCAAGATTTGACAGACCTTTGCCACATGCAGTATTTACAGGATGATGCTAGAAGTGGTCAGGCAAAAGCCACTTGATTACTAGAAAAAATATGCTCATGTTTTTTGTATGACAAGGTATTAGAATCTGTAGGTTTAGAAAAGATTTTTCACTACACAGTGACTTCAAAAATAATTGAGGAGACAATGACTTTTTGCAATTCAAAGATTTGGGTTATGGAACACTAATGGAGAACTTTTTAGAGGGGTAATGACAAAATTTCATGCAGGCCTATTGTCTCCCTATATGTTAATATCATTATTTCTTGCATCAATTTTCCACACTTTCCACTGATTCTTATAATTCAGTGGTCTGCATCTACTTACAGGAGCTCTCACTGACATAAAGACAAATTTATCTGCAATGCTCTAATGGATAACTTTAATCATACAAGACAGTGGTATTTCATAGATCTGTGATTAAATTTGCTAGGAAATTTTGCACTGTAGATGTATTTTGTTATAAAATGCCAGTTTGTCAAAGTGAAATCTGTTCAAATAAAGACAGTCTTTTTGATAAAATACTTCTCAAAAATGTTTTG
Organism: Callaeas wilsoni; assembly: GCA_013398955.1. Lineage (NCBI taxonomy): Eukaryota > Metazoa > Chordata > Aves > Passeriformes > Callaeidae > Callaeas > Callaeas wilsoni. The sequence goes on along the minus strand of VWPU01001820.1, from coordinate 175,311 downwards.
ACATTTAAATCCCCCCACCTGCAAATTAGTATTTTTTCATTAGTATTTTTTCTTTTTAGAAAATCTTCTTTTTTACAACTATACTGGGTTATATTAAAAGAAACCACAAATTAATTATTTTACAAAGTAATGCAAAAGAGCAGTGAAAATATTTTTTAAAAAGAAGCATTGATTTATATTTAATGAACAGTTTTAGACTGCTGATTCATGAATTTTGAATATTTAATTCCCATTGAGAAAGGGAACTTACTGTGATGAGAAAACATTTTTCTTACAACTCTGTTCATGGGTGTTCACTGAGAAATTGCAGTAAAACCCCAGATATATTGTCTAACCTGTAGTTGCTGACCTTTGTCCCAGGGTTTGCCAGATTAGGCCAGATTAGGCCAGTTTGGGAAGCAGCTTTGATCTTTGACAGCCAGAGGTAGCAAACTACACAAAATTGCTTCTAACAAAATTCTGCTCCAATTTAAGGTGCAAAAGAAAAAAATGCTCGTATTAATATTTACATTTTTTAGACCAAGTAAAATTTATTCTGCACCTTTGATGAGGTGTCCCATCATTCTTAGCTTCAAAATTAAAGTCTCCTATGTCTCTTCAGTAATTAACATAAGTGCCAAGTAATCTTTTCCCCCATCTGATAAAAGTCAAGTAGCTTTCTTTAAATGCCAGCAATCATCCTGCTTCCTGCTATCTCCTTCCTCGCAACACACCCTGTCTCCCCTAATGCACAGTGTCAGTCAAGACTTCTGAATCTAGCATAGCTACTTTGCATTTCTTTATTCCACTGGGAGTTCTCTGGTCTACCCTCATTCTCCTGGAGAATGAGATTTTACTTGATCAAAATAATTCAAGTAACATTTGTTTGTCTTAGGAGATGGTGAATTTAATCTGTTGTACTGTTCTATAAAACCAGAGGCCCCGTGGACTTTATGCCTCTTTGGTTAGCAGCCTGAAGAGGAGGAAACAGGTATCCAGAGCTGATGTCTTCCTCATGGCTTGAATACATATATGAATATACATGCTCCTTTGGCTTCTCTCAAAATAATGAATTCTCACCTTGACCTGTGCTTGCCTTTCCCCATGCATTCACAAAGCATTCTGTGAGTAAGGCACACAAAATATGTTTCCAGTGTCTGATATTTCAGAATGATACATGAATTCCCTGCCCTTTTAATTTTGGGGGACAGAAGCCCCAAGACAAGAAGTCTTGTAGCTATGTGCAAGACCTATGTGAAAATAGGTCCTATGGCATTCCAAGCAAATGAGTGTACTCTCCAACACTTAAAAAGCAATTATGGTCCTTATTTATCACCATCATCTTCAGTATGAGGAAAGAAGCCTTTTGCCCTTCAGACACAAATAGATCGTGGTCTCAAGCAGCAAACACTGATTATGACATTCTCTAGTATAGCTCATAAGCAAAATAAATGCAAGCATCTGAGCAGTGCTGATGCTGTGATGATTTAGGGCTGTCTTCTATTGCATGTGCTAACTTTTCCGATAGAGTTTTATTCAAGACATATCCATCCTATGAAATACTGCACCATGCAGAAATGCCTTGAACTGGTATTTCTGGAAAGAGTAACCCTGGAATTTGAATTCAGGGGGAGTGGTTAACCCTGGGCTGGTTTTCACCTTCTGTTTTTGTAACTGGGGCTAGTGTCTCTGCGTCTCGCCAGCAGCGCTGTGCAGAGAGAGGCAGCACAGCATTGACGGACACAATGTAGGCAGCAGACCAAACGCAAGCAGCGCACGGCCTTGTTCACAACCCGCTCACACGGACATGGAGAGGAGCTGTTAAACCATAAGGAACACGTCATTCAAGAGGCCTCTGAAAAAGGGAAAGCTGAAGAATCAGCAAAAACTGGTTCAATCACCTTTGCCAAAACTATATTCAGCCTCCAAGGTACACGTATGTTGTGGTACACATGCTTCTTCGGCTGTGTAAGGAGCACTGCATTGCTTTAAAATGCAAACTTTCTATACTTTGTTATAATTACGAATATTTTGTCCCACAGAATAGTTGTGTGACCATTAAAACACCTTCACAAATGCAGTTTTGCAAAAATATTTTTCACTGAAGTACACTTAAACCTATCCATTTTAAAAATCTAAAATATCGTCTAATTTGTAGCTAATATGTATCTAATATATTCTTCAAATTTGTAGCCAAATGTCGTCAATATATAGAAAATACAGAGTGTTAGAGTACATAAAGAGAAAAGTATACGCCAGATGTATTTTAAATTCAAAGGCCACGCTAGAATACCGAATTTATTTTTTTCATGGTGAATATTCACAGCACTTAAATTTCACTTAAATTCCTGGTGGTAAGTCAGTAAGGCAGACAGCAATTTTGAAGGCTTTTGAAGGGCTGACATAATGGCTCTTAAAGAGGAGCAGAATCAAGACAATGAATGGCAGATAACACCCTAGGAGGAACTTAAACGGTCTGAATATGACCTGCAGAGAATTTCTAAAAAGCATGCAACTAGTAATATTTTGATCACAAGTGTCTAGAAAACCCAGAGGCTTTGTAAACATTAAAACCAGTATTTACAAAGGCACACAAAGAAAATGTCACACTACTGGGAATCAAAGAGCATGTGGTAAGAGGAAAAGTCTGATGGTTTTATGAACTGTACCTTTCTGGCATCATTCCTTATGTGTTAATCTGATTGCTTTGTCTACAAAAACTGAAGGAAAGAGCTAAGCAACTTTTCTTCATTTCAGTGTTGTTGTTATAGATTGAAGGAATATGCAGTTTGTGGAGTTCTGCATCACAAAAATATTCCATTGTCAGTTCCAAGAATATCTGGAACTGATTGATCACAACCAACATTTGCTTGACACATTTAATATTGAACAGCATATACCTAAATATATTTTTGATAAAACTGAGTTTCAAATTTAAAAGCTATTAATAACTTCTTTGATTAAATGCTAAGGAATATAATTTTGTTTTTTACAAATAGTTTAGAAATATAAACTCCTGGCAACTGAAGCACTTACTTGAAGAAGATTTTTGGCTCAGCTTTCATCAGTTCTATGGAATTTTCCATCATATGACTTGCTGAAAGATGCATGATATGATCTGAATGACTGGTGATTGATGTGTCCCAGGGAGCACAATTTTAACTGTTCCATATGAAACAGATGTCTATCTACCAGGGACAGACATAGTCCAGCAATTTCCCAACCAGCCAAAAGCCTGAGCTCGTATTGGAAAGGTGAATTCTTAACTTACTGAACTTTTTTTTTTTCACTTAATACAAGATTCCCAATGGCAACAAAAGCCCTCACAAAGATTCTTACTAAAGTTTTACATAATCATTCCTTGACACTTCCGCTTCCACTATATGCGTAATAGAAAAAAGGAACAGCCGAAAAAAGTAATTAATATTATTTTCCTTTCCAAAACTAACTAAAAAAATAAGGAAGAAAACCTACAAGGTAGGTTTTAGGGAGCAGTATCAAATAATGAGAACCTGAGAGCTTGACACTGGCCACCTAAACTAAGCAAAGGACTGTGCTCTTCAGGAGGTACCTGCCAAGCTCATGCCCTGAGCTAAATACACCAATTTTTTCTTCTTCTAGTTTCTCTCTTTGAGGAACAGTTTTCCTGATCAGTCATGTTTGTATTGCATTTTCCATCCCAAGAAATGCCAACATACATCATAAAACAAGACCATATGCTACCAAAATAGCATATGAATCTGTTTTGGAAACAAACATTGCTCTTCTGGAGTGAAAGACTGAGATCCAATTCATATTACAGTTTGTCAGGTGTAAGTTTATAAGCTTATAAACATAAAAGAGATACACCCAGCAACCAGTTTACTGATGCCTGCAGGTCGCCAGTCTATGGCACTCCTATGCCAAAGCCCCATGGCTTAGCCTCCATCCTTGGGGAGGGTGGTATCGATCTGCCAGCAGGAAATAGTTCCTTCTGTCAGCTTACAGCGATTCTCCATGACGGGCTTGGCAAGGACTGCGTGTGTAATGGAGCTCAGCCCTAGACATGGAAAGTTCCAGTCCCGAAGTAATTGATGTGATCTGTTGCAAGCTAGTGACATTTTGAGAGGCACAAGGAGAGGATCAGAGCAAAAGCTGGAATTCAGTGTCTTCGTTTAGTGTATATTGTCTATTTGCATTACAGAATAGACTTCTTACAAATACATTCTTCTACTGACCATCATAAAGAAAAATGCAGAGATTGACAGGTATAGAGTATCACAATGTCATCACTAAACTTGAAATTGATAGAGTTATTAGAAGTAAAATGCAAATTTTTACCTGAGAGGAAAAACGATCACAAAATCTTCGGCACTGACTGCTTTTAAAATTGAGACTGCCTGCATGTTTATCAAAAAGATATGCTTCAGTTCCAGTAGGAATTAATTCAACATTTTATGGACTATGCTACAAAGGTCAGACTCTGAAATTGCAAATCTTCTATTACAATCAGTTAATCTACTAATTCAATTTTATGCTATGCATTTCATATAAGTTCTTGAATCCAAAGAGCAGAGTCACAATGAGTGATTTTGGATTCCTTTAAAGACTAGAAGAAAAATGAAGGATCAGAAAGACAGTAGAGAACATAAGTTGAAAAAAAATTGACTGTATGACAAAATTATAAAGTCAATAAATAATACTAGTTCTGTTATTCAATCAGTAGACAACTAACAGTGAGTTATGTAGAGCCAAGCTTTCCTCTTCAGAGGAGCACCCTAAGCACTATGCTACCCTGTTGTTTTCACTCCTGGGCTTTACATTTGAGGCTTCAAAATAATTCTGTTTTAATGGGAAAAGAGGAATTTGACCCATATTCTTCAGCTCTTAAGACTATTTGACAGGACTTGGTGTCACTGCTTCCTCCTCTCAAGTAGAGGAGGAGATCAAATTATTCAAGAGATGGTCCTTGACTTCTCCTTCCACCTGTTTTTAGAATGACAGCTCTCTTGGCCTCTGTTTTGTAATGGACACTGCTGATGATCAGGTCTGTTCTGATTCCTGTTAGAAACAATGAGAGGGCATATAACTAAGCCAGGTACATGCTCAGGCCATTGCAAACAAAGAGAATTAGAAACGATTAATAAAATAAATAAATAATCAGTAATTTTCTAAAGGATTGGGTCTGCAATCATGCAAATGCCCGAAATGTGCTCTCTACATCCACAGTGCACTGAGTCTGGCTAGGATGGAGTTAATTTTCTTCATAGCTGCATGGTGCCATGTTTTTGACTGGTTACTAAGAATGTGCTGACATCACACCCATGTTTTAGCTATTCAGTGTCAAGGCCGTCTCTGTTTCTCACTGTGCTGCCCCAGAGAGGGGGCTGAGGTGGGCAAGAGATTGACAGTCAGAGTCAGTGAGATTTGGTCAGCCAGGAGAGCTGACCCCAGCTGACCAAAGGGATGCTCCCCATACCCCATAACGTGCTCAGCAATAAAATGGAGAGGGAACAACCATTGCTCAGGGACTGTCATGGCATTGCCTTGATGTTAGTTATGGATGGCTTTTAGCATGACTTACTTTCTTTTCTTCTTCCCCCCACCCCTCCCCTTCGCTTACTAGAGCATTTATCTCAACCCAAGAGTTTTTTCTCACTTTTATCCTTGCAGTTCTCTCCCTCAGCCTGCTTGGGAAGGAGTAAGAGAGTGACTGAATGAGGTCTGAGTTGACAGCTGGAGTCAGCCCACCACAGACAGAGCATTCAAACTTGTGTCATTAATGACACATCTGCACCTAAGTTAGCATGGAAACAGTCAAAGTTCGGCAAACATTTTGAAAACTGTATTTCTCAATTGTAAAATCCTATAATATGAAGAATGCATTCATATGAGTAACATATATATGCTAAATTCACACTGATGTGCTGCTCATACTGATACATTTCCAGACGGGAGAAAAACTAACTAGAGTTTTGGGAGACAGAAATTCAAAATTCAATAAAATTCGGTCACCTTTACAAGGAGGCTCTTAAAGGACAGAAAAAGCATGATTTATTCTAAAGATTCATGCAGATTACAGACTCATTGAACATTGTTAAATTAAATAAATGTGCACGAGATGTCTGTCCAATGACCAATACATTTTTCAAAACAATTTTTGGACAGTAGTTGTTTTTTTGCCAGAATATTTTTAATATACAGAATTACTCGAAGTACTATGGAAACACAAATGTTTGTGCTTACAGTTTATCAAATTACAGCATCCATAGCCAAAATTTGGCTTGAACTGTAAAAAAGTTATGCATAAATGTTCCAGTTTGAAAAGGATACGTACAAAATGACAAAATTTATAAAAGCTAAAAATGTGGAAACAAAGGATGGGTCCATTTGCAGCACTTTCCACTTGCATGAATGTTCTGGGCAAGAGATAATGAACATGGTTTTTTAACAAGAAATTCAATATTTATATGAAATATGCATGCGAGAGGATACATGCAATTTTTTTGAAACATTAATCTCACTATTCTGAACTATGACTTACATATTGTCAAAGATTTCGGCCCAATTCAGCCAAACATTTATTTTTCCTGCTTTTTGAAATGCCACTATATTCTGTGTCAATATAGAAGTGAGTAAGCAAAATAAAATCTTGGCATGAGCAAAATTCACTAATTCATATTTTCTAAAATAGCTTCATAATAACGTTACAAGTTCCATCTCTTTTTATACCCATTAAAGTACTTTTTTTGAATAAACCCCACAGATTTAGAGTCTATAATTCAGTCAAATAACATAATTGTATATAATACCCTTGGGTGATGATAAAAGCTTACTTTAAATATGCTCATAGTAATTTCAGTCTAATCTGAGCAAGGAACAACTTGTCTTTTTCAGTGTACTCATTGCCCACGTTGAACAAGTAACAATATTTAAATTTTGGAAACATCTGGAAACATCCTAATTTTGCTAATATATTTTTTCTTCCTTATAGTCTCTTTTTTTCCTTTTTTCCTAGTTTTTTTTCTCGATGAGTAGAAACATGCCCAAGGATGACATTGCAGAGAACATTTTCAAGTTGCAGCTCTCACTAACCAAGTCTCCTTTCACAAACACCAGTATGTATGAATGAAGGAAGAAGCAAATCTTTCCCTTTCTGTGGAAAACACACAGATGTCTCAAGGAGAAGAGGGAAGCACTTAGGAAGCTGTGAAATTCACCACCGTGAAAACAAGACTTGTACTGGTTTAGTTTCTTCTAAATGTCAAGGGGGAAAAGAAAAATGTGATAAATTCCCAAAACACCAATCGGTATAAATTCAATATCCACCCCTCTAGTTCCAAGAACTTTCTCTGGAAATAAAAGAAACTCATAGGAAAACAGCGCTAATACCATCACAATCTGTTTCTACCACAGTCATTCAAGTTTCTCCAGATTCCCCTTTTTCCTCCAGAATGAAAGTATTTCCTTTAAGGGAAATTTACTAGCCACTTTAATTGGTCATGAGTTATAATCAAAAAATATCTGGATCCTTATAATCTTTGCTTGACCACTACAACTTATTTTGTGGGTGCTCCTAAAGTCCCTGAAATCCACATTAAACTAGATAGAAGTGTAATCAAAACGGTATACCTATCCACTGTATAATATACAGCTGCTCCAAGTCAGCACTTTCATCTCATAAATTTCTAAATACCCACAAATAACGCTGTGTGGATTTTAATAAAGTGGGTTTACGCAGTAAATTACAGTGTTTTCTAGGTATAAGCTGTACCAGCATAGGATGTCTCATTATAAGAACTACGTTAAATTACGGGGATTTTTTGGTTTTGTTTTGGGGGGGGTTTCTATGGTTTGCTTCTCTTTTTTTAGTTTGTTACATTTGGAGTGAGACTATTAGACCTTGTGAAATAAGTCTGGTTTGGAAGCTCAGCTGTTGGGTAGGTTCCAACAGCCAAAAGAAATGATGATCTGTGGGAACCTGAGTGACGCCTGAAATCTGCCAGAGTCATTTGTATAAAAAACATCTTATGACAGTCCTTAGTCTGTTTGCATTTTGCTCGTATCAGTGTGAATCAGAGGAAACCCTGCTGAGTCTGACAAGCCTTTCAAAAGAGACTCTGGGCCTCTATGAAAAAATCAGGATGTGGAAGATCTAGGCTTTGAAAAATGTCTGCAAAAGTAAGGCTTGCCTCTCTGAATGAAGTGCCATCAATTCCGGTATATCTCTGACTCCTTGTCAGGAGTGCTTCTCTCTTTGGGCTACATTTCACCTTATGCATTAAAACTGCTCTGCTGGGCCAAAATAGCACCAAGTATTACAATTTCCACTCTAGTCCTGAATCCCCTAAATAGCCAGTTATACAGCACCTTTCTCCCAGCTAATTTTTAAATTGATACCCGGTGTTGAGTCTGTGCACTAGGGCACACAATCCAGGCTCTTGACTCTGAAATTTCTTTTTTTAATACCTGTGTGTATATTTTGTCCTTTTCTAAAATGCACTAACCCAAATATATTAAGAGGGAGGCACAGAAGATTAATTTCTGGTATTGATTGTTCTGGGAAAAAAAAATCGGTTTTAAATGTCTCACTTTCTAACCTTGCTGGAGTTCACTAGTCCTTTATATATCAGGAGAGAGTAATTGCAACGCTTTCTGTACAATTTTTTTTTTTCTGAGAAATGTTATGTATTTCTTCTTTACTTAAATGATACTTTTTAGATTCGTGCAGAGGTTTTCCGTGCTTTTAATAATTTATGTTGTTCAGTCCCAAATCTCTGTTTACTATATTTCATGCATGTTTTAAACAGGATTACACTAAAATGGTGCTCAGCAGAGCAACACAGGGGAAATGGAGTGGCTTACAGTGTTCTTCTCAAGTGAAAGAAGAACCTTGAAGTTTATCATATCTGACACTCTATTATATAGAGGTAACATCTGTAGGCAAGAATCCATGGACAAGGTTATACAGCATTGCATTAGGAAAGAAATTATCCAGAATAAGCTGTTTGACCAAAAATTGGAAATGAACAATAAAAGCCCAAGAAAAATTTTCTTTTCTTGCAGCTGTGTTTTCTTTTATCCTAGTCTATTATGCACAGGAAACAAACTCTTACTCTGAAAGTCCTAAGCTTATCAGTGTTTAAGAGGCATATGGACAATGCCCTTATGCTTATGCCCTGATGCTTTGATTTTTGGCCAGCCCTGAAGTGGTCAGGAAGTTGGACTTAATGATTATTATACTTACAAAAAAAATTAGATGCGCATCTAATCAGGAGTTGGGTAATTTTTCTCATTTCAAATTTGCCAACAAAATGAGCTTTGAGCAAAGGTGAGAGGATAGTTCACTGTATGCACTGCATGTGATTCTTTCAGTCTGGGGTGCTGAGGCTTTTTGGTTTTTTCTTTTTTCTTTTCTTTTTCTTTTCCCAAGAACATAACAGGATAAGGTCTTTTGTAAAAATTAGCCTGCTCCAGCCAGTTTTTATCATCTGAACCTATAATTAATGTTCTTCAAACACTGGCCCTTATCTTCTGTCTTAAAAGAACCTTGCCTGTGAGAAACCCAGAGACACAATTTAATTTAAACTGTCAAAGATGAAAAGGGAAAAGACCTTATTCTTCCTTTTACACAGGTGATGAGGAACTTCAGTCTTTGAAACAGAGAATGTCAATGTTGTGTGCCAGTGTGATGCTAAATAAAGTGGATGATGAAGATTGAATCATTAGAAATGTTTTGCCCCTTGTCAGATAAGGAAAGCTGAAGATCTTGTTTGCTATTTCTTTTTTTTGTAATAACTGACTAGAGATGATAACAGATATCAGCAAATGAAGAAACATTTTAATTAAAAAACAAGTCCTTGACATTTGTTTAACTTCTCCAATATGAAGCAATAAATAAAATAAGGAGACTCCTTCTGCAGATTGGAAAACCTGGTTGTACTGAAAGACGCAGGGTGGATTTCACCCTACATAATCTCTGTCACCTGGGCTGGACAGACTGCCTTGGCCCACCCTGCCCAGGGACTCAAGGGCAGTTGGCACCTCCAGGGAACAAGTCATCCATCCTGTCTGAAGTGTCTGTGCCAATGTCTATTGACTGACTTGTTCAAGTGCTTCCTTGACTACTGAGCGCAACGTAGGGGTTTGAGGAGTTCTTCTTTTGTTTTGTTGGGGTTTTTCTTATTTCTTGAGGAATTTTCCCCATAGGTGTGGCTAATGGGCCATAACAACTGGACACTTCACAGACAAAGGGGGTTATCAGCTCAGGGGAGAGGGCCGGTGGCCTCTCTCTCGTTACCTGGGAGTGCCCAGGTGGGGGGAGAAAATACCGCGAGACGGGAGAGGGAGACGGCAGGGCGGGGGGACAACCTTGTCTCTCGGGCTCGGGCACTCTCTCGCTCTCGACTGGGGAAGAAGGACGGGCAGCCGAAGCTGTTTGGAGAAGGAGTTTTTCGGCTGTCGTCGGGGACCAGCCTGGTCCTGCTTCTTTTGCCGCGGGTGAGCCCCTGCTCGTAAGAGCAGCCCTTCAGACTGAGACCTTGTTAACACCCACCTCACTAAGGGAAGGACTTTCTCACCATCTGCCTGGGTGCCCCAACCCCCTCCTCTGCCTGCCTCCCTGGGCGCCCGGCCCTCGCCGCTTCTTTCGGGGCTGCTCCCAGCCTTCGCTGCTCTGTAGCCCCGCACCTGCTGCCTGCTGAGACCTCCCAGGGATTTTCCCACTGCGGCTCCAGACCGTGATACATCTCCTCCACCATCCCAGGACTTCTGCCCATCTCTGCCGACCCAGCGTGCTGCCGGAGCGCCCCTGCCAGCTGTGACCGGCACGGCGCCAAAGGGGAAAGTGCTTGCGACTGAGATGGCCCATTACTGGGTTTTTGTGGTTTTGTTTGTTGTTAATACCAAAATTGTTGTTGCTTTTGCCTCATTAGATATACTAGTAAAGAACTGTTATTCCTATTCTCACATCTTTGCCTGACAGCCCCTTAATTTCAAAATTATAACAATTCGGAGGGACGGGGGTCCACATTTTTTTCCATTCCAAGGAAGGCGTCTGCCTCCTTTAGCAGACACCTGTCTCTCGAACTGAGACACACAGGCACCCAGTATTTTAGACACTCAACATCTTTATGTAGGAGCTAGTTTGGAAAGTAGGAATGACTTTTCCTCTACCATTTTTTTATCTTCTCCAATGATGACAAAATGCAGCTAACACAAATGAGTTGTGTAAGAGCACTGCAAGATTTAAAAATGTCTCCAGCTATTGCAGGGGGCATTTGAGTGCTTTGTACCAGCTCCCAGCTAGGACTTGATTTGTACCTATTACAGTATTTCTCTGCTTATATTTTGTTCTGTGCCAGCTCCATAATTATCCATAATGAGAACTGACACTGTCTCAGTAGTTCCTAAAAAAATGAGAATTAAAAAATAGAAGAAGAGTGATTTTTTTAAAAAAATATTACTATATATTAGGGGAAAGAGTAAAAATACTTTTTCCGTTGAAGTCTGTTAAAGTAATTTAAAAGGATAAACCTGAGTAACTTTACTAGCTACTTTACTACTTCTTCCTTTTCTTAGAAAGTAAAAGTGTCTAAAAACAAAATAAAGTTTAAATCTAAACACCTCGTAAAAATGCAATTATATTTCAGTTATCCCGTGGGGATTGTACTGAAAAGAACATGTTGATTCTGCTGCCCTTGGCTTCAAAAGAAACAGAATAATGAAAAGTCTTGGCATTTGTTGCACAGAAAGGTAAGTGGCAAAGCATTTTCATTCCAAAATAATAATTGTTGTCCTTTGCTTAGTTAAAGATTTCTTGATATTTCATTTTTCTCCTTTATCATTGCTACTAGAATGGACCCTTTCTTTGCATATGTTTCGAACTTCTTACTGAGGTCATTTACCCTCTAAGCAGCAGCTTGACTTCCAGTCACTCCATGTGAGACTCTTGCCCCAGTTTCTTTACCTTCATAGCAAGTAATGGTCCCAATGCAAGGTCTGCTTCAGCAGTCTGAGTTGACAAAGAATGTTAATAACAATTTTCACAGATTGCTTACTATTTAAATATTTGTTAGAGATAGGGAAAGCTTTGATTTAGAGGTAATGGTTCACTGTTGTGCCATTCAGTCAAGTTCTCAAGTTCATTTTTTTACCTTCTGAAATGCAGAATCTCATAGAAAAGATCGGAACAAAACATGTCAGAGAGCCCCAAACTGCAGGATTCGCAAGGACTGCTATTTCTTACCTAAAAATAGCCCTCTGTGGTATCCTGAAGAAGACATTTTAGTTGCAGCTTGTGCTGGTTTTGCTTGGGGTGGAATCAATTGTCTTCACAGTGGCTGGTATGGGTCTGTGTTTCCGATTTGTGCTGAACACAGGGTTGATAATACAGAGATTTTTTTGTTATTGCTGAGCAGGACTTACACAGAGCCAAGGCCTTCTCTGTTTTTTGTACTGCCACACTGGTGAGGATGCTGGGGGGTGCATGGGAGAAGGCACAGCCAGGACAGGTGACACAATCTAATCCAAGGGATATTCCAGACCATATGACACCACACTCAGAATATAAAATGGGGAGAATAAGGAAGGGGGAGTGATGGTGTTTGTCTTCCCAAGTAACAATTACATCTAATGGGAACCTGCTCTCCTGGATGCAACTGAACACCTGCCTGTCCATGGGAAGTGGTGAATTAATTCCGTGTTTTGCTTTGCTTGTTTGCACAGCTTTTACTTTCGCTTTCCCTATTAAACTGTTTTTATCCCTGCCCACGAGTTTTGTCACTTTTACCCTTCCAGTTCTCTCCCTGACCTTGCCGGAGGGGGAGTAAACAAGACTGGCCCCGACACTGAACCCTGGGAAGAACACCACTGGTGACAAGGTGCCAGCTGAAGGTAACTCTGTTCACCACCACTCTCTGAGCCTGGCCATGCAGGCATTTCTTGCCCAGAAAACTGATTTCCTTCCTGAAGAATGCCCAGCCTTCCTGTACTCCTTTACCCTTCAGGACTGCCTTCCAAGAGGCTCTGGCAGCCAGGCCCTGAAACAGGCGAAAGAAAGGAAATGGGAGAATGGAGCAGACAAAAGTGGAGAAACAAAAGGGAATGGGAAGAAGAAGTAAATGTAGAAGAAAGGAGAGAGGTGAGGAGATCTTTGCTGAGATTCCATCCCCAGTGACAGTAGAGGGGACACGTCACAATGGGGCTATCACCAAGGCATGGCTGAGCAGGCAGGGCTGCGGTGGTGCAGGCTGGGCAGAGGTGAGTGCCAGGGTATGTGGTGGAGGTTCAGCTGGACAAGGGCCAGCCAGAAATGCCGGGTCCTGGGCCAGAAGGTGTCCAGACTGGGCAGGACAGAGTGTCATACAGCTCCGTCACCCCCTCTCCTACCTGCTCCCAGGTCCCTGACACTCCAGCCCCCGCTCTCTCTGCCACCAGCTCCCTCTTGCCCAACCCCACTGAGCTCCTCTCTCTCCTGTCTCTTTTTTCATCCATGGGGATTCACAAGTCTTTCTCAGCAGGGCTAGTCTCTATGACTTCTCCCCATCTGTACTCATATCTCTGGAAGCCCCAGCTCAAGTGCAGCACCTTGCACTTGGACTTGTTGAACATCATGAGGTTCTCATGGGCCCTTTTCTCAAGTTTGTCCAAGTCCCTCTAAAACCTGGAATCAATGAACATTGTGGAGCAGCCATCCTCAGAGGTGTTTGAAAATGCCTGAGCTGGTTAAGCTGACATCCTCTGCTCTTGGCATCAGGAGTGGACCCACTTTAAGTAGCTTCACCAAAGCTTTATACAACCAGATGATGGAGCTGCTGAATTACTGTGTTTCAGCAGCCCACAGTGATAGGAAGTGGAGGAGGGGAGCAGCTGACTTCACACATAATTTTGTTAGCAATGCAGCACTAAATGAGGACTGAAGCGAGTACTCATCAGATCTTATGAAGCATTGTTGTAGTGGTTTTCAATAGCTTATTCTTTCTTTTCAAATATTTTCTCAGTCTCTTGCACTTGATGGTTGTGTGTAAGAATAGCTCCTAAGGGCAGCCTGTCCTGAAACTTCCATCAAATGTAGTTCCTGTAGCAGCGGGAACAATGCAGCCTCCCCCATAGCTTAGTTTTGGAGGGTTTTGCCAGGGCTCAAGATGATTCCTTCATCAGGAAAATTAAACCCAGCCCCTTTCCTTCTAACAGACTTGGCAGAAGAACTGGAGCTAGAACTATTAAATGGAAAAGCAACGGAAAGGCACGCAGTGTCCAAAACAGAGAGAAAACTATAAAAGAGCACCAATGAAAAGCACACCAGAAACTTGGAAAAAAAATCCCCAAACCTGCCAAACTCACAAAATGGTCCGCTAGGAGATTTCCACACAGAAATGCAGCTGAGATACTATTACTGTTACTAAATGCAATATAAGGTACGATATCAGCAAAAACGAAACCCACATATAAAGTCACTAGCCTCAATATCAAGTTTATGCATATTGATTCTTAAAAATACTAAGTATTATCAGCTACCTAAACTTGAACTTTTCATTCATATAAATATAACATAACATTACAAATTCCCTGTGAAACTGTCTATTCCCTATGGGGCAGGAACATCTCCTGTTGTGACAATACCCACAGCTGCAGGGAAATTTAGTCAGTCACCAAAACACACCTTCCAATCAGAATTCAATTCACCTTTTTTCTTTGTCAAGTGTGTTATAAATTCACCTTGGCTTACCTGTGTTTATTTTGTTGCCATGGGTTTGGGGTTTTTTAAATAACTTTATAAAATATATATTCTAAAATATATGTATGATAATTATTTTGTTCAAAAAGAAGAAAAAAAATTATTTCAATCAGTTGTACTGCCTGGCAAACATATGAAATTTTACGTACAAATCCCACTGCTCTTTTTTTTCAGTTAACATTAATGGATATAGTTTGGCTTACTGGAGAATCAGGAATAATTTCGTGCTTTTCAGAGCCACATCACTGTCACTGGCTTAAGAGGAGTGTGAATGTAATTTTAAGCCCTCTTTATCTGAGAGGATAGTGTAGTGTCCTAGATTTGATAAGTTATTTGTTAAAAGAAAACGGTATTCAGCTCATACATTTGACTTCTGAAAGTCCACATCAAGCTTCTCCCTGCTGTTAGCATGTAATCAATGTAAAACTATTCTGCAGTCTCCCACTGGGAAGTGTTTACTGCTTATACTAGCTAAAGGATTTCCAGGAGTGGCAGGCAGGAAGCTGCTGGTAGCTTCAGGGCTCCCACAATTCAGTCAGATGCCAAACAAAGCCAGTTTGCAGGAACTTTTCCAATAGAGTCTCCTTTTATGGAGTCTCAATGATCTGACTATCAATGAGGAATCTATTTTTATCCAGGCAACTTTTCTCAAATAACTGAACCCTTTGAACAGCTTTACAGAGGGCATATGTCTAATAATTCTTCTTTCAGGGATTCTTTTTTTCTTTTTTCCCTATTCTTGTTACCCTGGTAATGATCACCAGGCAATACGAAACCAGAATTCAATCGGCTTTATGCTGATTTACAAGATATTGGAACGATGGCTGCAAGCCTTGCTGCATATAAGTGTCCTTTTGACTTCACTGAAAGCAGTGATGTACCTACAGAAGAACTCACACTCTGGGGTTAAACTCATGGAGTGCATTCACCCTGTGTAAATAAAGGGCCAAGGAGAAACTTCAGCACTAAATCCCTGCCTTTTCCCAGTACTGGGGGCTGCTCTGTCACATAAAGGATACCACAAAGGGAATATGTGTAAAGAAAGCAGTCAGGGAGAGTGTGTTGCGTAAAGTGCTGCCTACATTATGCCCCCCTCCTTTCAAGGGATCTAGAAAAAAATTTCCTGGAAAAGGATAAGGAAAGAAAGTTGAAAGCGTTGGGAGCAATGGTAGTAAATGTGATATGGAAAATCTTCATGAAACAGAAAATTAGGGAAATTCCCATGTTTGTTGGCCCTGCTGAAAACCAGAACCCCTGTGTCAAAAACATCTTATGAATCTAGACTGCCATCTAGGCCTTATGAAGATCCAACTTTCTTGCTGCTTCATGAAAAAAAAAGGCCCAGAAGGCATTTGCTATTCTACTATTCTATAATAGAGTCCAATCCACTAATGGCTTTAAGTGGAGATTGTTCCTAAACTAAGCTACAGAAGACAGGTTGCGTTTTAAAAGTGTACATTCATTATTTGATCTACAAACTCAGAAGTGGATGGCAAGTAATGTCCATTTTAGTATAAGTTTTTTTGAAGTTATTTTGCATACTTTCCATACTGTTAATGTTTCCTCTGATAAGCCTTTGGCTTTTTTACTAGAAATACATTTTTTCTATATCCTCAGACCAGCATTTAACGTAGAAGTTTTACTTCATACTGTTGCAAAAAATCTTAAAGGAAAAAGATACATTCTCTCTATGTTTTAGTAAATCCAAATGTAGGTGTACAGCCGAGATTCCCGTGTAGGAATGTAGCTATTCAGTGCTTTATTTATGGTCAATAGAAAGAGACAGGCATGTAAGAGAGATTTAGTTCACCAAAGTATTGAATTCCCCTATTATGCACCATGATGACAACCTTAGCAAAGTGTGTGAGTTTGAGATAGGTATCCAAGTCCCCAAACCCCTATGAATCACAGTGAAGTGTAGCTTGTTTCATTTCATTTAGGGAAGATGGGATACAGAATGCCACTGCAATCAGTGTCACTTCAAGTGTTCACATGAAAGATAGGCGTGATTACTCATGCTTCTACATTATACCATTCTGTAAATTACTCTTACTTGAAACTGAGTATTATGAATTTGCAATGTAACTGTTTATAACAAACAAAGAATCATATTCTTTCAGCCCTAAAGAAAGCCGAATTACTACGTTAAATAATATTGTCACTGTATCATTTCATATTAAAAAAAATTACTCTAGCTGAGGTAGGAACAAAAGAACATTAAATACTATGACTATATAATCATACCACACTTTTTGGAAAAAACTGTGCTCTTGTAAGTTTTAGAGGCTGAATCTGTACATAATGTTGAGGAATGTACAAGATATAAAAAGCCCATACCCCCAAATAATTACTACATTTGAGCATTTTGACTGTGGAAAAAATATAAATATAGGTACCATTGCCAACTGAAGCAAGATAATAAGATGAGTAATTCAGAATTTCAACAATTTCAATTAAGAATATGTCTCTTATTAAAATGAGACATTATAATATGCTTTGGTTTGACCTTTCTACCTTTTCGTAGTTGAGCCTTATTCAATTTGTCATAAATAAATATTATAATTTTTTACTAGCCATCAAGTCACTAGGTAAGGAAGGACATACTTTGCATAAAGAAATGCTTGTGGGTGGATTGTGTTATTTATATTTTTCTGCAGAACCATAATGTTCCTGGATTGACTTCAGCAGAAGTGCATTGAGATGAATGTCCAGTGAGTTACAGAAATGGAAAATAATTTCCAAACACCAGAAAAAGATGAGAAGATCAGAAGAAAATAAAAAGTCACCTAAAAACAGTTTCACTTCATGCAGTTAGTCAGAAATCTCTGAAATGCCTCTGAATTATTCTCAGCCTGTGCCCAGCTGCCATAACAACAAAACCAATCTCTTCATTAAGAAACTTACCATGATTGATAGAGGATGTGAGAGATATTTCAATTTTATCAAAAGCTAATATCATTTCCCTAAGTAAAAAAAAAAGGCCTAAAGAAAGCTATCTCCAAATTTTCTGAACTGACCAGAGGATGCAAAGAGAAGGTGAATCCTCAAAAAATGTTTCTGAAGTTTTACCTAGAAAGTTATTATCATATGTATGAGGTTAAAAAAAAACTGTACTAGAAACAGATGCAAAGTTAACCTGAAGTCATAGAGATGGTTCGATTGATCACACAGACATTTAGGCAGTTCAGGGACCTAATTTAGGAGTCTCCCTGGGATCTCTATGGAGTCAGTAGAGGCACCTTCAGAGGGTGACCTACATATTATGTCAGCCGAGTGAGACAAGTTCTGTGTTTGCCTGTACCTCTCTTTCAGCTACAGAGGACCCTTGTAGGCTCATCTACCTTCTAAGACTCTGTGGTTCTGGTGAGATCTCTGCTTGACATAATTTCATTTGCAATGCCTCTTATTCTACATGCACTGTATGACATTCTTGTCAACAAATGTCATTGCCTGTTAGCCAGGCAGTGGTGACTCACTTATGTTGGAAGGAGCATAAAATTCCCACTGAAAGGATGATGTTCCAGACTAACCCTTTCTGGGCTGGAGCTCAGACTTGACAATATATCCAAAAAGGTAATTGATTCAGGGCATGCAGAGAGTGTTTAATATGATTTCCCACCCCTTGTCAGTTCCAAAACCTGCATCTCTAGAAAACACTTTGACACACACTGTATCTACTTACAGTTTCCTGCAGACCAACACCCTGGAAACATTCTCTGCTAACCAAGTCGTTCCTCACTTCCACACAGTCCCCAAGAATCTACATCATGCACTGCCCTTTCTGAGTTTCCCTACAAATGTCCAGGCTGACAAGCAAGAAAAAGAACTTTGAATGGAATTTGTTAACCACTGAAACTTTAGCCCTCGAGGAAATATAAGACAGTAAGGGTTTTGTTTAGTTTTTCAAATAGCACGGCCCTAAATTACATATATTTCTGAATATCAAAGCACCATCTCTCCATGCATCTGACATTTTGTCAAATTTGGTCATTTCATCAGTTCATCCATTCCTTATGTCATACCCTTCTGACCCTTGTCATGCTGCCTCCTTGTAAATGAGCCAGCTGCAGCTTCCCTTGATCTTTGACCCTTGGAGCATGTCTTGCAAGACATTTTTGTCTTTTACATTGATGGGCAAAAATTGGAAGTCAGGCATTAACTGGCTTATGACAATTCATTCAGAATTTTCCAGAGCTGGTCCCACAAACTTACTAGGCTGATACTGAGCATTTTGGCAGGGCTTTTTGTTCCAACATTGAACACAACCCCTGCAAGATGAGGATGTATCCTCAGTTACAGCTGGCAGAAGTCTACTTGCATTGTGCGTCTTTGGCAGACTTATCCCTGATTACCTTCAAAAATCACATTCTGTTCTTTGGTTTAATAAAATCCCTCAAGATCAGCTATGCTTCTGTTTTGATGTCTCATTGCAGGAGAAGGCCAAACTATAGTAATTTCTTCTTTCTGAGTTCTGTAAAACTCCGTTTACATTTTGGGGTTTTTTTGTACTTTAGCAAGTATACCTTTAATCTAAAATGGCTAAAGAATGATAAAACTATCATTGCATCACATGTAATTTTTCAGTATACATCAATCTTTCCAATACTATCTCTTTTCAAAAATTATTTTAAAAATTAAATGTCCTATCAAAATGGTTCCTATAAGAACTGCTACTCTTCTGTCAATTAAGCCCTGTACATAAATGTGCTAATGAAATTATGGGAGTGAGACAGGAATAGTAACTATTTTAAGTATGATGCCCACTGCAAGGCTATTATTAGCATTGTACATTGTATACATTTAGTTATCCTTGACTAAAAATGGAAAAAACAGGCTTTCTATTTTCACTATTCATGCAAACATATTGCTTACACTAGTGAATAATCTGAATAAAACCAGAAACAAATTGCTCTATCAGTATGTCATCCTACAGCCAAATTTCTTGTGATTATAAAACCATTATTACATATTCCTCCTACGGTCCAAAAACACCTACAAGCAGATGAAAATGAAATTTCTGCTGAATTGATTCCCTATCCTCTGTATATTCCTGATGTTTATGAATGTCCACGACTTCTAAAAAGGAATCGTCCATTTTTCTTTTTATTTTCTTGCAGTTCTTTTACCGTGCTGATTCAACATCATTCATTGTCAAGCATAGGTTGGGAAAGGGGTTTGGAAGAAGGTAACATAGGTGGTCTCTGGTGCTGCTCCAGATACTACTTTTTGTAGCTTTAGGTTAATTCCAAACGTATACTTAGATATGAGGAGAAACACTGAAATTATTTCATACTACTGACATTCAGACTCAGAAATTGGTTATAAAAATGGGAGTTGACCTGTAATTTGTCTAAGCTCTCTGAAAATTCGCCTAATATCCTTACAAGTCAGTTATAGCCCCTGCCTGTTAGACAAGAGAGCCCTCCAATCATTCTTTCTTCTGTTTCATGCTTCCAAACAGCTATGCAAGAAATGAC
This sequence comes from Callaeas wilsoni, assembly GCA_013398955.1. Classification (NCBI taxonomy): domain Eukaryota; kingdom Metazoa; phylum Chordata; class Aves; order Passeriformes; family Callaeidae; genus Callaeas; species Callaeas wilsoni. The sequence goes on along the minus strand of VWPU01001820.1, from coordinate 155,139 downwards.
CCAGTGGTTCACATGCCTAGACCTTTGGAGGATTTCCCTGAAAACATCTAAACAAATTGTCTTCCCAATTTCATGCACTTCTGTACTGGCAAGTAGCAGCAGGGCAGATCTGGATTTTACATAGGACTCCAAAGGGGTAGACAGTCAGGCTGCAGAAAAAATAAATATGTCCAAATTGAAGGCAAATTTATGGCCTGAGATAAATATATATTTGTATGATGACTTCCACAAGCTTTGTGATCTGACATACCTGAGGGCAGAACATGACCCTGAATTTTAAGGAGTACTCAGCTATATGATTCTTGAATATTTTCTTGTGCCGTATCATCTTATTTTTGATTAGCTAATTCCTGGGGAGAAAAAATTGTATTTTATTTGTTAGAATAATGCAGTGTTAGATTTTCCAGCAGAACTGTAATTCAGTGCGGTTTTGAAAACATGAGCATGAGGCGTGGCTTCTGCTGTCCATCTCAACAGCTCACCTGCATGGAACAGAACAGTTGTGGTACAAGCAACTCAGGGATGCAGCGCTTCAAGGCAGTGGTGGCTTTTGGAGTGACTTATCTAAAGGACAACAGGGCTCTACTCAATATTTGGTTCCTCTCTGACTTTTTAAAGGAAAAGAAAGAAAGAAAAGTAATATGGGAAATATTGGTCCAGCCCTTGCACCCAAAGGGTGTGAGGAAGGTAGGCCTGCTAGAAATGGATAATTTTGTTTATGAATTTTTATAGGAAAAAAATCTTCAGACATCTCTCCAACCTGCCTAAAATGATCATTAGGACAAGCTTCTTCTTATGACCAGCATGAATAAACCAGGATAGAACCTGCCACTATACCACCACATCTTAGAATTAATGTTCCCGTAATAGTACCATGAAAATCTCTAGTTCCTCAATTTGCAGGACGATCCAGTGCACTGTATGTCCGCCATACCGCTGAAATTAAGGTGCCACTGCATACCAAAAAGAACACACACAGACAATGGATCAAGGATCAAAATACCCAGTTAACCAGGAGGAAATAATTTCTCACAGTATGGGTCCTTCGGTACCAACCGCCCTGCTCTCATCACCAAGGGAGACATCTCTCCTGTTTAGAAAGTGCCTCCAAAAGATGGTCTTGAGAACTGAAATTACTAAATATTAGAAATCATAGATTTGTAGAAACCAAATCTATTTTTCTCACATTCCATTTCTCACATACCAGTATTTTGACAAGTAATAAATTAACATCTTCTCTTCTTCACATTGGCTACAACTACTTTATTTCATCATTCTACAAAAGTTTATAGTTTTGTTCAGAGTAGTCGTTCTCAGCCTGTGTTAAAGTTTTCTGTTTCCATGTCATATTTAAGTATGGGGTTACATGTCTGAAAGCCTGTCTGATTTTCCATTTTTAAAAACATTTTCTCTCCCTAAAACTTTGACTCATTCATCCAGGGATGTTGCCAAAGCAGCAATATTCCATAGTTTTGGGGCAAGCAACTCTTCCTTCTCCTTTGAACCTTTGTTTTTTTTTCATGAACTCACAATTGCACAGTGCTTGAGTGCTTCCATTTTTTCAAACATAAGATTTATAGGCAGTATTACAACTTGACTTGCTTCTGTACACGGCTTCTGTACATGGCTACATCAACCCTTTTACTCCATTTTAGTGAAAGTGTTCATGTATGCTGAATTGTGTGTAGTGAGAAGATTTTACATCAGGCTCTTGGGAGCACAGAGCAAGCAGCATTGCCCAGCTATGTGTTCTGAAGTGCTGGTAAATTCAGGGCATCAAACAAGAAGTTGTGAAAGAGAATGCACAAATCTTGTCCAGACTGCTTGCTTGTTAATTAGAAAATTTTTATATCTTCAGTGAGTTTGCCTGAGTGAGACCCAGTAGGCCAAACAAGTCAAATCCCATCTACCAGTGAGACTGTTTTGATTTTCACTACCGCATTAGCAATTCTAATATCAATGCTAATCAACCTGTAATTTTACAAATGAAATGTTATAAACCTCAGTAATAAACTATATGCAGCATACGGATGTAGAACACTATGGAAACAAGTTTAGTTGCAGTCACATCTCGAAAGAAGTCAGAGGGGAATTGAATTTAGGTTACACAAGCAGAAGCCAGAACTTGAAAACAAACACTTTGCTAAAAGAGCCTTTTTATTATTGTAAATCAGTGTGAGATCTCTTCAGTTTGTGTCTCAGCTTTGTTTTCCTTACCCTTCCACACACACTTGTTTCACCCTGACTCTTCCCTCAACAACTGCACCACGTGGTCCTATCCCAACTTCCTGGTCCAACTTTCATCCCTTCAGGAGAAGATGAAACTCTTACCCCTACAATCTTTATTGCACAACTTCTCCAAGTCAAATTCTTTTCTTAGAGGATTTGAGCCCTGTACATCTTTACAACAGTAGGGCAAAGGAACCACAAAGCCTTGCTTTAATTCCTGATCCTTCCTCTCCCCGTGCCAGTCTGCAGGCATGAATCTCAGCAGTACTAAGAGAGCGGATGTCGTCTCCTTCACTCAGAATCATGGTTTCAGTTCTTGAGGTCTTTGCTGCAAGACTCTGCAGCAAACACTCACTCTACTCGACCTCCAGTGTAGCGGGACCTTTTTTTTAAATGTTTATCTGCATGGCTTGCTGGCATCTGCGATGTGCCTGGCAATCTCCAATTGTTTTTATTTTCCTCTGTTTTCAAGGTAATAACAAATTAAAGACAGTTCTGTTCAAATAACAGTCATTTCGGACAGAGAGACTACTCTCTTGACAAATTTTAAATTTCTTCTTCAAAACATGGTGGGTTTATATCAATGAAGACATCATCCAAATGCTGGACTGTCACAAAGTATTTTTCTTTATGTTCATTTTTAGATGTAAATCACCGGATGACACCAAGGAATTGAAAGAAAAGTCTGTTTAGCTGTCAGCTTGACGCATCTGGCTGGCTGTGTGGTTATAATGGTATCACAATGTCTTGGAGAACTACTGAATCACCCTATGACAGAAGGTTGTCTGCTTCTCTGTGTGCAATAAAGAAGTATACAGAAGAAAATATTAGACAGCTATACTCCTTAGGCGAATTTGTCTCACAGCTACACTACAGTAAATCAGAAATAATTCCACAAACCTCTGAGGAGCTATTCCAGATTTATGTTTGCAGAGCTAAGGGCATAATCTAGCTCTTTTAATCTCATTCTATCATTTCATATAGCTAGTACTGAAGTAGTGACTATATACAGGAGTTTTTGAAATAAACTGTTGTAAAACAATTTTGTTTTCACAATATTTTTAACACCCAAAGCTAAAATACAATGGAATATATATACTGGCCACTTTTGAACTCTTTGCTGTCTATGTATGAGATATAAGTAAACTTTCTTCGTGCATTTGATGTGCACCTTAGGCAGTGGTCTCCCCACTGATATTTACCCTGCCGCTATGCACACTTTACATTTTCAGAAGTAGCATCGCCTCTTTCTTTCTTCTTCCTCTGGATCTCTCACAGGAAGGGTATCAAAAAAAAAAAATTAGTATAAAAAGCATAGCCCTTTCCAGTTCTTCCCCACTCAGGCATGAGCTCAGTTCTTCCAGCCTTTTCAGAGAGCCAATGTATTACACAGGTCCTCTTCCAAAGGTCATATGAGATAGCCACGGTCCCCGGAAATCTGTTAGAAAAGTCTAACCTGTGCTTTAATATGACAAATTTCAGAAGAAAGAACAACTTCTAAATGTTACCTGAAATTACTATTGATTTTATTGAAACCTAAACACAAAAATTTTAAATTTGTTTCAGGACAGTGTATAGTGTGGTAGGAGGAAAAAAAAAGCCTGTTTTGTCGTTCAGAGTCATTGCACTGCAACCATAACAAGCTAACTTTAGTGCATGCTTTTGTACCTGGTATCCCACTAAGGCAGCAGTCCTAATAACTGTCACTGCCATAGATGCAGCAGAGTCACTGAGATGCTTTGAGGAAAAAAAACCAATTATTTTTCCATCAAGATTTAGCAGCTTTTTTTCTTTTTTTAAATAACTATTGTAGGTGAAGATAATTTAGACTGTGAACACTGACAGGCAGAAGATAATTGTATGTCTGTGGGTGAGTGGGTGATTATCTGAAAGTGAACTTTTGAACTCATAAGCAAGCACGAGCTGTGAGTATGCAGGCTCCTAGCTGAAAATGGCATGGGCTGACTGTAAATTCTGATAACACTGGAACTAAATAACTGTGGCATGTCCTGATTCCTCCAATTAATAACAAGATGTAAGACAGAACCACCAATTAGGAGCTGATCGTGCGTTTCCTTCTGCATATGGACTGTTTAGATGGGGAAATCTGGGGGCTGCAAAAGAAGGCGGTGGAGATCACGACTGGAGACAAGATCCTGGAAGTTGCAGAAGACCCTGGAGATCAGATCACTGCCTGGTGACAAGTGCTGGGGGACGAGCAGACACCCTGGCTGCTAGGCCAGAGAAGTCTCAGATCTGAGACTGGTACCTGTGAGCAGTGGCACAGCATCACCTGACTGAGCTTTCTGCCTGTCCTTCCCTGGCCAGCAGCCACCTCCCTGTGTGGAGGGGCACAGACCTGGGGAACACGGTGCTGGGTGGGGAGGGAGAGGATCAGTGTGTGAGGAAATCAAGCAGAGTGAAAGCTTTAATCTCAGGGGCTCTTAAACAAACCCCAGCATCCAGATCCACCATGCATTGCTGTTTGCTCTATCTCACCTGTGACAATTTAAGACATAACTTGTACAACTGTATCATTCAATCACCGCCAGCCTGCATCCCCATGCATGCAAAAAGCAGTAGATGTATTCACAACAGAAGACCATGCTACTTGTGCAGTGATCAATGACTCACCAGCAGCGTAGTCTTCTAAATTTAGTTCTGTGCCCTATTGAGGAGTTACTCTGACAATTTACCATGGTGATGCCACCCTTATGAGCTTATTATCATTGTGTTTGTCTTCTCCCTCTTACTGCTGCTGGAAAATAGGCATAAATACACTACCATAGTCACCTCTTTTTCTTTCAAATTCTAACTTCTAAATTGCACAGAAAGAATGGAAGGAGAGAAACTGAACAAAGATCACTTAATCTTGTTAAACATGGCGGGAAATCACATCTGTGTCAGAGTGAAGCAACAAAATAAAGATACATCCCAATACCAACTCCTGTAAATCCACTACTCAATTATTTTCAAACATGATAAATCAAATTTAATGCCAATATGTCTGTATGTGAAAGGTCAGTCTCACTGAGAAAACAAGAAAATTGTACAGACTTATGTGAGTTGTATTTGAAGTGAGTCTTGTTTATAATGAAGTCATCCTTGTTTGCTTGCAGTTTTTTAGATATTTTTAAGAAAGGAACTGAAAACACAAATTATTAATAAACATTTTCATGTAATCAGTCTATGGAAGTAGAAATTTCTGTAGAAATACTGGAAGCTCATCTAAATACTCGAAGAGGCATTTGAAAAAAACTGGGCAAAACACCACAGAAAAGTCTGCATAATATTAGTCATTTTAGTAAGTAACTGAAAGTGGCTCATTCCCTTTTTCAGACTTTTATCATAAAACATGGGCTGCCATTAAAGTAGAGCCTGTTTCCTCATAAGGGAGGGACAAATATCCACTAATACCGGTAGTGCTTATTGAATTTCCTTCTGCAAGTACGACATGATGCAGCCAGCACAGGAGATGCTAAAAAAAGCAAAGACAAGTGAGGTCAAAACATTGAACCAATGCCAAAAATCATTTCCGCACCTCATCCGCTCTCTGAACAAACTGTTACTGCTTTCCTTTAAATCAGTAGCTACCGACTGGCTGTTATCATTTCTCTATCAGCTCCTGGCCAGGCACACAGTTTAGCTCTGCCAGGATAATCTGGGTATTACCAGGCTGACTTGATGTTTTCAGCTCTGTCTGAATCCAGTGGTAAAACACACAATCTCTATGGATTGTAAAGCCATTTTCTGCTTCAGTTCTAGCCTTCTCCTTTTAACTTCCCTTTTCTGGTTTCCCTGTACATAAATCTTGTGTAATTATTTCAGGATTAGTTCTCTTTGGTTCAAGCAACTTGACAGAATTGGGCACTTATACATTTGTCCATCTGCCCTGTTGCTTGAAAATTTGTCTTGAACAACATCCTTTCTACTGATAGCAGGTTTTATTGCTCCTGACTTCTTAGCTAACCTTACCTCACGCTCATTTTTTTACAAGAGGTACTTAAACATTCTAGACATTTTGTGGTTTAGCTAAATAAAATAAGCCTACATGGCTTAAGGATTCAGCCTGCACCACTGGCTTCATCTTTTTCTTTTCCACATAAATCAGCTTATTTCCTTCTAAGTACTCCCCAAAGTTTATTTAAATATGCCAAAGTACTCGCTGTTTGTAAAATACATCTCTCCAGATGGGCATATGGACAGAGAAAAAACCGTTGCTGTTCACAGGACCAAAGAGTGAAATTGTGGATGCTGCTACTATACAATCAGAGGGTAAGACTCTTTCTTAAAGAAGGTAAAAGTATTTCAGATGAAAGCAATTTTATAAAAGAGACTAAAATCCATAGGTGGGCAGGTTTTGTGAAATCCAGAGGACTGGATTCAAAGGCACTAGAGTGTTTACGGCTGTTTTCCCCCCTTATCAGAAAACTCTTCTAGTGACAACCTCAACAGCAAGAAATTAAACCAGCTGGAGCATGACAAAGCAAGTCAGGAAATGTGATTAAGGATAGACACATCATGGAATATATGAAATATCAGGAATATTACAGGTACGCCAGGGAGTGGGTTGAGAGGGAAGACATTAACCATGTCAGACAATATTCAAGGGCTGAATTTCTCTGTGGAGGCCTGGAAAGGTTGGGAAGGGAAGACAGATATATCACTTAGAGACTGCAGTCCTTTGGGAAAGAGAGATGGATCTTGACACAAGATCAGCAAGACCCAGGGAGCACATAGCCATGAGAAACAGTATTAAACTTAGTTATTTCCCAGGATTTAGTATAGTCTAGGACTGCTGTTTTCCTTTTTACTATCTGCAAACAGCTTTTCTGTATTCAATTTCTAAGATGCAATTTTCCAGCGGCTGCCAGTTTATTCAATTTCTGGCATGTAAGGTTAAAACGTATAAATTATTTGGGACCTGCTAACCTGCCTCTCATGCTGGGGTCAGTTTTCATTTTGTGTGACGATATCGCAATTATTTGTGCACTTTTTCTTTCTGGCAAGTTTTCAAACACCAGTTAGTTGGTGAGCAGAAAATGATAGCTTTTTATCTGTAAAGAATTATAAGCAGAAGTATGCAGAGATTAGGATGTCTATTACATTACAAATATCATCCTCAGAGCGAGCTATGACAACAAGGATGTCTCATTTGGAAAACAATCCAGGATAAAGGAATAGAAATGAATATGTCGACATGTAACATCATGACATTTCTGAGGGGTTTGAGCTTTTAATTAGTGAGTCTGGAGCTATTCAAAATGACCTACTACAGTTTTGCTTTTTATTGGTTTCTTTGTCCTGGTAGGCCATCCGTCTCATCACCTCATTAGTTTTTTGTTGTTGATGCATTTGATTTTCTCTCCTTAAAAGCAGAGAATCATGTAGAGACCACAACCATTCCTCAGTGGCTTCGTTTTTCAAACGGGACAGTTATTAAGTGCACTGTGATGCAGACAGCCTCCTCTGTAATCACGTAAAAATCCCAAATATAGAGGTTTACATAGTGCCCATTATCTCATGGCTGAGATAGGTGATTACTCCTGGACGGCAGGAGCTTGCAGCAAGTCAGCTGCCATACGTGACAAAGATCTAGAAGGAAAAATCCTATTCAAGGTGTTTGACTCCTTGTTTGACTCTAGGAATTCATTTGCTAGTGTGTACTGCCTTTTACAAATCCCCAGCGTAACGCATTTCAGCAAACCTCAGGAACCAATGCATAAACAGGCACAGACTGTAGGTAAATATAGTTCATTTTCCATAAGGAGACTGAAGACAAAACCCCGGGAGAGTGAGGATGTACATGTGGAGCAGATATTGAGTAGGTCTGAGTACATAACTGCCTTCATAAAAGTAAAAGCCTCCATTTAAAATCTCTTCTAGTATCACAGATGAGTTTGAGAGTGCATAGGAATGAAGGCTGTAATACTATTATTAGACTCCATATATATATCTCTATATATCTCTATAAAGTATTTTTTAGGCTGCAAATTACTGATTATGTCATTTTAACAAAAGAAACTGTATGACCCTCATAGATTCAGTGTTAGAGTGCATAAACTGTTTGCATCTTACTTTATCTTTCCCTTTATGTGATAGCTTTGTTTCTCATTTCTGCTGCTAAATTTGACCCCGAAGTTACAAACGATCTGTATAGGTGCATTGATCAGAGCATATTCCTGGGGTCCTGTGCTCATAACATGCAGCAGGACTTGAAGGATGGCTCCCTTTTAATACCAAAGTGTTGTGTTGTTTAGTACATTATTTGGGTGTAATCTGTAGGAAGCAGGTGTGTGAAAGAAATTTATTGAATCAAGGACATTGAATGGTAGTTTTTTGTTCTTTCTCACACTATCGGAGGACAGAAACACCTTGCACTAGCAAAATGGGATTGGATTGTCCCAAGAGTTGCTGAATACCTGCATTCAGCATGAGCACCAGCACCTGATTTCCTATGGTCATCCTAGGAGCACCTCAGTGATGCACCAAACATCTGAACCTGCTCCAAAAAAGACTGAAGACTGAGCCTTGTATGTCATGGCTGAGCTGAAAAGTCAAAGTTCCCATAGTGTCTCTTAGGCAAAAAAAGCAAAATATGAACTCAGAATTTAACTTGGAAACTTTGACTAGCATTTTTTCCTTCAGGGTTTGCTTGCCCACACAGGACCACTGATGGCCAGCTACCATAGCACACATCCCTTCTGTTGCCCCAGCATTAACTGACTCCTTTGCTGCTCAGGTCTCTTTTCTTCCCATCTCCCTACTCCTAAGTTGCATGGGAGACTCATCAAATAAACAAGTCTTTTAGTTACAATAACAAGAACGGGTGGGGGAAAAAAGTGTAAGAGTTGGAACCAGTATACATGTATACACATTGCTCATCAATTAATTAATTCTTTTCTTTTGGCAGTACAGAGTCAATTTCTTCAGGCTTCACTTTACAGAACAGTCAGCAAAATTGTGCCAAGTGTGCCCTCATTTCCTTTTCTTAATACCACACCACATTACCAACAATTGTGAACAGGTGTAGAGGAGATGGACTCGCATTTTATCACCCCAGAAGCACATATATAAACCTTTAACCACCTGGCCCCCCAGAAAATAGTTACACTACATGAAATACCAGCAAGGCTTTAAACAGTGGGAGTAAGTGAACACTTCCATCAAAATGCTCTGCAGTGAAATAGCTGGTGATGATGAAAGTTAAATTGCCAGGGCTAGGCAAATAGTTTCAGGCTATCTGTAGATTTTTCACACTGGCACCATCGATTTTGAGTTTGGGGCACTAGTAAATCACAAAAAATCAATTTTGGAAATCTGTGCAAAATGAACTTGGTTTGAATAAACAGCTCTGTGTTAGTATAAATGCATACACATTACATATTTGGATTAAATGAGCACCATTTCTCAGAAAGTATGTGAAATGAGAACACTAATATAGAAAATTTTTCAATGTGAATTTCAAAACTGTGGATGGAAAAAGCTTTAATGTTCTCCCATAGTTCTGTGGTGAGTTGTAAAGTCTATGTGTCAAAGTGGTAGCATTTACAGGTTCTTCCTGCGTGTGGACGCAGCCCCAGCACAAGCTGTCCTATGACTTTTGCCAGTTGTGTGGGCTAGTCATAGGATGTTGCAGGAGAGATGAATTTCCACCTGCAGGATTACTGGGAGGCACTTGCTCAGGGGACACTGTGCAAACAGAATAGCGAAGAAATATTTTTGCTCATTCTGCAAGTCCTACAGGGAAGATTAATGCTTGTCATTTGTTCTGTGCTTTCCTCCATGATGCACAGCAAGACCAGCCACCCAAGCTCCAGCAGAAGGTCAGCAGAGGCCACTGGGATGGGGATGGTCCCTGCAGGAGGACGGTGACTTTGCCCTGCTAAGTCCTCTCAGCACTGTCTGTCCCAGCTCTCAGAGCTCCTGCCTAATGCATCCATAGCGTGAAAGTGACACAGGGCTCCCATCAGCATCTTGGAGGCAGTGGTGGGCATCTGGAGCTGCATCTTGTATCTTCAAATCCTGAGGCTGTGAAGACACTATAGCTGACATTTGTATGTTGAGGCTGCTGTTAAGAACTGCTTCCAGCTGGGCTTTGGGGTGGGTTTGCCACACAAACACGCACAGACACACATTCGTATACACACACTGAGTGTTCTCAGCCCCTAAACCATATTCAGCCTCTTGGCACTATCCTGGGAGACTGCAGACCATGGGTACTGGAGGAGAGAAAGAGGTTCCAGCGCCCACCTGGGAGACAGCAACATGAAGGCTAAGGAAAACAGTGACATATTACAAGCATGAACAAGAGACTAACTTGTGAGATGTTTGCCCTTTCTGTACCTACTGAGTACTACTGCTGGCAGACATCATTTTTTCTGCACAGCAGGAATGTATCCTTCCCTTTTCTCACAATATCAGCTCATCCTTCCTTCTTCCTGATTTAGTTTCAGTATTAGACCTGGTGAAAAAGGAGATGCTCTGTTTTAAGTTACCAATTGAAAATAAATCTACAAATGCAGAACAGAAACACAAAATGTGAGGGTAGGATGGAAAAGAAGAGAAAAAGGACCCTAAAGAAAACATGTACAAAGAAAGTTTGGGTGCTGAATGATAGCATGCAAAATCAAAATAAAACAATCATTGTTGCAATGGCAGACGAAATAAGAAGCAATAATTGAATTTAGAAACTTTTTAGTAGATCACACTCCTATTTATAAATGCTGCTGGCCAGAGCTCTGTGAGTCTGCAGCCAGAATTAGGTTATGCCCCTGCAGGAGGATGTCTGACAGCAGCACAGAAACAGACTCACACCAGCTGTACCCTTTCACTGCATTGCCATACTTTTTTAAGCATCATCACAAGCTGCCCAGACTGCCAGAGACCCTGAATGATTACATGAATGCTGGCATCCCAGCTATTGCATGACATGGTAGCCAATGCAGCAAAACTAATCTGGGTTCCTCAGCACAAAACTCTGACAGCTTATCTACGGAGCTGTATTGCCTTCATGCCCTTAGAGTGTTGAGGGTGTGACCTTATGTTCATAATGTGAACAAGAACCATTGTCTCACATGCATTAAGATTTTCCCTATACTCAGATGCAGCTTATTCCCACTGAAAGGAACAAAAGCCCAACCTCACAGACTTCTCCACTGAAAAAAGGCTTTTTATGAAAAATCATTTGAACTGTAAGTATTTTCCACCGGACAAAAATTATCTAAATGGCTAATTTGCTGTCACTTTGTTTATCTAGGAGAATGACATTGGCCCAGGAAGCCGAATAAGTGCTTGGGAACAGAGTACAAAAATATCTCAGAGAAACATTGGCTGAGTTTAACTGCTGATGTAAAAGCGTGCGAGACTGTTGAGCCCAGCTGAGCTGTAGTTCCTTATGAGAGCTGTAAATTTGGACTAATATCTTTAGCGAGTGAAACTGGTTCAACACACTGCGCAACTTGTCCCTTATTTAATATAAGTGCAGTAGCTTTAATTTATCCCAGATGTCATCAAATGGCGGGACCAGCACTTTTGCTACTTTGGTATGAAATGCACTAGCAACGTCATTAGAGGAAGCAAATCACCATGGTATTGCTCTTCTAGAAGGTGGTTTCCTTCTGTTTCAGCCTCTAGAAATACACTGTATAAAACTATATTCCAGGTGCTCTGGCTTACAGCCTTCTCACTTGGAAGCTGTTTCAAAGTCCTTTCCTGTTCAGTAGGAGGGTATTTTTTACAATGAAGCAGATACTTCACCGGTTCTTTTAGCAAAAGTTGTTCCTAACAAAGCTCTTGGTAAATGATCACTTAATACAATGCATGACTTGAAATTTCCCCACTGGCTCACAAAAACCATTTGACTGGATAGGAATGTATTGGGGATGGCTCAGGACAGCAAAATGCTTCCAAACCTCCATGCACCAGCACTGTAAAGAAATTATTTGATTGTGCCATCAAGTCTTTTGATTTTAAAAAGATTTGAGGGAAGATATGATAGCTGGTTTTGAGTAGGTATTTGTTGTCAAGATGCATTTGAGACACTTGTTCAAAACCACTACTGTTCATGTAATCATTTTGGTCCAGCAGGTGTGAATACGCCTGATGCAAGAGTAGCTAAAGGAACATCAATGAATAAATGAAGATGCTGCTTTCCATTTTTCCCATTCTACCTGTGGCCAAGACAACCACTGTCAGAAAGCACATCTCTGTCACATCTTAAATTCCTCTCAAATGCAGTTAAGTCCTTCATTTTTCAAGTCCTCCCTTTCTCCCATGTTTTGCTTCATTCCACATTTAGGTAGTGCTACCAACCAAATGTAGATAATCTAAGACTTCATTTTGGAAAGCAAATGTCACTTGCAACTCTTCTTGGAGTTCTTGATGTCTAATCATGTACAGGGATACAGCCTTAGAAAAAGCCCCTTTTTACATACGCCCATCCTTGGGACCACATGTAAACTATTCCTACCTTCCAAGTGAAATAACAGAAACCATTGGAACAGTTATAAATTCCTACACTATCAAAGGATTGTATGGTGAGTTTCACTTCTTTGAAACCCATTTCCAAGAATATGAGACTCAGATGAACAGGAGCCAAAGACACCAAGTCCCACAAATAGGTTTCTATTTTCAGATAATAGCTAGTTTATCTAGAAGTACATATTTCAGTACAAAACAGGCCTCCCTCCAGTTTCTCCATCATCTTTAAAGCCTTTGGCTTAAGGGAGTGTGCCATATTTTAAATTAAGTTCCTGATTATGCCACACCACTTTAGATCTACTGGGTGACAGTGCTGTTCCCCTCTGAGTGCCCTTGTCCTGCAACTGAGCAGGTGTTTCTTCAGCTGCCATCATCCTTCAGGCCCCAATCTGATCTCACAGCCATGCACGTCAAGACCTGGCCTTGTAAAGGAAACTCCAGGGGATCTGGCTTCTAATATGTCAGGATTTGAAATGGAGGCACTTTACCTCCAGAGATAAGAGGAAGCTGTTATTTTGTTTACAGAATGGCTTAGTGTTGCACAGTGTAAAGGTAATTTAAAACTTCCTAGAACTTCCTGAGGGCAGTTTCTTTTAAATAACTTCTCTTGGAAGTGGCTTTTGCTGCAACATCCATAAATTTCAAAAAGTAGGCAAGCTTATACTGGGCCTGGTACAATTTTCCGAAACAAGATGGGTCACACTGTTACTACAGTGGGCAAGAACTTGCAGAGGCAGGATGTATTCTCCCTTCCCAGCTAGCCCATCAGGACAGAGCTGGGCTCTGAGGATACTGTAACCACATCAGTGTGGAGTCTGCAGACGCTGCTTGGTTTGCCTTGCTTCCGACTGGGAGGCAGCTGAAAGTTGACATTTATTGGTGCATCACAGTCAAACAGCTGTATTGCTTTCAAGACCCATGGCTCTCTTTCATCATTACTCTTGCACGACGTTGTTGGCTCTTGTCACTATTAGGTTTTAATTTTATAGGGAAGGACGCTACTGTACTTTGGTCCTTGAGTGGCCTGCCAGAGAACATGTAGTTTACAAGACTTGAAGGAGGAACTTGGTAGCATTTCCTGATATGGAGATTACTAAACCAAGCTTATATGGGAGTTGAGGTATGTGAAAGGACTCAGAAGCACACAGAGTTTTTGTATGTGCTCTATAAAGAGAGTTCAGGCAGCCTTGGACATTGGGGCCACATTAATTGCACAGTGTGCAGGATTCAGAAAACACTGTGGCATGGGGCATCCTTGTATCTGAGTTTTAAGTTTACCTTATTGGCAGCCCTCTCCATCTGAAACAAGATTCAGAAAAGAGGCCTTAGATTATTTAGAAATTTTCTATTCCATTTTCCATTCTTTCTGCTTTAGCAAGGAAATAGGTCTTCCATATGTCTTTCTGTTAGATACATTCTGCTTCTCCCCACCCTGTAATCCCCCTTCCCCCCCAAAAAAATACAAAACCAAACTTGCTCTATTATCACAAAGCATGCAGTATTCACACATCAAAACCAAACAGTGTAATTGGTTTATGAAGTGGGTTATTTGGCAAAATAGACTGCAATTGCTAGAGATGGGATATAGTGGTACAAAAGAAGCCCATTCAATTCAGGTTTTCAAGGTTTTCATACATTTCAGCTGCCACAAATCTGCTCTGCTGTCAGAGCAACTACTTTTAACTTTATTGATTGAGAAATTACACTGGTGTTTTAATATAAAACCTATTCAAGGAATATCTAGAAACACAGTGGTTTTCTTTCTATAGAGCTGATATGAGAGGAACTGAAACTTTCTGGCAGGTGAAAAGAAGTGAAAAGAGGTGAAAAGAAGTCTATTCAACAAAAAAACAGGAAGTCAGCTTTTTTTTCCTCTTATACAAACCTATATCGACAGTGATTCTATTGCAGATTACAAAGTAAAACCTCTATAAAAAAACGTGTAGGTGTGACCTTCCATCCAGGCTTGAATGAAACCCCAGCAAAGGCCATGCTGTGGCACATCATTTCAGAGGAGCAGTAAAAGGTGTAAGGCTGAACTAGATAGATTATTAGATTGCTGTGGGGGGTTTTTTAACATGGCATTATTTTATCACCTCTGTTTATTATTTTACTTTACCATTTATCCTCTTAGATTTTCCCACAGATGAAGGGAGAAATCATAAAGACCAGCTGTGGCCAAGGGATGGTCTTTCCCTCTATAGAAGCAGTGAAGAGCAAGGTCTGCTCTGCATGGAGGGTGAGGTAGAGAGGAGGAATGGACACACAGTGCTGTCAGGGCTTCTTTTAACCTGGGTCTTCATCATGAATGGAGAAAAGTCAAGGTCTGGCAAGCAAGGGTTGGTCTTTGGGCTCTAGTAACAGAAGAGGAGAATTCAGAAAGGAACTTGCAGAATGGGAGCTTTGGATAGGAAAGAGAAGTAAGTGGACTCTAGAAGGGCAACTCAAGAAATTTTCCGTAAAGGAAGGTTAAGTTAGGTGCAGGAGAGACTGTGGTGAATCTCTTATCTTGAGTTTATCAGCTCTGACAATGACCCATATGTTCCATGCTGTGTCATTTTGAACTCAAGCCAATGCTTAAATTGTATGACAGAAGCAATTTCAGTGGGGGAGCACTATAATCATTGCTGCATCATCAGTGGAAGAAAAAGTTGGAGGAAATTTCAAAGATCCCCTACATATTTCACATCTCTTAGGAAGGTAATTTCCATACTGTCATCTGGAACAGAACGTCTACAATGTATTACTTGAATTACCTGGCATAGAACAACAGTTGTTTAGCTCCTCTTTCTGATGAAGGAAAATGAATTGATTTCTTCTTCATGCCACTGTTTGCTGAAGTGAATTTAATAAATTAGATCCCAGAGAGAGTCTATGATTTGTTTCTAAACAAACATAGTGAAGTATAGCTTAACCTCAGTGATCATTTTTGCTATGTTTATTGAGCATGACAATAGATTAGATAATTACAGCCAAGGACCTCTTCATTTCACCAGAATTGTTTGCATTAAATTTGGGGTTTATTAAAAAGCATTCTTCAGGGGAAATATGAAATCCCATTTCTAAAGTTTGAATTTTTCTATAATTTTTTACTTCTTAATACTAGCTATAGCAGAGAATCTTCATTTAAGCCTCTTACAGTGTTCATTTTTTAAATTTTATTCAGCTCTCTATGTGGGAGCTGAGATGGTAATGAATAAAAGGTGTGGGGTAATGTTGGGAGGGTATGGTGAGCAGAAGTCACATGAGTAGTAAAATAAGAAGAAACCTAATAATACCTAGCAACCTAATGGGAAAAAAAATTGTGCATGGCAACAGAAAGGAAGTACTTAGCTGCAAAGAGAACACTGGCTAGGAAAGGCAGACAAAGAAAATTCATAACCTAACAAGCCTCTGAAATGGGGGGTGGGAAGGAGCAAGAATGAATAGTTCAGAAACTTGGAAAAGCAAGCCAGCTAAAACTTGTCCTGCACAAGAACAGCAAAGAGCTTTACTACTTTACATAGCTATCAGTAAGGATGTGCATTGACTTTTTCTGATCCAAAACAGGAGATATAACAAATGTGTGGTCAGTCTTGCCATTATACTTGGACTTTTAAAAGGAAAATTGAACTCACATAATTCTGTTACAAAAACATGAGGCCCATTACCTGAGTTAGAAGAAAATATGCATTTACATTCCTCATAGAACAGGACCTACCTTGTCCTACCAAGGACTCCAAGTTTCTGAGAGTGTAGACAAAATTCAGCTAGTAAACAGCAGCAATGCACTATCAGAAAGTGGAGATTTGGATTAGCTGGTAACAGAGGAGCATGAGCGAATTCCTCCTTCCAATTAGGTGCCCCCATGGGGTCCCCCCCATGGGAGTTTAACTCCCTGTCAGCATCATGTTGTTGGAAACATGCGAGGTGCTGACCATCACAGCCCAAGAGGCGACATTTGCTCTCCGTCCCATTTCGAGCAACGGGATTGAAAATCTGTTTGAAAAGAGAAGTTCTTTCATAGCCTCACTGATGGGAATAGTTATATGCAGAGAAGTTTCAGCTATGCTAATCTTGGCAGCAAATGCCATGTAACCTTAAACCTTTTCAAAATTCTACTCATTGCAGCAAAGGTAAGAGAGGTTAGCATAAAAGAATTGAAAATAAAACATCACAAAATGAAAAAGTAATTTATACTGCCCTGGGACTTCAGGCTGAGAAGCTTTAATCATAATCATAATCATAATCATATGGCTATTGCACCATAGGACTATGGGGCAGAGCCAAGATTGTTTCAGCGGCCTAATTATATGCATGTGGAAATTCTCCATTATTTGGGATAACTGCAACACTGATGATGTACCAGACAGTCAATTATCATGGGTTATTTTGGACATGTTGACTCTCTTTGGAAATCCTCTTTTAATTTTTTTTTTTAATTTTAGCTGCAGCAACAGCTTTTTAAGTAGAAAATAATCTTGAAATATTCCTCAGAAACCACAGTTATTTCTTCATTTCCCCAGGAAAGTTGAAACTTCAATATCCTGAATGTTTTGAATGACACTTTCAAATGCAGGACTGAGGAAGATGTTAGACCTGGGGCATAAGTAAGAGATTAGTAGTTTATATTAGTTCCAGATTAGTTAGCAATATATAAAATTGAAACTCCACTCCCCTCTAGCTGCTGGAAGGGAAAAGGATCCTGCTGCTTTTTTCCCAAATTCAGGAGACTTCTTTAATTAAAAAAAAAAGGCTTTAACTTTTTTATAGTCTGCCCCAACTTTGAAGTTATTTTTGTTTACAGCTTCGCTGCTGTCTTCAGTTTATAACCTACTCATCTGACCTCAATCACAGGTCCCTCCTTTGCCATTATTTTATATGGACTTTGGATGACTAACATGGTGCCCAGCAGCCTCTCTGGCTTGTCTGGTTTACTGCAGCTGGGTCTCTGCTCACTAAGTGTTGGCTGAGCTGTTTGTACACACCAACTATATGCTGAAACAGAGTCCAGGAAGCAGAGGCTTGATTTTCTGACCCACTTCTGCTATCTCTGATCTCTGCAGAGCAGCAGTACTGTGCATAGGTAACCTCTGCTCCTTGGTGGCTCTTTTTATTTTTTACTCCTTTTATATGCGCTTGTGGGAGCTTTGGGAAGAAATAATGCTCTGAGAAAAACAATGCTACTAATTTAAATGTAATGGTCTTTGCTGGTTTCCTTATTTCAGACTCAAAGGAAGTGTATGATTAGGGTCATGATTTTCATTTAATGTATTATTAAGTTTTATGCAAAAAGATGGGCTCAATTATTTCTGTGTGGAAGAACTTTCATTTTACAGGTGTGGGAAGTTATTCTCCTGGATTCCAAGTAAACACTTATTTCATTTTTCGTTCTTAAGAAAAATAATACTTTCATTCTTCAACATTTCTGGAAATTGACAAGAACACAGCAAAGGTTCTTTTTTGAATCCTGCTACAGCATATTGGGGCATTGTGAAGGAATTACACATCCTTATGGGCTTTTCAGTTTCCATACGCCTTCTGTTTCCTGGCTTCAGCTTCTCTAGGATAGCTCATATTCCAGAGAATGGAGAAATAATTTTTGACCACACTTTTCTCTTGTAAAAATAAGCTAATCTGATCTTTCTGATAGGTGGGCGGGGAGTTCCAAAAATATTCTTTGCTATTCTTGATTATTGTAGTCTTAACACATTTCAGATGGTTCATTGGATGTTCATTCCTCAACAGTAGGTTTATTTCCTAATTCACTAAAGGCTTTTTTAATATCCTAGGTATGAATTATCTGTATTTACTGCCTCGTCATTAATGTACAGATTACCTTCTAACCAGTGACAGAATCATGTCCCTATGACATTGAGTCCTTATGGACTGGACAGTTTGTGGGCATAAACAGTTTTCTTTTCCTAGCATTTGCTAAAGGTGATGATCCTCAACGTAGAGCCTCTTTCCATAAGAGTGAAAAATTCACATATGATGTTATTATATTTCCCCAGCCCCTTAAGATGCACCAGGAAAATACACCTTTTCAGTTTATCTGTCATAGGGACAACCTTTCCTGGACAATATTTGGCCAATGGCCTCTACATGGTGTTTTCCAGTGGTTTGCGCTGGGTTTGTACTGTTGAAATAGCTAAGATTGAAAGACAGAACTGTTCCATAATGGAAAGCCAGCAACAAGCACCTCTTTTTTAATCAAAAGTTATTCTTCTCCTTTTTTCAGGACCCTCATGACAAAGCTGGTTTTGTCAAGACTCTTTCAGATGCATTATTCTCTTGCTCCAGCTTCTTCACAGCTTTGTGAAGAAGGTTGCTTAGTTTTGCTTTTATTGAAAAAGACGTTTCTGAGTCTCGATGCTGCCATCATGTAACATTTCAAGAGCAGAACATAGGAGAACCTGAGAGATTCTGATAAAACCTAAAGTTTGTCAGATCTCTCACAGCATCTCTCGGTCTTTCATATATTTTGATCTAGATACTCCCTTGAAGTTTTCGTTTCCCTGGGACTGTCCAAACTCCTTAAGAAGCCAATAGATTCCTAATTACGAGGATCTGAGTTTTCCTCAGCTTCAGTATGCCTATGATTAGTCCAATATTCACCCCTGAGCATTTGCTTTGCAGTGTTATAGTCAGACTTGCTGTGGCATCACCATGTAGTATGATCGTTTCATAGGGCGTAAACTAAATTCAAATTTGGTCTTTGGCAGGGGGAATTCTGTTCAGAGATTTTATGCAAATGTCAGCCTCTGATATAAAACTTCAGTTGAACTAGAAGTTTTCTTGACATTTACAGGACTTCTGGTCTACTCATCAGTGTATAAGTCCTTTTCTTTGCTGGCTTGCCAGTAATCTCATGACTTCCCCATCATCATCTGCACATCAGCACCATGAAATACATCATTATAGGCTGTTAAAATTCCTAACAGGGCCTTAATTGACTCTACTCTTTCCTCTCAGTTTTGCTTTGCAGTAAAATATGTGATATGAAGCAATGCAGAGAAGACCTACTATGACTTCCAGAAATGTTTTGTTGTGAACAAGAAACTTGTGTTTTCCTTTTGGCACCATCATAGTTGCACAGTGTATCCCTAGTAGTTGCATTTCTCAAGTCAAACACTGTTTGTGTCCTTGCATACAACTCCACTGGATGCTTCTGCCTGGTCGGCACACGCATGCCTTACTCAGCTTTGTTTGCTTCTTAATTAGATTTTATTCCTTGCTGTGAGTCTCACTAGCCCCCTGACCATATGTCTCATAAAGCACATGCTGGATTAGAAAGTAACAGGCCTACTTATTTCTATAAGAAAGCCCTTTTCTGTAGGCACAGGGAGGACTCCAGCTAAATACAGTACAGCATGTTTTCTTGGAGACTTCTGTAAGCTGTGTTCCTCTTCCCAAGTTCTTTGAAAACTGTTCCTGTCTTTTTCCTGCCTGTATCTTCAGTGGCTAACAGTAAAATGACAATTTATTGCTCTTGACAGTACTAATTCTTAATCATTGATGCTAAGTGATTCCTCACTCTATCTAACTGAAAATAGATTTTTTTTTTTAGCCCCACAGTATTTCAAGGGCTAGAAGCATTGTCGATTTTCACTGACATTCTCTTATAAGACTTTTGGCTTGGGCTTTGCAGCTACCTGCTTAATCAGTGAGTTAACCTGAATGAGACAGAAAGCTTCTGGCTCTCACCTGAGAGCTTATCTCATAGGAACTGTTATCTTTGTGTCCATTTTAAAAGCAGGGTGCAAGAAGACAGTGGCAAACAGAACAGCTAACACCTGTTTGGTCAACATGAAATGTGGGTTAGATTTGTTCTAGCCACATTAGATTTTGTAATACCTGCACTGCCATGGAATCAGGAAATGTGTCAACTTGCTGTTCCATGGAAGTACTGTGGTAAAAACTCAGGTTTTGGGAGCTGCACTGCAGTCATCTGCTCCCAGGATAAAATCATTTTTTTAGGTTCTTTTGTTCAAAGAACAGTGTCCACTTTTTACCGGCAATAAGGACTTCTGTCGGAATTCAATGTTAGACATTATCTTGGCAATCAGCTTTGATTTTAAAAATGTTTTTCCATGTAAATCACAGCTAGTCTGTGATGTTTTTTTCCTGACATTTTCCTCATTTGGTCCTTTTTTAAAAAACCTTTGCTATTTAGACAGACTACATATGTCATCCAGAGCTTATGCCATGGACAGAAATGACAACAAGAAGGAATAGATTGGTCCCAAGGCACTGAGTCAAAACTAAAAGCCAAATTATTTAACTGAAATTGCACAGATGAAAAAATGAAAAATCAAAGTATTAAATTTAGAAATAGAATGGGTAATTAAAAAGGAAATACAAAATTGTATGTGAAACCAATAATCCCATCTACTCCAAGGATACCAATGAGTCTCAGGGATATCCAGCTCCCTAAAGTCTTGGTAAGACTTAAATATTGCTGGAAATTCCTACAACCTCCATTTCCAGCCTCAGGTGATGGCTCCTCTGCTGGTACGTATTCTTGACTGTGGCTCGACTTCTTGCTCTGCATCTGCCCTAGTTAAAAACAGATGCAATTTATCAGCTGAGCAGCTCTACCCTGACAGCAGGTCATAGCCGGTACAGCTGATAAACAGAACAAGCAGAGCCCAGTGTTTCTTCTGCTGGTGCTCCCGGTGCAGCCCTGAGCTCACAGCCACCCACCTTACTCTGCTGTGCTCCAGGGGAGGGCTGGCTGCCCTCACGTGCATTTCAGTCCTCGGGCAGATGGCCCTGGTGTGAGCAGGAGAGTTACACATTTGCATGGCACAGGCCTTGGAGGAGCCGTATGTTTGTGTGGCACCTGCCTTCCTGACTGGCTCCATGGGGAGACGGGGCAGGAGCCTTCTCCAAAGGACTTTGGCAGAGACACATCTGATTACCTCACATGGAGGGGTGAGGAGATGCTCTTTAGGGCATGCCTCAGCACAGTCTCCTCAGAATTTACAAGGGATGTCTTCTTCATACAAGCCCTCAGCACCCTGTTCTTTCCATGCAGGCGCAAAGCCTCTAAAAAGCCACAGCTTGCCCAGTGCTGTGCCAACAACTCTGATATCAGTGCTGAATACTGTGTTTGTCTGAAATACCATCATCGAAAGATGGGCCGTGAGATATCAGTCCATAGTTATAAAAACTTTCTCTTTAGTGAAATGGGACAGAAAATGGAAGAGACAGAGTAGCAGATACAAAAAAAAATTCATGCAGTTTCTTCTTTCCTGCTCTCTCAGATATCCTCAATAGCTGGTCATAACAATAAAGGAAGTCATAGATACTTTATTTATGAAAATTTAAAAATAATCAAACCCCTTAGATAGCTATGTAAGCAGAAAAACAAAACTGATGTTTCTCTCCTCTCTCTGAGGACTTCATAGAGACACTTAATCAGAAGGACTCTTTGAGGTAGTTCAGTAATATATTTACAACTAAAATGAGATGTCAAAACAAATGACTGGTAAAGAGCTTAATTCAATTTCTGACAAAACTGACGGAAGTAATCCAAGAATGCCTAATTTTCTTTTTCACTTTTCCATTGTGGTGGTTTGGGGTTTTTTTCCCTCCTGCATCCTTTTCAGCAGGTTCATAATTTCTATCTTTTACAAGGGTGCAATCTGCTTCCTTTTAGGTTTGCTTTCCTCTGCTCATTTCCCTCCCACCTTTCATACCCCTTTTATTTTTTCTCCATTACTATTTCTGTCCCTCTTCCCACCAAATGGATGTACACACACACACACACATGACCAGATACTGAGAGTCCTTTTGATATTTCCTTTTCTTCCCTCTCATTGCTTGTTTTTCCTATGAAACAGCCGAGCCAAAAATGCCACAAGAACAGCTTGTGCTCGTGATATGTTAATACTACAAAAGCAGTCACAGTCACCTTATTTTCACCAAGAGAGACATAGAAGATGAGTCTTTTTCCACTGACCACAGAGGTTTCTGCTTCCTAAAATTCAAAATGCTCTCCTGCTTCCTCCTCTGTCACTTAAAGTAGCACAGCTGCTCCCCAGCTGGATGAAGACAAGTTTCAGAATGGCTACAATTCTCAGATGCATATGTCCATGGCACAAGTGCAGGTTAAAAAGCAGTGAACCAACAAATGTTCACTTAATCATACTTAGTATCTCATAAACACAGAACAAGACAGCACCTATCTGTCACAAAGTATTTGTAATCTGAATTAATCTAAGTAAATGATGAAACACACAATGGATACAGATAGAAAGGAACAGTCAAAGAGAGAAGTGAGAATTATTTGTCGTCATGATGGGACTCAGGCTTGACACATCTGCACTGTAAACACTGTTAGAGAGCCAGATGCTCAACTCCTTGACAAAATGAATTCTTCCATGATAGTACTTATGTTTATAGAACACATAAAAACATTAACAAAGAAAAAAGAAAAATGTCTGTTGAACTCATTCTTGGGAAGTTAGATTCCTCCTCTACTTCCTTTGCCTTGGGAGTCTTTTTCTTTCAGGCCAAAAAACCTGCAGACCTTGTGCCTGTGAGCTGAGCAACTTTTAGTTCAGTGCATGTGTGTGTCTTCAATATTTCATCCTGAAATCCTCTTCTCTGTAACATGGGAGAGGTATTTGATGATGTCCTTCTCTATTGGAATACACATTTTAAGTAAAATTTCCAAATCTGTTGTACACATCCGATTTCAGCAACCATATTCCAGTTCTAACATGCAGGTGAACAGATATTCATGTCTGACACCTCTGTTTACAGCACAAATTCTGTAGTTTGCCTTACCTTTCAAATAGATCCAGCTGTTCAATCCTCCAAAAAACATGCAAGGAGATAACCTCATGGTCTGGCACAGATCCCTGAAAGGGGCCTGCCATTCAAACATGTAAAAGTAAAGTCAGAATCATTCACCTCGGATGAATTTATGTTGCAAGGGACCACTGGGGGCCATCAGGTCCATATTCCACTCAATGTGGGCCTCTGACTTTGAAGTTAGAGCTGATTTACAAGGAGTAGTACAGGAAGCTGCAATACAGAGACAGAGACAGAGATGTATTGCTGCTGCCGGATGCAGAAGGAAGTTAAACTATGATGGATAGGACACAAAGGGAAGAGTTGGAGTCAAAAGGGTGCAAACATAGCAGCACTTATTTTCCTACAAGCCAGACGTTTGTCCTCTCCAGCACCAGAAGTGAAGCTTCCTTAATACACTCCTGTTGTTGACACTTCTCTAATTTTGCCAGAAAGCACTAACAGGCTGTAGTATTGGGTAGAAGAGGAAGGAGGGACAGGGGGAAATACTGAAAAGAGACTTACACCCTGAACTGTCGTCTCAGTAGATAAGGGCTATGACCACGATAACTGCCCCGTGCATTGGAGCTTTATCTACCACTTGCACGTCAGTTGCTAAAGGCTATTTGAGGCATTTGCAGTTGTCCAGTTTTCTGCCATCATTCTGGGGGGAAAGGTAATGCAACACTGGAAGCCAGGGTAGAAAGAGGCAGGAGGATGGGAAATGGTGAAGTCACACTGAACAGGCCTTGGTAGCTAGACCTAGACACTTATATATTCCAGGAATATCCTGACCCTGTAGCCAAGGACACTGGTCATTGGCTATAAATTCCCACTGAGCAGGCAATTTCTGAGTCATGCCTCCACTTATTTCTGGGCAACAAAACATGTTGGATTTGAGAAAAATTTTTAATTCCATCGTCTCACCCCTAGAAGTTAAATCTGGCCAGGGCATTGCCAATGATGCTCAGAAGAACTTGTCTCTGCCCTTTCCCAAGCCCAAAAGTTGCAGGTAAAAGGAGACAGAAGACCTACCCATTACGGCACAGCCTTCACCTCCTCCTGCTTACCTTTAAGATCAGCACTGAGAAGGGAGGGGAGGGGGCATCTGTCTCTCTGGCAGCAGCCCTGATTGACTTCTGCAGGAGGTAGGAACTTGCAGAAGGCAGTCATGCTGGGATGTTACTTCCCACTCTCTGAAGGCTAGAGTTTCTCTGTCACATCAAGACTGGCTCCAGCAGGAGCAAAAATAACATTCCATGTAGTGAAATAATGGACTCTGCGGAAGGTGGAGTGCTGCTGTGCCAGGTCGGCTCTAATCAGACCATTCTGCTACTGGCTTTGCAATGAATCATTCGGTTACTGGAAAGGCAGAAATTAAAAGGTCCTTTTTGCATTTTTTCTAAAAGCTGCCCACATAGGAAACAGCACGATACAAGGGGGGAAGGAGACCAAGCTGTGGGAAGGAGGAGTGTGAAGCAGGCACCAGGAAATCCCTCTGTGCACACAGCTGAAAAAATGTAGTCACTGTGGGAAAAATTTTGAAAATTCTAGTTTTTAAAGAGAAGTCATTTTTGCTCAATTAGAACATGGTCCTCATATTATTACCCAGCATGCAGCACATTAAAAAAAAAAAAAAAGGCTTGTACTTTCAAAGTATTTCTTCAGGGGAGATCAAAATGCTCCATGAAGAAATGGGAACAGATAAAAGAGCACAGCAAAGCTTCTGAACCTACAGTTTCAGTTACGTTTTGTGTCAGCAAATAATTTGCTTAAACTGCAGACTGTCACAAACAGAGGACAAAGAAATGATTTATGCTGTACATAAAACTGCAAAAGCATCACTCAATTTCACTGTTTTCTATTAATGTAAACACATAAATTTCACAGGTAGCTTCTGTCTAAAGAATCTATAGCATTCTCTACTACTCTCTGTGCTCTGCAAAGGAAGAATACAGGATACTAGTTATGAAGAACAATAACACTATAAAAATGGGAAATTATGCAAGGGCAATGAAGGAAATGAAATATGTTTACACAGTAAGCTCAGGCTATCATAACACCACAGTTTGGGTTACAGAGATAATGCATTTCAAGCAAGCATAAAAAATTGCTTTGTAATAGTGTGCATGAACTTAATCACAAAATTTTGGGAGAAAAAATCATCAGACGTTGGAACTTTTCAAACTTCAAAGAAAAAGCCTTCAGAAGGTATTTCTTAATCCTTGCAGAAGGAATATTTTAAAATACCCCTTCTTGTCATGGTTGGCTTTGCTTTTTGTGTCCTAGCTACCAAAATTTGCATTCTTGGGCACCTCCTGTCATAATATCCCAGATGAAGGTGGCTTGCAAATCTTATACAAATAGGTTTTATTTTTAATCACAAGCTGACTAATGTTTTCCAACAAAAAGTAGTTCTTTCTTCAGTTCTCTCAGCTAATTTCTTTTGCCATATTTCAAGGAACAAATGCCTGCAAGCTGAGCTTCAAGCTACATACTGCTCATCCCTGAATGTTGGGCTTTACCTCTTCCTCTTTCTCTCTAATTGTTTCTATTTCAGTCCTAGGTAAGTGGAATGAAACAAGAACTTCAAACTCTAGCCCAAAGGCCAGCATTCCACTTTTTAGCCAGCTGTGAACCATTTCCTATTTTAAGTACCTGTGTTGGCCTTATCACTTCAGTGCCATAACCGTATTGAAGATTTTCAGCTCTGCTCTATCTGCAGGGATATACCCTGCTGCTATCCACCTGAGAACTCAGAGGAGGGCTTAAAAATTGCGACTTGTTCGATTTCAGGATAGAGGTTTGACTCGGGAACTGAAAATTCTCACAGCCTGCAGCATGGCAGGAGGGCAGCGGGTGCCCCGGTGTCACCTTGCCAGATGGGGCTGATCCCCACATGACACTTAAACTCTTTGTACGAGGCTGTTGTCAGGAGAGAAGGGACACCCTGGCAACTCAAGTCCAAAGGCTCCCAACTGAAACTGCAAATGCTTGTAACTTCCAGGAGAAATTACACCCCAGTGCAGGGACACAGCAGGTCTACATGCAGCAGAAAGGAAAGGATGAGTACTATCTCTACTCTGTGCTTGGCCCCTCACTCTCTGTTTCTGGAACCTCAACTAATCTGTCCCCATAAGATATGAGAGTTAGTAGGCCACCAGCTGCATGACAAAAAGGAGGCAACATTAGCCCTTTCTGCTTGTTATCTCCTTTCTAAAATGTGAATGCTTGACTTACACTGTTTTCCATGGTGCTTTGATGACTGCATATCTATGTCTATGTAGAAATGTTTATTTGGCAATGGAAAAAAAAGAAAGGAATAGAAAAGCAAAAAATGTTATTTTCTGAGGTTTTGGCAAGGTCATGCAAAAGTTTTTTTCCTGACCAACAACAGCAATTGCGAGTATAAGATAAAACTTGTTCGGAAGAGGGAAAACCAAAAGATTAGATAGCTGATATCCACTTTCCTGTTTTCCTCCACTGTCACAGAACAAAAAAGAGGTGAATTCTTCTGAAAGACAGGAAAACATATAAGGTAGTTTCGCAGGTCAAGAATTGAAGGTCTTAACAGTGTGTTTGGACGTAGCAGAAGATACCTTTGCATATTCTGATGTAGTAATGGTGTTTTCTATGCTATATATGCATGGTTAAATACACACATGCTGTGCGTGCAGATATAACAGCATGAAATTCTAATAGCAAGTGCATAAATAACTGTGTATGATTGCGCTGAAGATGGAGAAGATAAAGGTCAGATAAAGTGGATAACTACTGTCTATCTGTGTACATGCTGAGAAAATTTCCAGCCACATACCATAGTGCTTTACCTTCCGCTTACTAGGAAACTTGTGGTGGTTTAATTTCCTGATCCTATTCCTATGTACCCAGATGTTAACCTCACTCATGTGCTTTCAATGTGGCTGAAAACAGCCATGGAAAAGAAAGCAAAACAAAGTGAAAATGAGGTGGAGCTGACACTATGACAGATCTCACAGAATATTACAAACATTCCCAGTGCTCAAGGCATACCAGTATCCACAGAGTTACATCCACTACAGCATCAACTACTCTAAATTCAGCCCCATGTCTGTAAGAATCATTACACATTCTTCCATACCAGCACGGATTTTTGGTGTTGGAGTCGCTGTGATTGTTAAGAAGTCTACATATTTTAACTTCACTTTTGTGGCTTCAGAATGTTGGCAATTTTGTCTTTTGAAACATTTGATTTTGAAAGTCATTGCAAAGAAATTACTGTATCAAAACAGCAGGGAGAACTCATGCCTTTTTCTATTTAATGTTGTAAACCAGATAATAACTATGAAAAGTAGGGCTCAGAGCTTATTCTTTCTCTAGTCTTTGGATTACTCCTGATTCCCATATAATGGAGAAATCCTCAGCTGATGCTGCTAGTCCTTTTACTGGGCACAGGGTAAGAAGTGATTCTGGAGCACAGTAGACATCAGTAAACCTGGTTCTTACCTGCAAAGGCAAGAGAAAACTGCTTCACTGACCTTTATAACACAATGACATCCAACAAGAAACGTTGCATGCACTCAGCTCAAAATAGAGGAGACAAAATAGGAATGCTGTGTTTCCACAAACAGAGACACACTGTTAGCATTCAGAGAAGGCTGCTGGGCTCTGTGAAAGCCTTGGCTTCCTTGCCAAGCAGAACGTGTTATCCATCTTCCATAAAAGTATATAAATCTGTTTCAGCCAGTCTTCCTTTCTGAGAGTTTTCCAGATTCCAGTGTCTCAGTGTAAATTATTTTGCACTAAAAACTTAACTTTTTTAGTTGGCTTCAGTTATTTTGCATTGGTTTGTGTATATAGTCTTACATTAAACTGACTCAAATCTTTCATTTCTTACCAGGGCAGGGAAAATTGGATGAGGACAAAAATGCGAGATAATCCAGTTCATGAACCACTGAATTCACTTGTGAAGAAAACATTTTTTGCTTCACTAGATTCCATTCTCATCAAAGACAAAGACATAGTAATCAAATCACTTTTGGAGTGTCCTCTATGAGTACAAGACCAAACCCAGTAGTTATTCAGAGCTAAATTTTGGTATGAAAACATGGTGCAGGAAAGTTTAGCCTCAGCTGTGCATTTAGAAAGCACGGAGTAAAGAATGATTTGAGTACTATATTTCCCTATAATAATGAAAACAATTTTAATATTAGCACTGAAATTTATGGCTCCTGAATTTCCATATTAATTTTTAATTTTTATTTAGAAGTAGTTTCAATAATGCACAACCTACTTCTGCAGAGCAGTTTCAGGCTAGAAGGAGGCTAGCCTTACAAACCAAGTCAGCAAAAAGTTTTCATGGTCCCAGTGGCATAACACAAGATACATCTAAGTGCAGTCAAAGACAATCTGCCATTCAGACAGAAATCCCTGAGTGTGTTTTAACCACCCATGTAGCCATGGCAACCCGAAACTTAGCAGAATCTACCCCAGACCTTGGGTGAATGCCAAGGTGATGTTTAACCCACGCTTAATTTTATCCTGCTGCTTCCAGATCCTAAACCAGGTTACACCTGTGTTGGCTGTGTGCAGGTTTTTGGCTGCCAGGTGGCATCCATTTCTTGTGAGGTACATCCAGTCCCTGAAGGGGGAAGGAAGACGTGCAGGTGCTGCGAAGCTGCCTCCATGTGCTCAGCGGGACCGAGACTGCTCCAGCAAGGCAGGAGTAAGTGAGATGCTTCTCAGGCAGTCAGCAACCACACGGATTCCTTCAACAGCTACAAGTGGCATGTGCAGCCTTGCCATGTTTTCTTCTGTCTAACGGTTGTGTCTACGATCAGTGAAGCCACCAGCTTGAAGGACTAAAGAAATAGTGAACAATATTTGGAGTTGAAAACAAGAATCTTTTTGTGAGAGAGTCTTGGCAACTTGTCTGGGTAGAGAAAACAGAAAATTTCTCTCCGAGCAACAAATCATCAGATGACCTGCTAGTACCTACTAAGGTGTAACTACCAAGATGCATTTTTTCAGAAACACTTGTCATGTGTAGGAGGCAGGCAGAAATGTTTCAAGAATATTTTTCCTAACACCATTGGAAACAGATTTTGTTGTCTTGCAGCAAGTGCAAAGTAACCCTGTTAGATTTCTGATTACTGAGACTGGTCTTTGGGGTCTCCTTTGGGGTCAGAGCTAAAAATTAGTTCCCCTGGGTATCAGAGAATCACATGATATCCACCAGAGCTGCCTAGATCTATTTTCGAGAAGAACTATCTAACACTGTTTCTGCAAAACCACCATTGTCCACAGTCTAACAAACATTCATGTGCCTATTGGCCCAGTGAAAGTTGTTGCCAGTGGTTTGTGGAGAATTTGTACAACAAATATTGAAGTAAAATATATTGTTAAAGTGAAAAAAAAAAAAAAAGGTCTTTCAAAGACCATTAAGAGGGTTTCTGGAGAAGAGGGACCATGAAAAGTATTATTTAGCTGAACAGGAAATTTAAAACTCCAGTAACCAGCCCACTGTGCACCAAGTCTTGAAATGTCAAGAGAGCTCATACAGACATATAAAAAAGCACATGACTGATATTTTAGTCTCTTTTAATAGGAAAGCAACAGAGAATTAAAAGCCAGTACTTGTGCCTTTTCCAGAGGTTCAGGAGGAGCCCAACACTGCTTTTTCATTATGCTGACTTTATTTCATCTGAACATAGAATAAATTTTTTGCAGATTTGCAAGAATATTTCTTTTGCTGTCTCAAATGCAATGTTTCCTGGGAATTCTGTGTAAACCTGCACTGAAAAAGATTCAGAAGAAAAATAATGCCCTACTCATCTTTCTGCCTTCCCACTAATGACCACACCTATGTATTCCTAAGATAATGCATATATATCTTTTCAGAGGCAAATGACGATTGATAAAAACTTTGTAAAAATCTTCATAGTCATTTCTCTGCCAGTAGCAACACATCCATATATAGCAGTGAAGTGGGCAGTGTTTTCAAATCACATGAGGATCTGGGGACAGGAAATAATGTTTAATCAAAGAGAAAAGAATTCTATACAGTAGCAATAAAAAATTGGCTTATATTTTTTCCAGATGTAATCAAATCCAGGACCGAGTATCCTTGAAGGATTTAGGCACTGCTAAGATTGTGGTGGGAATTAGATTTCTTCTTCTACCTTTTGTTCCATGGATTATGCAAAAGGTAACAGAACTTGCCATACAATTTTGAGCTTCTGTACTAAAAATGAAAATGATTGCCATCTCCTTTCTAGGCTGTTTCACTAAATACTGCAAAGAAAAGCTCCATGATTTAATTTACTGAATTTGTCAGGCTGTATCAGAAATACAAAGAAGACTAGCTGTAAAAATCTTCATTAAAGATAGGGAGGAGAAAGTACTGCCTGCAACGCCACCTTGGTGTTTATTGCTCAACACAGAAAAATGGTTGTACTTAAAAAACACATCAACACAGAAAATTAGAAGGCACTTCTTGTTTCCTGTTCAAGGGACTCACATGGAAAGAAGAGTCTAAATCCATGCCTGAAAATGGAAGAACTATGACATGAACATATTGGAGAGACCATTCCACTTTTCCTGCCTAATTACCCCAACAAAAATGCTTGATATCATGTTTCCCAGACTAATGAGTAATCTGGTGCTTACTGGATTCAAAACATTTGAGATTCTCAACAGTTTTTTCACTGAGTATGTAAAGTTATCCCAGTCCTGATTTGGCAATAAAGGACAAGGATTTGGTCAGTTTTAGTCAGAAATATAGCCTAGTATCTGCAAACTTGTGTGGTTTAACATTGATTACATAGCACCACTCAAATGCAAAATGTACTAATTACAAACATTCTTTGGTAAACATCATTAAATAACTGTAAGCATCAAAGCACAAAATGAGATGTCTCATTTCAAAAGTTTTATAAACTGTGGTATTGCTTTCAAAAGTATGGTTTTAGGGAAAGTATTAGGAAATTACTCTGCAAAAGCTAATCTGCTCCTAGTGAAAAAGAAGCAGCATGTCTATTTGGTGGGTTTTGGTAAATGCTCTGGGTTTATAGAGGCTCCTCTTTTTATTAGTCCAGGAAAGAAACAAAAACTTTCACAGCATTGTGTTTAGTCCAACACTGCAGCTGAAAAAAAATGCTGATAACAAGCATATAATTTCTCATTTAGATTTTCAAAATTTATGATATTACAAGATTTTCATGTGGGGTTTTTTTGTCTTTTCAGCCTATCATTCTTTGGTAACAAGTTTTGAGACTAAGAACTATGGATTCCCATGAGGGCTTTGAGGAACTGAGGGTACAATACAGCAATATTTAGGTAGAGAAGAGTCTTTGGAGTTTCTAAGGGTAATCTGGTGTCCCTGTTTGGTTATTCTGTGTTGTTGGTCAGTTAAATTAATTTAGCTATGTATTAATATTTACGTGTCTGGATGTTCATTGTTAGAGCATGTGAGCTGTTACCTTCAGCAGAGAGCGTCATGATAAATTCACGTGAATTTGGGCAGCTGTCAAACTTGGTGGCCCTTCTCACACTTCTCCCTAAATCCTGTGTTTCCTACTCTGACTTCAAAGGTGCACTATGGGTTTTTTGTATTTCAAGGTAGACGTGACATACAGCATTTTGTTGAACGGATACCTCAATGGATTCATGGCATACAACTGATTTCTTGGATGTCCCAGCAGGGCTGTTGGGGCTCTTGACACCACAGAGAAGCAGCTGATGGGGACTCTCATCCAGGGGAAAATGAGGCAGTTGAGTGCATTTGGAAGCTTGGTTGCGACCCTAAGAGGCTGGGCAGGACAGCTGCTGAACTTTTTATTGTGGAGCACATGTCAATTGATGCTGCAGTGAATGACGAGAGTTGTAGAATGGAGACTGAAAAATCTGTTTGTTCTAGAAACAGAGTAGAAGGTCAAGTCTAATCTTGTTTGATCACTCACTAGTGATTCATAGTCCTGCTAGGTAAGACAGTGTTCAGAAATAGGCAACGGAACATTTTACCTGTCATGTCAGCCACTGAGATCCAGAACACATGGACATCTTGAAAAATGGAGTTGGCACTGACCTCTAGCCCCTGTGAAATGAGCTGTGCTCTTATTCAACATATGCTGTTTTTATCAAACTTTGCAACAAACAGGAGAAGCCTCCCTGCTACTAAGAGGCAGAGCACTCTGGATCAGGACAGCGTTCACTCTGAAGGAGCTACTGCTTCTGTCTGCACCAGTTCTAGGCAATAAACAAGCCACCAGTAATCTATCACTTTTTATAAGCAATGTATTCAGATAGAACACATTAAAAGGAGACAAAATTTTTTAACACATCAGGTTAATATCAGAAAAGGCAGAACAGTTTGTTGGAAGAGATGTAAAGAGAAGCACTAAATCTAAGTAAGAATCAAATGCAAATATTTAAAGGGCACTTAAAATGTTGTGAGCGATTCATGGACATAACACAGAAAAACCTGAAGGGACAGCAAGGAATGATTATAAAAGCAAAGACGAAAATTTTGAAAATCTGTTAGTGAAATCAACAGAGAAGGGAAAGGCTGTGAGAATTTACATGACTGTTGCGCCTGCAATATTGACCAAACTAAATGAACCTTCCTCCAGATTGGAGGGAGAAATGAAGGCTTCTGGAAAGTTGTCTCAATTGCTATTTTTCAAACGGCCATGAATTTAATAGAAATGGGCACAAACTTTCTTTGGTTCTCAACTACAAATGTCCTACCAGGAAATAGTCCCTAAAACTGCTGTATATGTCCAGAACTACAATAGTCCTGAATCATACAGGTAATTTTTCTACTCTTCTCTTACTCCCATGCCTTTCTAAAGTATTTTGATAAAAATTAACAGACTATAAATGTTATCTGCTGACTTTACAACAGGCCAAAAGAATTGACTTAGTGCTAACCCTATCCTGAATTATGCTTAATACAATCAAATTTGAATTTTTTCTGCTTTTGCTTTCCTAGATTTCATTGATAAAATTCTAAAACAGTAAAAGCCAAAATGCAATCTGAAATTCAAATGAATATAATTATGAAGTATAATGTTAGATCATTCAACTATAGAACTGCATCAGAATTTTTTATAAACTTAGATAAACAAACAAATCCATTTGCACATTTATCTAATAGCTCTCTGTAATAAGATCTCTGTTTACCCTTGCACTTACCAAACATTTTATCATAGTGTGTGCATGTTATTAAGTCCCAAGATGCTCTTTAGTGAGATTGATTTGCTAAATTGAGTCAATTTTGTTTAGGTCAAATGGAAGTGCTCTGCACCATCTAAGAGTTTTCATCATATGGAAGATGGTGGCATCGTGCACCATTCTGCACTAATTATGTGCAACCAAAGGTTGCATCCAATTGCAATTGCAGCTCCAGACTACTGTGATGTGGGGCTTGAAAATCCTTAATGGAAAAATTCACTCATCGAAGAAATGAATAGCTATTATGTAATTATGAAATAACAGTACTAATAGTCAATACTCAGCTCTTTTCAGGAGGAGTTCAAGTTAAATGTAAAAACATTTAGCTGAAAAGCAAAAAACCTCATCTACTGCATGACAAAACATTTTCAAGCTGCTCATCAGCTCTGGTGCTTTAGCTGATGGTAAACATATGGAGGAAACTAAACTTCAAGATAAATGAAGCTTGAAGATAGAAAAGCTATGAGGGATAATGTGTATTTAGATAAAAATATTTCCAAAAGCCTAAAGTGTAACTTGGAGGACATTTCCTGTCACTGTGGTGAATTTCTAAGTAAAAAGCCTTTCCTGAAAATTCTCTTACCCAAACTGCTCTGCCTGAAGTTTTTTAGGGTATCCTAATGAGTGCCCCATTCATGCTACACACCACCATGGATGTTTCTGGTCACTCAGTGCAGGCTTAGAATCTCTCTTTCTCTACCTGTACTCAGGGCTTCTTTTCTGTACTTGTAAAGCCAAGGTCCTTACAAGATTCCTATACAAAGCATAAGAGAAGTTGTGGACAGAAAATAGGATCCCACAGCTCTCCTACAGATGAGTATTGTCTTGGTCTCCTGTCTGGTATTGGCACCTAAACTGGAAGCCACAAAAGAATCTTAGTGATTTCTTTATGAAGGGAGCTGGACAATGTCAAATTGGACCGCCCTGGAAGATCCAGAGAAGAGAACTGAGAGAAAGACAACTTGCACAAGAGCCTCTTCAGCCCACTGAATGCAAAGCATACTTCAGCTTTCGGCCCTAAGCTTAGCAAAACTCCTTCCATGAGGGCCATTTTCCAAATGACTCCTCAAGTCGGAAGAAAACGCTGACTTCCCTGACAAGTCTCTTCATGGAAAATCCCAAAATACACAGACACTCCCAAAGAGCTTTAGGACTGTTCCTGCTTTCCCTTTTCTGTCCCTACAAAAAGATGTGGGTGCAGAAGCACTGCATGTTCCTCCAGATACAGCTGCCTGTTTTAGCTGGCATTGGAGACAGCTGTGGGAATCTCCCATTTTAGAGAAGCAGAGTGGGGCTGGGGGGGGCTGTGTAGAGACACCACATCAGCCATCACAATCTTCCCTGAGTGCCAGCAGAGACCGTAGGATGAGATCCATCCGTCTTTTTCCTCTGCTAGACAAATGTTATTGTTTTTAATAATTTCAATCTCACAGGCTACAATACTCTCCTAAGACTATCCCAGATCCTTTAAAGCAGAAAAACCACACACAAAATAATAATGAAATCTGCAAGGGCATCCAATGGGCCCCAGGGCTGGAGCATTTTACAGCATGGATGTGGCTGGGTTACTGAAGTGTGGCATAGCCCTCTCTGCATCCTGCTTGTCCTGCAGACTCAGAATCACTGTCTGGAGCAATTACATTTGTCAGGATGGAGGTAGCCCTGCACGAGACAGGTGAAATCTCTATTTTCCTACTTTTTATTTCTGTATTCATGTATGTGTCTACCACCATTGTGTCTTTTTTAACTCCAGTACACATAAAGGATAACTCCATTGCAGTCAACTGATATATAATGTTTTAAGGAAGGTGCAAGAAAAGAATCAGGACTAGAGGTCTGTGGTGGTTTAACTTCAGCCAGCAACTCAGCCCCACACAGACACTTGCTCACTCCCTCACCAGCAGGATGGCAGAGAGAATTGGAAGAGTAAAAGTCAATAAACTTGCGTTGAGATAAAGACAATTGAACAGGTAAAGCAAAAGCCGTGCACAAACAAAGCAAAACAAGGAGTTCATTCACCACTTCCCATCAGCAGGCACGTGCTCAGCCATCTCTGGGAAAACGGCTCCTTCACATGTAATGGCTACTTGGGACGACAAACACCGTCATTCCCATCATGCCCATCTCCCTCCTTCTTCCCCCAGCATTATATGCTGACCATGACACAATATGGTCTGGAACATCCCTTTGGTCACTTGGGGTCAGCTGTCCCAGCAGTTTCCCCTCACAACTTCTGATGCACCACCTGCCTCCTCACTGGTGGGGTGAGGAGAGAGGCACAAAAGGCCTTAACCTTGTGTAAGGGCTACTCAGCAGTAACAAAAATATCTGTGTTATTCCCTCTATTTCCATCGCAAATCCAAAACATAAATGCACACCAGCTACTTTGAAGAAAATTAACTCTACCCCAACCAAAATCAGTACAATGTCCAAAGTCTGCATTATTTGCTACTCCTGCTCTTGACTGATTCTTTAATCCTTCAATATGAAGTTTTAAATACACCAGGAACTTCAAAAGACAAAGTAAGGAATTATTATTTTAATATAAATTAACCAAAATTCCACTGATTGTTCTAAAGCACGCAAAAGAAAATTATATCAAAACCCAACTTTTATTGGAACACAAATACCTCTAACCAGCTACATTTCTTAAGGCACCTTTGCTTTTAATTCGATTTTGTGCAATTTGCTTGCCTGCATTTCAGGCATCACTGGACCACAGTTAGTGAACGGAAAATTAATCTGCCTTCTCTAATAGTCAAACCTCTTCCTCAGCTGAGTGGTTTGGAAGGGTTGGAACATGCACCGA
This sequence comes from Callaeas wilsoni, assembly GCA_013398955.1. NCBI lineage: Eukaryota > Metazoa > Chordata > Aves > Passeriformes > Callaeidae > Callaeas > Callaeas wilsoni. The sequence goes on along the minus strand of VWPU01001820.1, from coordinate 118,625 downwards.
CTTCAAAATATTATAAAAATTACTTCAGTCATGAGGGTGCATCAGCTTCACAGCGCCTGTAGCTCTATCTTGAGTCAGGTACAACCTGAGCAGCTCATTATACTCAAAATCTAGATAAATGTGCAGGCATAAACCTCAGCTTTCTAATCATGGCCATATAAAGAATTTATGTTAGCAATAGATCATTTTAAGAGGTTCTACACAAATTTTGACAGTTGAGATAAAAAATGAACTCTCTATTTCTTTGCTTTTTTTCCTTGCTTAATCCAATCATCTCACTGTTATGTAAAAAAGCAGTGATGAAAGTACTTATCTAGAGCTGGAAGTACTTATCTAGAGCTTCATTCTCACCTGTGTTGGGGTTTTATTTCTTTTCTTCTCTCATAAGCACTTCTGATATTATAGCAGAGGTAATCACAACCCAAAGGCCCTCTAGAAATCTCTTAGTAAGCTTCAGGAATGCTGGGGTATTTTTCTTCTCTGTGAAAGCCCTCTTATTTGAATACTGCTAAATCATCTAAACTGAAAATTATTTATAAATTAGTTTTGCAGAACAAAGTCTTTGCCTTTAGAAAAGTCTGAATTGCTGTAGATTACAATTTTTTCATATAGAACATCATCCAATGTGTTTATAGAGTCTTTATTTTAAACCTTTATTCAACTTATATCAATTGAACACAATGTTATACTGCAAGTATAGGGCAAACTTCATTTCAGGAAGCCCATACAAAATTTTTATCTATTTTTCTTAGTAAAGAGCTATTTAATACAGGTTTGTTGCCCTTCTAGTTATAACCATAAAACCAATCTTTTCTTAAACAAGACAAATAGCTAAATTTCATATATTTTCATACACATTTTCACACACATGTGTGCCAAAATAACTCATACTTCTTTTACACTGGATTTATTTTAGACAAAATAGTGCATGTCTTCTTGCTTTATGTTTTGTTAACTCTCCAATAACATGTTTTGGGCTTACTCATTTCCCCTTTTCATTTCAAGTATTTTCACATTATAACCCCTAAAGACAGACTGACAGCTGGGATCTCGTAATATAAGCATCAAGCCTACATGAACTGACTTCTAACTTTAAAAATCACAGAGCTAGAAGCGGTTACAGGTAGTCATTAGGTCATGCATGCCTATACATACGCAAGTTTTCGCAGTTATTAATTGCAGTCTTCCCTCCTATAATTTCATTATCCTTTGTCCTATTCACTGTGGTAAAAAGGGACAAATTATCATCTTCTTTGCAACACTCTCACATATCCGACTACTGTCTTCATAACCCTAATCTCTTAATGATTAAATAATTTTTTCAATCTTTCAGTGCAGGTCATATTTTACATTTTTGTGATCATTCTTCATCCTTTTCTCTGAATTTGTCAGATGTCTTTATTTAAATGCATTTTCCCAAACTGAGTTACTGTTCTGTTGCCTTGACGTTAACAAGCAGAGGGAAAGCAGTGTTTTACGACTTATCTACTATATCCCCTGAATGTATAACAATTACTTTTGCCTTTTCCATTTGTGTCTTACACTCACATTGTGATCCACTGCACCCCAAGATCATTTTCTGAAGTTTCGCTATTGAACTAGATATTTGTTTCCCATATGTGTTTAGCTGATTACTCCTGCTCAGGAATAATACATTACACTTGTTCCTACTCAATTTCATCTTACATTTTCAAGTTGCTTAGCCAATTTTTTGAGGTCAATTTGAATTCTATGCTCTTCTCATGCCACCCAACTCCATGTCACCTGAAATTTGAATGGGGATATTCTTCAAATCATTAGAAAAAAATCTGAATAAAGACCAAAGAATCATCTCTGGTGAACCATACATGCTTTTGTCTTTGTTGAAAATCATTGGTCATCATTTCACGGCTTGCGAAACCTCCCCAGTCCTTCTGTATCCACACTATGTCAGTGCATTATAGAATCGTAGCCTAGCGTGGGTTCTGCTGGAAGGGACCTTTGAAAGCCATCTAGCCAAACTCCCTAATATAGATTTTTTTTCTCAATTTGTTACATAGGACAATACAGAAAGCCCTAATAAAGTCAAGATAAATCTTGTTTATATTCTCAAATCCTGTTGCCCTGTTGTGAAAGGAAATTACATGGATTTGATTATTTTGTATTGGATGTACTCATATCCTTGTTGTCATCCAGTTCTAACAGTTTCAGTTAGTTGTTCAAACATTTTGTGAGAGCAGAAATTAAGTTACTGGCTGAATCATATCCTGATCTTCCTTTCTCCTTATTTGAAGACAGGCACTAGCTCTCCCTTCATGAACTTCAAGTTTCAAGCCTATTGCATGCACTGCAGTGCAACATGAGTATCCAATAGTTCATCATGAAGTTCTTAAAATTCATTAGGAAGCTCATAATCGCTTGCTGACTTGATAAACTCTAATCCTTAAAATGTTCCTTTTCCATTCGAAGCTCATGTTTTTACTTTACTGTAGTACTATGCATTTTTCAATTGATCATGCTCATAAGGACCAAGGCAAAACACTATTACAAAATTTAACCTTCTGAGTATCATCCAGCAATAGCTTTTCCTCTCTGCTGAACAGCTGACCAATTCACCCCTTCCTTCACCTTCCCTGTGTTACAACTGCACTTCCAAGTTGATTGATGTCTCTTGGCAGATGCATCTTGTTTTGAGCTTTGACTTTTTAAAATTTTGTTCCTACATGTTCAGGTTATATTTATCACTTGTCCTCAGCAGCCTGACCTAGTTTCTGCTTCCAGCTTTATTCTTTCTTGTGTTTAAGGTTCATGCACAGTTCATGTTTTAATCAAGCTGATCTCTTTCTGCATTTTCTCCCTTTTTCTTCACAGTGGGGTAGAATATACCTATGGATGAGTATTGTCATTGTGTGTATTATTTGTAAGGCACTAAACTTTTAGTAGCATTTTTCTTCACATGAGATCTTGCTTACCCATTCTGTGAATTTATCAAAGACTACCTTCTATCCCTCAGCTGCTATTCCTCCCTCTTGTCCTGAACAATCGTGAATCTTTTTTCTAATGGCCACTCTTTCTAATGACCTTTCAGCCTCAGATTCTCATACATTCCTCACAGCTGTCAACAAATATAAAAGAATCTTTCCGTTATTTGCTTTCTGTACTTCTTGAATCAGAAACATTTTCCCTGATACAATCCAAAGATTTTCCAAGCAACCTGCTGCATTTATTTCCCAGCAGCCATTCCTCATTATCTCCAGTTACATTCTACTTAATTTAAAGGTTCTTGCAACTTACCACATCTTCTTTTTTTCCCCTCTGTTCTTTTCTGCTGATAGCACAAACCTGGGAAATAAGGTGCAATTCAAAGCTATATCTTGCACTCGAACACTGCGTTTTTGGAAAATTTATGGGATTACAAAGGTCATTTCAGGATAGTATTTTCAGGATAGCTTCAGTCATTGGCAGAGCCCATGAGCTCTTGCAAGTGAGGGCATTTCCTACGCTGCCAATATGGGATATGGCATTAGGGAGTGAGTTCGTCAGGTAGCCCATGTGCTTGCCCACAGTCAATCCAGGGTTTGTCTACAGGATGTGAACACTGGAAACCAGTGGATTTGGGAGGATGCCAGGCTGCTAGACACTTATGTTTATCCTGTTTAAACTCACGATAATCCCACTGAATCACATGGAAGGGAGAATACTGAAGAGACCTGCTCCACTAAGAGCAAGCCCTTTTGAACACAGCTGGACCTTCCCTAGGAAACAAAAGACACTTCTTAATATCAAAGTCCCAAAACACAAATCTAGGTAATTTTGATAGCTTGAGAGCTATGAGAAGAAAGACAGAAAAACAGAAAGAAAAACAGAAAGAGAAAACAATGTAAAGACCAGGTAATTCTAACACACTAAATATAAACTCCTCTATTTTATTTAAACATGTGGGTTGTTTATAGTTTACAAAAATACAGCATGAGAATAAAATAGTGATCTCATAAGATTAAAACTGTCATGCACCAGCATACAGGCCAAATATCCTTAGCAGAAGCAGATGCGGAAGCTGTCATTTCAAGTCAAATAATTACTCATCAGGCATAATGCAAATGATAAAATGTAAAGTTTGCAAGATTAAGTTAGATCCTGACCAGACTTCTTGTATGCAATGACATAAACACTGTCAGCATGAGTCTGAAATTACCCCATTGCAGGTTTACCAAGAAGCCACAGATAGAGTGCCAATAGACAAGGAAACAATACCTCTCAAGCAGAACATCATGATGAAGAGTTTTCCTTTTCTTACTATACATGTAGCAAAAATTGGCTGTTCAACAGAGCCCCAAAAATCTCTATTCTCTATCAGATCATACATAGGGCTTGAAATTATATCTTAACATTTCAGCTTTTGTTCTAATAAGAAGTGGTTTTGCATGCTGAGTAATTTTTAAAAATGTTTAAAAACTTAACTTGATGTAACCAATATCTTGAATTCTGTCTGTGTCTGTAAAGTTCTGGAATTAACAGATATGAAAAGAACAAATCGGCCCATATATCATAACAAGGTCTTCTTTTCAAGAATGGTAAATCAAACTTTTTGACTTTCAGCTTCCAAGTTTTAGATATAGTAAGTGAGGAAGATTTTAAATCCTAGCTACTTTTAGGGACATAAAAGAATATAACAACCTGCACCATAAAACATAGGAACCTCAACAGCTTACTCTTTAGGGTAAACACTCCTTGAAGGAAACAGAAAACTGGGGAGGATGCAAGAGATAAGCCAGTGTTTTCCAGAAATTATTTAAGTCATCTTAACAGCAAATAACAGGTATGTGCACTTATTTTAGCAATGTAAAGATTAGTTTAGTGCTAAAATATGAGAACATTTTAGACTAAAATGACTCCTCCTGTACTGAACATAGAGAAAGCTCTCCTTGCAAGTGTCACCAGGAATTTATAAGAACTTAAGTTAACTTAGACTTATCTAAGCTACTAAAGATGTCTTGGATCAGAAACAACCTCTTCCCTTTAATTGCACTGATACCTTATGCAGTGCATTATTCTTCAGTAACCTGTTGAATTGTGTGTCCTTATGTAAATTTTTAACTGCTGGGTCCTGGACTCTTGGTGTCTCTGCTATTGATTTCTGATACTCTAATGATCACAGAGCAGGATTAGGGTTTATCAGAATGACTACAGGGGGATGAAGAGATTTACGGAGACTATCTTCACTGCATGTGTGAGAAGAGTCCACTGTAGCAATGCAGTGGGACTTACATAGCCACTTAGTTATATGTCACTAAGGTGAGGGTGGCCTTCCTGTCCTCACAGAGCACCCCCCAGTCCCATTGTCAGGGGAAGTGATGGTGGTGAAATTGCCGTTCTTCCATCAAATAGGTTAGAAGCCATTCATCATGGTTTATGAGGCCTTTTTTTTTCTCTCTGTCATAGAAAATAGGTGCTGGTTAGACATTTTAGTCTCTCTCTCCTGGAACCAATTTTAATCGTGAGCACAGAGGACTCCTTTATTTTGACCTATTACTAAAAGGTTCTGAAAGTGCTGAAAAGTGGTTTTATCACACAGTTTATGATTTGAAACACCTGTAGCATATCCAGCTCCCTGTAAAGTTCCCCAAATCACACCCTAGTTCCTGAGATTAGATTCCTTCAGCTGCTGTACTTTTCCAAGAAAAGTGCTCATCCTTATCGACAGCCCTAAGCACTTCTGTAACTTTTCTTTTTTTTTAAATTATGGCTTAAGCAGAATAAAATAAAGTCTTTTAAGGTCAAGAGCAGAAAGTAGAAGAGCACTATATGGCTATCTACCCAGCAAAATTGCAAGCAGAACTGTCTGAAAAAGCTGTAAGAAGCTGTACAGCAAGAAGCATGCACAGTGAAAGCTATATAACAGCTCGATAAAGCAGTTAAACACAGCAAGGGAAGCACAGGAGTGAGCAGGCAGACTATAATGGTAGATTTCCCTTGCACATGTGTTATGTCAAAAACACTTTCCTATCAAAAAATAAGGATCAAATTAATCCTTCTGTTTGTATACTCAAAATCACACATATTTTACAAGTAAAGAGTTTATGAAGCATAATATTTCTATAAGTAGGAAATCAAATGAAGCCCAGTTCTATTAGAAATGGAGTCTTGCTCCTAGGTTCTCGCCTGTCATAACGGCCCCACCTCCACATCGCTAGTGGACCCATAAAAACAAGAGACACCAATGCCACTGATATCCTAGACAAATGCATGTGCTGCGGCACCAGTCAGATCCTTCACTTTCTCCTAGTTGAGCCATTAGCCAGGGCCTCCTTTCTGCCCAAGCATCAGCATTCATTACAAGGGTAGTAACACAAGTGTCTTTTGAAGTCCTGCTTGTCTTCCAGTTTGGCTGGATGTGGGTCAACAGGCCCAAAGCTTAGCAGGGGGAGAGAGGTCACCTCTGAGACACAGTTTGTATATTTTTCTTTTAAAAAGGACAAAAAATGTCCACTAAACACCTTACTGTTCCCAAAACAATTTTCTAATATCAGAGATAGCAAAAACATTCAGTACACAGGTAGTACACGCAGCACAGAATAAAAGAATGATTTTAGACTGTCCAGGGATGGTTCCCCACTGGTAATGTACCAGTATTAGAATCCTACTGTGTAGCTATTATTAAAAACTATGCCATCACACATTTTCTTTCATTCTTTCTGACTGTTGTATGCTTGTCTCAGAGTTCCATCTCCAGTGTATGAGAAACCTTTGATTTTATACTCTGTAGCATTACTTGACTTCTTGGAGCCTGATCTGGTCTTACAGCCTGAGAAAAATGAAATTTTACATAAACAGAAACAGGTATAAGAGACCTTTGACATGCCAAGGACACTTTAGTACAGAGACTCAAACATATGTGATAAATAGAGAAACAAAAATGGAGGAGCTATCCCACATGCAGATAATTCTGCCTTTGTTTGATTTGGGATTTGGGTATTTCGTTGTGTCTAGTGGTTAAGCATCTACCGGCTGGATCAGTGCTCCTCAAGTAAAGGAGACAGCAATAGAGGGGAAAAGGTGCTTTTGAAGATATCCAAACCTAAGCTCCAATTCACCAAAAGTAAGCACTTAGTGATTGACATTAAAAAATTTCTAAAATTCATTTTAGATGGAGTGGATCTCCCTCTGGAGGTCTTCAAAAGCACTTAACCTTTCTCCTACATCTAGGAAAGAAATTTATTTATTATAAAATTTATTTATTCATTTATTTATTTGAAAAAGAGAGAGAGAGCCTAGGGGAATCACAAGGCACTTAGGATGAAGACCCAAGTGCTGGAGATACAAAAATGTAGATACTCTTTCTTTGGTAAAGCAGAATCTGGGAAAAGTTTCTGAGAGAAAAATGGAAACAACAAGCTAGCACCATTGTGCAACAAAATAATGTTCCATTCCTTTATTTCTAAACTTGCTTGCCACTGGAGATATCTGTAGGAAAGCAGAAATGACGGTAAAATAAATTCCTTTCCAGTGTAAAAGATTGACAAATTAGGTCTGTATTAAAGACAATGGCATTGATATATTCCTTATGTGAGGTTTTGCAAAACTTCTAACTCCTTCTCCCATCTGCATGTAAGAGAGCACATTAACCTTTTCCTAATAAGTTCCCACTTATACACTTTGTGTTAGTGTATGCTACAAAAAAAGGAAGACAACTAATAAGTTAGTGGGGCTAGAGTACACAAGCAAAGAAAGAGCTGATAAACAAACACTGTGCCCTGAGACAGCTTCTGTAGCGAAAAAGCAATGCTTGGCCTGAACTCAACTATACAGATGTAATGCCAAAAATGAAGTAACTCCAGGCTTTAAAGCCCCTGAGAGTCACTAGAAAGCTTCTCCAGACTTCAGATTACACTGTAATTTATTTTCCAGTGATTCTGTAGTGAGTAAATCGCTAACTGCCATTAAGGAAATGGAGTTGGTTTCCTGTTCCTGACACAGATTACTCACAAGACCCTGGATCAGTCACAATGCAGTACTGGAAAAGATGAAATTATTTTTTGAGTGTATACATATCAAGACATGAATATTAAGCCAGAGGATAGTGATGGTACCAATTTTAAGGCTGACAGTGGAGAGGTCATAAGTGAAGTATGATACCTGTAATACAGGAAGGATGTGTGTAAGTTAGTGACATTTAAGACAAGAAATAAATGTTTCCCAGTCCACAAAAATAATTTATTGAGCCTCTTGAACCATCTATGAAACAATTAAAAGACCTAACTTCTTCCTGAAAATACTTACCAAGGAAAAAACAATAATGCAGAATGCAACAGGAGCTTCTAGCCAAATACTGACCTGAAAGGAGCGTATATTTTTTGTCATGTTATCCATAAACTAGTAATTTAATAAATTAAATCCTTAAGCATTTGCATTTATTTAAATATTCTGTATTAGTTTAAATCATTTATTCCACACCTTAAAATTAGTTATCTGATGCAGAAATTATCTGATATGTGATAATCTGAACGACTTAATAAATTATGTTTCTTCTGGTTTTGGAATCTTGTGTTTCTTCTGTGGTTGCACCTTATCCATCTCCAACAACTTTGTGTAACAGGGTACATAAAGTCATTTTTAGGTGCTATTACTGTGTTGTTTGTTTTACAAACAGACAAAAAAAACCCCATTCTTGGTATCTATTCCTGTAATACACAGGAAGTATGAGTTTTAAATCTCTCCTCTCTGTGTTCTCATTACAGTCTATACACTCACGAGCCAAGGGAATGCTACCTGTGACAGTGGCTGTTTTACTGTACTGACAACAGAGGAAACACAGGAAAACTGGCTTCCCCAGCTTAAAATCATTTTCTGGAGGCAGAAGGGGAAACGAGGGGAAACTTCAAAACATCCATAGTTAACACAAAAGCCATGGGTAATACTAAGAATAAAGTCCTTGTTCATGAATCTTACAGTTCTAGAAGCTGAGGTGGTTGGACTTGCCAAGAGCAGAAACCATAATGATCTCTTAGAGTAACTAAATCGAGGGTGGAAGTTTCCCTTTCAGGCTTTTACAACCATCTGAGCCAAACAGCTTCTTGTAGAAAAAGACAGGCACACATGGAGATGTCCTTTGTCACATCCCGGCTGGCTGTGAGAGCCCAGAGTTGGGGGTTGTGCAAAGGTGGCCCTTCTGGTGTCAGAAGATCTTGTTAGAGCTTGTAAACTTCTCATAATCCTATTTGTACTCAGAACGTCCTACTTCTCATGTCCTTCCTTTTCTACAGGAACAAATTTAACTTGTCTTTTGAAATCTCATTACCGCAAAATTTCTCCTTCCTGCGTCAGCCAGGCCTTACCGGCTGACGAAGAGAGAAAACAAGTTTTAATGAAAAGTAGGATGATTAAACTGGAAGTTTACACACAGACTGGTTACACCCAAGTTAGAGCACGCACTGCAAGTTGCCCAGCTGCCACTCTGCCATCAAGCTCTGTGTGCCAACTGCCCAGATTTTGGGGCTAGTAGGAGATCAGATACCGTCTGGCAGGTGATGAAATGCATTGCAAGCAAAAGGAAGTGGTGGGGTGGCACAGATAAAACTGTAGCAGTGTTAATGTAACAGAGCAAGCAAAATAAGCTTAAAAACACATGCATCAGTGTGTAGAAAGCTCAGCTTCACTCCAACAGAAAGCTATTCTGGTTAATTCATGCAATAATTTTGCTATCATTTGTCATGCCTGCTCCTAATAACAGAAAGGCTCAAAATACTTTTTTACATCTCTGACAGAAGATACAGAATATTAATAAGAGCAACAACAAGGGACCATTCAGGAAGGCATCTTGCTAGCTGGCATTCCAGAAAGTCCCTCTTGCTATCTTAAGCAAAGATATCAGCTATAGTGAATATATTTATCTGATGTGTTACGTGAGACATATCTGTGACATGGAAGGAAAACACAAGGCTCCTCAAGCTCAAGTATTTTCTGAGGAAAGGATTGACATACATAACTGATGGCATTTTTCTGCAACTAGCCTGTCTGCCTTAGCTTCCTGTCCTTCATGTACACTGGGAATGAAATGCAAGGAGGCTGATAATGGGAACATGAAATCGAACAATATAAAACAATTTGATTCATCAAAAGAATTATGTAGGAAATATAATGCTTGGTTCCTTCCAAGCTTTGTTGATTTTACCTTATTATTTATAAGGCTAAAAGCTGCTTCTGGGAAGAAATGGAGATTAATACAATGTCAACAATCTAAGGATTTTTCTCAGACTGACTGAAACACAAAAAAGGTTGGAGATGTGAGCAACACAGTCTGCTTTTCTAAGACAAACGGGGAGTTAACTGCTGGGAAGAACTCACCGAAACAGAGAAGAAACATGTAGACAGAAATACCCAAATTTTTTCTTAAGGTAGATGTACAAAGTAACTGTTTTCTACAGAAAAGTTAAGTCTATTTGTTTACCAAAAATTGTGAAGTCAAAAATTGATACAAAGAGCACATTTTATGTTATATGGATTCAAATTTATTATTATACATGCATCCAATTAAATCCACAAATACTTGTTTCCCAGACAAATAAGACTATTATGGCTACAGTATCTATGGATTGAAGACATTATCTTTGTTAATCAGGAACCAATAGGACCTTACATTTCCACTTAACTTCCTGTGGCTTCATGATTTCAATGGGAAATTTGACAAAAAAAAACCAATTTATGATTCGGTATTATGCTGGTGTGTACGGCAAAAAGTGGAAAGATCTGATCTGTGAGATTCTTCAGACTTTTATAAAACCCTTGCATCAAGAAAGATAAAGTTCAAAATACGATCCTACCTAATTAGGTATGTGTCAGCTAAAACAAATTATATACACAAAGAGGTACTGAGGCAAACATCTACTGGGCGATAGCAAAAGCAAGTAACACTATCTTGGCTCATCCTGTAACCATTAAAACTGTAGAGAGTAATATCTTTCAGAAGAATTCATGTAGATTAATCCAGCTCCAAGTTAAAGATTAATCTCTTCAATAAATCATCCTGAAGTTAATTATTTCCAACTGACTTAAAAGATCCATGCTGAAGCAGCAGTTTTTAATTGCATTTTAAGTGATTCACTCCTTTATACAGTCATTACATGTATATATGATCAATTTCTTAGATAACCAAAATGTTAATTAGTGAAGGTTTTTGAGTTTGTTAGAAGGCCTATATGAGGTGGGCACTCGTCAGTTTGCCTACACCACTGTATTTCCTGAAACCAGGCTTCAGCAAGATTCTATTGTTGTCAACAGTTCATGATCTGCTATGTTAACTGCATTTTGCAGCATTCTGTATTTATTTGCTACTGCAGAACAAATTCGGAACAGAGCTACCTTCAGATTTCAAAGTGGGGTTTTTTTCTCCAGGAAATTACTTTTCAGGGTGAATATAAAATTTTTATCCTCGCAATGAATATCTGTGACTGAATATTCTGTGCTTGTCTACTTTTTAGACTTATACTTTTTATAACATAATGCAATCTCTCTTAACAGGGAAATCTCTTCCTGTTTTTGACATTCAGTAGAGTGAGCCACCTTTTTAGTTTATTACTGGACAGTAGGGGACAAAGCGGGGGATTGAAACGGTTAAAAACTACCTTTTGGACAAGTCTAAATATTGCACCGATTGAAAATGGTATGAAAAACAACTTGCAGTGCATGAACCTGAGTTTTACAGTGCAAATACTTTTGAAGAACTGTCTAGTCTTATATACTTCCCTAGATACCTGCTATATGGGTATTCTGAGGCAGGACAGTTAACAGTCTTTTGGTCTGATCCAATTCAGCGCCTCACTTCCAGAGCATAAATTGCAGGAGTGTGTGTAAAGGAATCAATGTAACTACATTTGTGAGCTCTACAAGCAACAAAGAGAACATGAGAAACCACACTGAAGATGCAAATAGCATAAGACTGATCAGAGGCAGGAAATGGCAAGGAATGACCAACTAGACAGGGGCTTTTACCCTGGGAAAGTGATGACTTAGGGAGACAATATGACAGAGGGCCAAAAAGCAGCCATGTCAGGGAGAAAGTGAATGAGGAATGATTCTTTTCGTGTACAAGAACTAGTGGTTGCCAAATAAAATCATGTGGCAGGTTGAAACCAAAAAGGGGAATGAAGCCCTTTAACTTGATACAGCTAAGTCTTAGAATCCTCTGCTGCTAGATGCTGAAGATAGCATAAGTTCACAGGTGTTTGAAAAGTAACTGCATAAAGTCATGGACTAGAAATCCACCAAGCATTGTTAGATACAAAGACAAAGCTACTGGTTTAGAATCTGAGAATGGGAATAGGAAACACCATTACATATTTCCTTTACATTTGTGTGCCTCTGCAGTCTTCCCTTACTTCTCCCTTTCTTGCCTAAACTTCCTTATTGCTCACTTAAAGAAAGACAGTACCGGGCTAAACGAATCTTTCACCTGACCTGGCACATTTATTTCTAGAAGCCCCTTATTCAAGTCACATTTCTCTTCATTTGCTTTTCCCCTGAACTACACAAGCTGTTGAACAGTTGAGTACTTAAAATTTCAGAAGGTAAAAAGGGTAGCATGCCCTTCCCTGTCACAACACATTTGGAACTTTCTCCTCAGCCATTGGGTTTCAGCTCTAAGAATCCAAAGAATTGTAAAAGATGTGGACAGATGAAAAATTGAAAGATGTGAGTGGTTGCTTTAATATTTCAATAAAACAAATCCATGCAAAAATCCCAATGTCCTTAACCTAGGGCTAGGTATGTTCATGAAAACTCCGTGGTACCTCTCAGTCCTACGGCTCCTAATTAGGTCATTGTCAGCCTTGTCTGCTCCTGCCCCAGTCTAGGTTCAGCCTCTGCTGGGATCATGCTTCACTTTGCTAAGCCCTGCAGTACGGTTGGCAAACTCTGCTTTGGGGTACAGGGCTCTGGAATGCAGCACACTCCGCAGCAGCAAGGCCCCAGGGACTCTGCTGGAGATGTTGGCTTCACTAACGCTGTCAAGAGTGAAGGGGAAGGCAATTAGGGTAACTCTAAGCCCCCACAAAGATTGCGGGGTAGTGACACTATTGACAATTAAAGGAGAGAAAACAGGACTCTGAGAGTGGAAATATCACAGAAGTCAAGCTCTTTGTCTACCTATACAACAGAATGGTTCTGCTGTTAAAAAGTCAGAATAAATTCTGATTTTCACTGTTCCAGTAAATGTTTATATTCTGTAAAGGTTTACAAAGAAATAATTGTTAGTGTTCTTCCTGGTTATGCACCCGCATCTTATAATGAAAAAAATAGATTATAATGTCTTTGTTGTACTACATTGTTCTATAACTGAGAATTAGGTTGTGTTTCATTTTAAGTATTTTCAAAAGATACAGATAATTACAGCTCTTACTAACAGCACTGAGGCAAATGTGAATTCTCAGGTGGGCTTTTAAGCCTCATCTCAGCATGTTTGATGTAGAAACAAATATTAAAAGTACTCTAGTATTTTTTGTCAATGTTTTCCTGAATAAATTCTATTAAAAATACAGACTCTTTTGGTCCTTCATGCAGAAAGTGTAATGAAAACAATTTTAATCTTAAAATGACTCATTGAGATGTCAAAGATTAAATTAGAGATATCAACTACCAATCCTTTTCTCATTTACTTGCAGTTGGTCATACCAATCTTCAGACAATATATGTGAAGTAAGTCATCTCTACTATTTCCATTACTGTGTTATGACACACTTTGGCAGATTTTTAGCTCAATTTCAGAAACTAATGGTGGGCCATACACCTCAGAATATGTGGTCCCCAGCAACCGTAGGGCAGCAATGCCAAAAAAAATTGGTTATTTTCTTCAATAAGTGAAGGAAAACTGTATGCATTATGGAAATGAGAATTTAGTGCAATTTTTGACTGACAAAGGACAGGTCCAGCTCCTTTTCAGCTACTGCACAAAGGTATTCTACCATATGAAACAATATCTAAAGTAGACATTTTTGAGCAGAAGAAAAGGCAAATGAAACAGAGAAGAGAGAACTAAAGTCTGCAGCAAAATATTGTCTCTGAGGGAAGATCTTTTTTTCCTTCCACATAAACACTTGAGTAATTATCCATCAGTTCTTCAAACTGAAAATTTGCAAAAAGCTGTTGAGTGTGGCTTTCAGTAGTATGAAGAGCTAAAGCTCTTCAGGGTCTCAATTACATCCTTGGAGGAGCTATAAAAAATGAAAACATGCAGATTGTTCCAATCTATGAGAACACCTTCATTTACTACTTATTTGTCAAATGGAATAAACTACCAGTGATGACTATTGGACAGTCTTAGATAAATAAAATATGCTTAAAAGTGGGAAAAATATTGTACTATCAGGTAGCTGCAGCTTTGCTGGGTGAGCTAATTATTCATGTAGAGACATTTTCTAAATCTGTCACTTCAGACAGTAATGGCTTCTAATTCTAGAAAGCCATTTGCCTACAGCAGTAGTTGCTATTGCTCTAACTTAGCAACAAACCCAGTGCAACCTCCACTTCTTCAGCTGAACAAAGACACTCGGCTCTCACCAAGTATCTCTGTGTCACCGGCACATTTTCATACGCCTCACATATAGAGCACTTAACCGTGGAACGGTTGGCTTAGAACATTGTTAGGTTAATATCTGTTTACCTTCTCTGTCCTCATAGCAACATTTTCAACAGAAACAGGCCAGAACTAACACTTGCTATAAAAACATGCCTGGTTTACAGGTATGTTCAGTCCATGCCCAGTTTTGCAGCTCCAGCATAACTCTGTGTTATTCATTCTCATACCCTTCATGCCTTAACTCTTCAGCAGCATATACTATTCAAGGAAGACTTTGCAATCTACTTTTCACAAAAGCACTTTTCTTTAAGCTCAGGCCTAACTATACCCAGAGTGGATTTTAAACCTAGGCTTCAGAATAAACCTGTTTGCACACATTTCCTACATGGAGCTGAATGCAAACTGAAGTTGAGTTCAGCAAAAAGGATAAAGATGGCATTCTGTGGAAACTGTTTCTCGGAACTCTGTCACCAAAGTTCATCCCCTTTGTTCCTGTCCTATAACAAAAGAGAGCTTTTCGAAGAATTGGGGTGACATTTGCTTTCTTCCAGTCCTCAGGCACCTTTCCTGATCACCATAAGCTTTCAAAGATGATCATGAGTGACTTTGCTATGTTTTCCGCCAGCTCTCTCAGCATTCATGGATGCATCCTGTCAGGGCTCATGGACTTGTGGATGTCCAGTTTGCCTGGGTGTTCTCTAACCCAAACCTCCTTGACCACAGGAAAGTCTTTCAACATTCCTTTACTCTGGTCTTCTGGGTCAGAGATTCCTGAGAGCTGGTCTAGCCAGTGAAGATGGATGCAAAGAACGAGTTCAGTTACTCTGCTTTCTCTGCATCTTCTGTTACCAGGGTCCCCTCTCCATTTAGTAACAGAACCACGTTATCCTTAGTCGTCAATGATGTGTTTGAAAAAGCACTTCTTGTTGTCCTAGATATCCTTGTCTAGATTCAATTCCATATGGACTTGGCCTTCCTTGCCTCATTTCTACTTAACCTGACAACCTCTCTATATTCATTCCAAGGGGCCTGACCCTGCTTCCATCTCCTATGTATTTCCTGCTTACACTTGAGTAATGACAGGAATTCCCTGTTCATCCATGCAGGTCTCGCACCCCCTTTGCCCAATTTCTTGCTCATCAGGATGCATTCTTCTTGAGCCTGGAGGAAGCGATCTCTAAAAATCAACGTTCCCTGCAATCCCATTCCTATGGGATTCTTCCAAGAAGATCCATGAAGAGGCTAAAGTCAGCTCTCCTGAAGTCCATGGTGGCAATCTTACTTGCTGCCCTGTTTCGTCCTGACCCAGTTGTGCCGGTTTGGACACAAATCCAGGAGGAAACAACCCGAGAGGGGCGTCTCTCTCTCTCTCTCTCTGCCTGCCGGGCAAGCAGGCCCCGGCAGCACCTCCCCCACGGGTTCGGGAAAATAATTTCTCGAGTGCAAGTGGAAAAAACCTATTTATTTAACACAACAGAGTCCCCCGCTGTCACGGGAGAAAAAAAAAAAAGATATTGAAACCCCCTCCCCTGTCCCCTAAAAGAGGACTATGTATTTTAGAGTTCTTTCTGTAGGTAAAACCTGCAGTCCTGAGCTGGGCCGAGTCGGCCAGGCAGGGTCCGACGATCCCCCTTGGAGGGTCCTGCCGAGCAGGTCCGGAGATGACAGTCGGTCTCAGATGAAAAGCAAGCCAAAAACAGTCCAAAAAGGAAAAGAAGCCGCTGAGGCAGATCACAGTCCCTTCTCCGCTGAAAGCCGAAGAGACTAGCAAGCAAAAGTCCTCTAACTAACCAAATGTTGTCAGAATCGGGAGAGAAAAGAATGCAAACATTCTAGATGCAAGGTCAAGCCGGCCGCTTTGAAGAGTTCTCTCGGCTTCTCTCTCCCCCCTTTGCAATTTTAAGGTACACTAGAAATCAAGCAGGCGATGGGGAATACAGTATGGTCATAGAATCACCCAAAGACACCAGTACTGAACTCTACAGTCTCATGGTCACAATAGCCAAGGCCACTCCCAACCTTAGCATCTCCATCAAGGCTCTCCCTGTTGGTTAGTATGAGGTTAAGCAGCACGCCATTCCTTGTGGGATCCTCCGCTACCTAGGACAGGAAGTTGTCATCAGCGCTTTGCAGGAACCTTCGGGACTCTTTGTGCTTCTCTGGACTGTGTAGCTTCTCCAGCAGATGTCAGGGTAGATAAATCCCCCACAAGAATCAGTGCCTATGACTTTGAGGCTGCTTCCAGCTGTTTGTAGAAGGCCTCATCCACTTCCTCCTCCTGCTCAGGTGGCCTGTAGCTAACACCCACAATAGTGTCACCCTTACTACTCTGCCCTTTTATCCTAACCCATAAGCTCTTTTTACATAAAAAACTACCAGTACTGTGTAGCTATTTCCACATACAAAAACCAGAAGAACATTCAAAATGTGTTTCTTCTCATGACCTTTCCTTAGAGAAGGGAAATCAGCAAAGCATATTGCCTTTGCATAGTACATTTACAGTATACAATTCCTTATTAAACTCACAAGCACAGTGCTTTGCCACATACTTAAAAATGGGTTTGTGACACAGTACTCTGAGATGCCCCATGGACTTTACTGAGATTCTTATGATTTTCTTATTCTGAAATTATCGTTCCTGTGTTTGAGAAACGTCTGTGGGACACATACTTCATCTTGAGGAAAACATTCAGTACTAAGCAATTGCTGTTCCAAAAGAGAGATGCTCTGACCACAGGAAAAGTTTCTTGCTTGATTGAAACCAGTTTATTCAGAGCTATTTCTGTTATTCTGTATAAAGGGAATGACTTGCTGATTTCAGTCAGTGACTTTTTTATTCCACTTTGCTGTTATCGAAATTAAGACTAAAAGTAGTTTCACATTGTCTAAGGATGCTAATTTAAAGAAACATTTCTTCTTCTAATTCCCTGTAATTTAGTGCTGCAAATGAAAAAGTGGAAGCTATTTAAGACAATATCAAGAGAAAAATGGAGAGCACGACTGTATGGGTTATAGTGAGGGACTCATAGCCAAGATTGTGTTTAAAACTACAATGGGGCCATCTCTTGAAGAGTAACCTGATATATAAAAACTAAGAGAAAAGCTACTACAACCTTTTGCTTTTAATGTTGTTTGTTATTTATCCAGACAGTACTAGCCTTCACACACCATGAATTTTTGGGGTGGATAGGCAAAGTGTGCAGCCTCTAAGAACTGAGAAGTTGTAGTGATGACACTCTTACTTGGCCACATGCCTTTACCACAGCTGAATTCCACACTGTCCATCTGACTTCCATACCAGTTCATACATACTGGAAGCAGGGCCTCAGAAAAAACCAAATACCAACTCGAGTGAGTGCAAGTCCAAGCAAGAACAAAGTAATGACTTGTGTGCATTGTGTGTAATACTCCAAAAGGCCTATCAGTAATGTTCTTAGGTAACTCTGTAAGTGGAGTTTAGGAATAACAGTATTTAATGAAGAAGCAACTTTTAAATGTGTTGAAAGAGTGCTAGGAAATATCTGAGAAAATACTCTTCTGGTATCCATCTAGATATTCTTTCTACATATACCGCAATAGATAGTAAGAGATTAAACAGTCAAAACACAAAGTAACATGATGGTATAAATTCATACTAGCTGCATATTAAGACATTTACCTTAAAAAATACTGTATTTCTAAATCCTAGGTTATAGGTTCAGCAAAGAACTGCAAATGTAAAGTCCTGAAAGTAAAAAAGAGAATACTGTTTTTGTCTAAGTTTTCACTAACATCCTCTAGTGACAGCACATTTTGAGATCTACAGGAGATACAGTCATCCAGTACATCCTGGGACAGGATCCAGATAGCTGCTATTAAAAAGTCATAGATATAAAGTCTAAAATGGAAAGAGAAGGCTATCACAATCTGTATAAATCAAAGCTATAAATTCCAAATACTGTACTAACTGCATTGTATAAATTTAATAAGGTAAGAAAAAAAGAACACAAAGAAAGTAGTAGTCAGCATGACTACAAATGAAATTATATAATTTTATTTGGAATAATGTGAAAAATTATACGGATTCTTTACTAGATGGAATTTTTAGGCTTGTTAGTTCAGGAGAAGTATAAACACTTTGCTCTTCAGGTCTGTTAGGAATAATGACCAATTTCCCTTCCAAAATTAATCAAAAATATGAGCAACAAATATTTTTTCAATCAGGTCTGGCCAGTTTATATCTGGCATGTTTACAAGCCTGTGTAATTACTAATGCAGCCTTCTCAAAAATCTCAGATCCCTGGGGAAGCTCCGAAGGACTGGAAAAAAACATAGACTGTTTGGACCGTGGTTAAAAGAAAACTGGGTAATTTAGGAACTTTAAGCCTGTCAACCTGACAATCAATCCTTAGCCATCCATTCACGTAGTTGAAAACTACCTATCCAATGTTATAACTAGTGAAAATTATACTGAACATTCGAGTCACAGTGATGTCCATCAACGCTGATGTATAGAAAATAGATCCACTTTTACTAGGCTTTTTTCCTTAGTTGTTAGAAGTTAAACTGTGGCATAATGTTTAATAAGAAAACGTCTTATGCACTCCCATGCATTTTGACTGATAACTGGGACAGAATTCTGGAGACAGAACACAGGTTCTCGCAGTCATGGTTTACTGAACATCAGCTCCAGTGACACTCAAGCCACTGGGCCTGCTAATTCAAACCTTGAAGAAATGAATGGAGAAAAACTAAGGCTAGGACAATGTTACTTTGCTTTAGTGCATTCCCTTATTAGATAGGACAATGTTACTTTTCTTTGGTGTACTCCTTTATTAGAATGAGAAGTATCTGACATCAGAAGTTCAAAAGACATTGACAAATTGAGGAGGATTTAGAGAAGAGACAGGAGATGACTAAAGGAGTGAAAAACATGCCTTACTGACAGACCACAGAAGCTCATTCTGTTTAGATATCAGGCTCCTTCTCCTGACACTAACTCCATTATGCCGTGAGTCCATTCTGGAAGCTGATCCAGCTGAAAGTAGACCTGCCTTTTTCGTGTTTGCTTGTTTAAGGTTTCCACCTACACTAGGTCCCTGAACTGGTCTGCTCCATGGCCACACCAGCAGTGCCAACACAAAACTGGTTACAGGGACAAGTGGCAGGGAACCCAAGGAAACAACAGGACAGTTGAGTCCCAGCTCTTGACCAGCGGAACTGCTTCCGTACATATCCTCCTGCAGAACACTCGCTGCAGCCTCATGGTGTCGATGTAGAAGGCATTGCAGACCCTTCTGGGTGAAAGCCAAAGCTGGTGACATTCACAGCCTGACAATTAATCAGGCACTGTGATGTCTTCTTTTGCACAAGCAGTATCATCCATGAAGTTAGATGACAGTCCAAACAATTTCACTGCCTGATTTAAAGAATCTGCTAGGGGAAGCCCTACAGTGTACGCTATGTTGAACGGCAGACCATATGATCCAGACATTTCTTTCTGTCCTCAAACCCTAGGAGGTGATGTGTTGGAAAACATCCAATTCGATAATTGTCACGAAAGAAAAACAGTAGTGCATTTGTATACAAATACACTTAATCTAACATTTTCTAAAGAAATTGGACTGCTTGGCTCAGTTACCTGCAGGTGAGTGCTCTTCAGCCTCTAGCATGATACAAACGAGTCCAAGAGGATAAACATGCTAGGGATCCAGCAAAACTGATAAAGTTATCATTCTCACCTGAAACAGAAAAGGTGCCTTTACCCAGTGTTATTATAGTTTATGTAGCACTTTTCATGGTTTCTTCAGACCAGAAAATTTTAAAGAACTGTAAACTCTTTTTAAGTGAGTTGTCTTTATTGTCCCTTTAGTGCCATGGCAGATAAAACTATTAGACAAGCTGCTGTAAACAGCTGAATCTTTCCCATATTCCAACCATACCTCGAGACAGTAGATAAAGTGCAGACTGAAAGCAAACCCTGGAAATAAGTGGGTCAGAAGTCTAGAGAAGAGAGAAGTGCCAATTTGTGGCTGTTGGGCTGCACGGAGCGTACCAGAATACCAATGACGCCTCTTTATTCAGACAAAGCAGCAGCAGCACGACCATGCTGGCTCAGGGACTGCTGCGCTACCTTGGTCATGGCCAGGAAGGAAGCGAGGCAGAGGGGGCGGCTGTGATCAGGGACAATGGGCAATCCCGGGGCCTGGGACTCAGCTGCCCACCCAGCTTGGTTCTGACTGCACAAGGGACCGCAGCAGGAAGGGATTGCTGCGAACAATTGTGAATCACTGCGAGACCTCCTGGTGCTTGCAGCTTTCAGAAATATTCGTGCCTTGAGCTGTCTGCCATAGGAAGATGCAGAAGTGAATTTTACAAGGCGGGGAAAATTAGGAGTGTTTGTACAAGGCTATAAATTTGGGAAAAAAAAGTGCATCATTGGTTTCCTTTGCAAAAAAAGAAAAAATTCATTCTTGGTACAGGCTCTGGCCTTTTAAAGGAAAAACTTTAACTTCAGGCTTCTAATAATCACAGGCTTTGCTGTAATATGAGGAGAGATTGTTACTAAGCTATTTGAAAAATATCAGTTAAAACCAAACGACATCCAAATTTATGGAAGTCTACATAGTTATGAATATATGCTTTTCTAAAGGAATTAAGGGTGGGCGTGACCTTAAAGTTCAGCCAAGACCAGGAAAACAGAAAAAATTGAGATGGCAACATTGTATGTTATTTCAGTTATCTCTGCAACCAAAAAAGATAGGTTGTTTTTATCACATCAGCACTGCATTCCCTCCTCAAGAATGTGGGAGAGGACTGGAGGACTTTTCCTTTATTTTAGGTTTTGTTTTTTTTTAATAACAGCTTGCTCTGTCTTTACCTCAAAACTACAAATTAAAAACATAGATCACATGGTCTCTATCAATGGAGCTGTTTTTGTCATTGCAATCTAGATATCCTGGTCTCAGCTTCTTCAGCTGAACTTCAATGAATTAACACTTACTGAAATTCTAGTTTGAGAAAATTATTAGGTTGCAAAAACCAAGTCAGCAGCTACATGGAGCTTAGCATTCTAATCCTAGTGATTCCATTATTCTATGATTCCTATAGGCCCCGATGTGAACTTCCCTACCTTTCGCACTATGTTGAAACAAAAAAGGATGATGAAATGCTAACTCGAAGCAAGGTGTACCACTAACATTGTCATTTCCCGGCTGCTAAACACTGAGCTTTTTTGAAGGAGAAAAACAGGATAATTTCTTTCATCTAGATGATACCAAATAAAACCTAGGACAACCAAATGTCATCAAGGACTTTAGCTTTCCAGGGCAGGCAGGGTTTGCAAGCTGGGCGTAATGTGTGAGTGTATTACTTGTATTTTACAGAAAAATATCTTTGATTTCTTGTGCCAAGAATTTTTCCCAAACTGCATGAAGCTGCTCCCACTTTGTGCAAGAATATTTCCTAGCCTTTATTTCCTCACAAGGAAATAGACCTGCTTCAAATTCCCAACTCACTGTTGCCAACAACTTTGACAGAAGTATCGAATGCTCCATAGTGTGTGCTAAAAAACTTGTAGAGCAAGAAACGTGTAACAGAGTTTAATTTTATTCCAGTCTGAACACAGTGGAGAGTAGAATGGGGAAGAAATGTGATAATTTGACCAGCTATGGTTTTGACTGTCACAGCAGTTGTGCTGCGTACTTCCAACAGACTATTTGCAATGGTGGCTTTACTACTTCAGCAGTCATACATATGAGTTTTGTTTAGCAGCAGGGGAAAAACACATGCAGCTCATTTTAATGAAAAACAAAATTAGCATTCGGTTTCATAAATCTAAGTACTTTCTAAATAAATAACACATTAGCACTAATATTTCATTGAAAACTACACTGAAGATTCCCTACCATAAAAAAAAAAAGAACAAAAAACAACCCTGCCCTGAGGCAAATCAAGTCTAGTGAAAATATTTTCCTGCACACTTTGATTCACACTTGGAAATGCTGCAGAAATTAGGAGTCTGCAAGTATTTTTAAGACATTCTAGCATACTCATTAGTTTGACTGACTGGCCAGAGTTGTAAAAGTAAGAGTGACCGCCTGCCTTCTCACTCTATAGGGATTTAGTACATTCAGACTATATAGACAGTGCCAGGCATTAATCACAGTATTCTGTTAGCCTTGTTTCCTACTGAAATAAGGCTCATGCACTTGCACTGTCCATTTGGGTGGGCATCTGTCCCCCTTAACTTCTGAGTTGACGGGTAATTTAAACACAATCAAAAGCACTGAAAAACCTCACAGCTGTTACATTCTTACAAATTCTATGAATATTGATGGCGGGGTAAAGGAAATGAAGAAGAAAATCTGCAGCTCACTGGGGGACAAAGCCAAAATTCAGCCATAACCTTCAGCCTAGCAGAAGGTGGCTCTGTCAAGGAATTTTTTTCAAGTAGAAATGAAATAAAATGGGCAGGGATGAGCAGAAGGGGTAGTACAAAGAAAATGAGACCTAAGCCTTCAGAAAGGCAGACTCAAAGTTTTGTTGCTCATAGAATGGCTTCTTTTCTTATATTATTGCATAATAACGAAGCTCTCAAATACTATCAAAGCTGTCAAATTAAACAGCCGATTAAACTTCCTTCAGCTGGTTCCTTTGTAGTATAACCATGATACTCAAGAAAGAACTGTTAAATGTACAGGCACTTCACCTGTGGATTATACTAACAAGTCACTACTAATTTTCCATGAAGCTGACCACAGGTTTAGAAGAGTTTGCTAGAGATCACAGGGTAGCTAATGAGAATTTCTAGATGCAATTCACTCAGACCATGTATTACCCTAGGTATTAATGTTTCTTTCATTAAATGAGCACTGTACCCCATGTTATTATTCTCTGGCTTCATAAAAAACATCAACATTTGACTTCAACAATTGCTCAGTGCTATTCAAATTAAGATCTTCAATCACTTTTTCTTCCTGAGGACTGACTGACCAGTACTACAATAATTCTCTGTGATACTTAGAAGGAAATTATGTAGTCTGAGTATTATACATTTCTGTTTAGCTTGCCACAGGTGTTACTAGAGGTCTCCGTATACACAATTATCTTTGCTCTGCGATTCTGCTTTACATATTAGTTTGGAGTCTTTGCTGAAGTTATGAATATGATATTGTGGGAGAGCAAAGCTAACATCTGCACAGAGAATAAAAAGGACAGCATAAACCACACAACTGAGTTAATATTTAAAGAACAAAAATTTAATTTGGTATGCAACTTTTTCCTAGGAGGGTCTTTATTTCCAATGCTATACATGTGAAAATAAGAATGAATAAGTGGCTCATTATCTACATGTATAAAAATATAAACATCCTATCAAACATATGCAAAGTCACCCTTCATGATATGCATCACTGAAAAGACCTACGCCTTAACTTCTAATTAAAAGAAAGACTGCCTTTGTGGCTTTTTTAATAGCACTTGTAAATGCTACTGCATTCATCCATACGTACATGAACTGTGAACAACAACAGCTACAAAATGTATACAGGACCCCAGTACCGTGCCTTAATATTTTCGTATGTTTTCATGTCAACAAGTCAGCAGAGTCATTGTGTTTATCCATTATTCGAACTCTCAACAGAACAGACCAGCAAAACTCAGTGACTTTGCCTTGAGCATTTTTCCTTTTAAAAAGTTTACTGCCATTACTAAGTAACGGTTCAGAAAAACATCATCTTCTGTGGCAAAGCATCAAATGACTATTATATTTATGGCATCATCATTTTAAGCCTGCTGACGATACCGATAACGAGTTATCAACAAATTAAAGGCCCATTTCTTAACACTAATAATGCTTAAAAGTTTTTAGCACAAAGACTAAAAAAAAAAAATCATCTGTTTATATTACATCCATTTTTATGTAAAAAATGAGAATTACTGGGTTGTCTGCCAGGAAAGGGATAGGCAACCATTAATCAAAAAACAGGCAATCTTTGTTTTAGAGATGCATTCAGCCACCTGGAAGTTTAGTTACGATTCACATTCAAGCAAATACGTCGTTGATTTCAGTTCTACAAGCTGATGATACTCATACTCAGTTTTTCCATAGAAACAGGTATAAGAAACCAGTAAAACATTACCATGTTATGTACATAACATAATGTGAAAATGCTCAGCTAGATATATTATGAAATCCTGTAGCACTAAAATGATTAAAAAACTAAATGATTCGTGTAAAATGTTTACATACTGTATATATATGTACACTAAATCACAAGGTCAATTTAAAACTGCCCCTATCCATAGCTCCTATGATGGATTTAGTAAGCTACCAGATTCTTAAAAAAAGAAAGCTATCTAGAGTGAATTTGAACACTTTACTGAAAACTGATTTTATACAAAATCTTAAAAAACGTACTTCAGAGTTACTTAACAGAAACTAGAAAAAGACAGTTGTTATTCTTGAGAAGGGCACTGTAAAGAACTAGTAGCTGTGATCAATGTCTTTTCACTTGTGGTAAAAGTTAAGCACAAAGAAGTCATCTCAGAGTAAGGCATAGGACAAACTGACTTTATTCCATCCTCAGGTGTATTGGCCTCTCACTGTGTCTTATTGCTCATCTAATTTGGCAGGTTTACATTTCTATCCTTCTAAAAATACTCCATAACACAACTATCTACAAATGGACAGTATCCAGAGCTTTCATATGCACATCTCGAATTTAATCACATTGATAAACAACCTTGCTAATATTTAAAAAAGAAGCCATGGTGATGCAAATTATTTTCAGTTTTATGTAGCTGTGCATGCACTTAATGAAAGACCAAGTAAACAGAGACTGAGCACTGAAACTCGATAGAAATGTAGCTATAGCTGTTTTCAAAGGATTTAAGGTTTTTTAAAAAAACCCTACTGTGAAATTCTTTGGTTAGAATACAAGTGCTAGCAGTATTTCTAAATTTGGAGTTAGAACTAGAACTAGCTAGAACTAGAATTATTGTTCAAGAGTTTTAAAAACATAACCTCAAGCCTTTAATATGTACTGCTAAATTCTTCAACACTCCAGCTATATTTAGGATATTTTTTTGTGATGGTCTGAATAGGCTATGCACATTCTTAAATCAAGTTTAGGTTTTTAAAGGAATGTGCTTTTATACTCCAGACTTCAAGAATTTATTAGAAAGAGCCGCTCAATCTTCCCTACTGTAAAACCAGCGGGTCAGATCATCTGTTCCAAAGCAGACTCTGACTGCCTCCTCTGGGAAAGACTGTTATTCAGCAGTAACAAAATACAGTTCAGAAGGGGTAATTTCCCCTGAAGAAAGTTGGCATCATCCTTGTTTTTCTAAGGACAGGGCTCAATCCTTTCTAAGAAGCACTAAGTTTTTCTAGGAAGAAGTACACAACTCTTAGCAGTGTCAGTGCCCAGATAATACTGCTATGAAAACTAAGAAAATGGTTCTTTAAAAAGTGATTTTTGTCATCTGTTGGCTTCAGAGTTTTACAGCACTAACATGACAAAAAGTAAGAAGGGTGGGCTTGATGACATTTATAATGTATATCTGCACTAATTCAAGGTAAGTGATTTCAGCTCCCCAGGACCCAGGCCCTACCTTTACTCAGGCAAGCCTGGTTTCACCTCACTCCCATCGTTTTGAGGGTGTTTAAGGAAATATGCATTGAGATTTCTGTCCATATTAGAGACAGCAACTTCAAGAGAATTATAAGGACTTCAGACCACCCATGGAAGTTACGATTCACAAGCACTTTAATTCTCCAAAGTGTCGTTGTTTTACCTCTCAAGGGAATAAACACATGTCTCTGAGGACACTTCGTAGTTGAAATGGTTGGTTAGCCAGCAAACCTGTCCTTTCACATCAGCCTTATATGCTCGCTGTGCAGGCCCTGGTCCAGTTTAACAGCTTGGAGAGAGAAGCTCAGAGACATGGGGAGCAAAGAGGGGAAATGGAAGCAACCAGTTGTGAAGGGCCACATGCATGCCTCCTGCAAAATTACTCATCTCAACAGATAAAGTATGAGCCAGTGCAAACTCCTCACAGTCAGGCTTCCCTTCTATGTGACAGTCCTTCACAGCCAGGCATCACTGCATCACTTTAATGGGGGGCAGGGGGAGGAGAGGGGAGTTAAAAATGGACCATTTGGTGTCTGCCCACCAAGGCAAACTCCCTCATAAGGGTATTGGGATGGGAAAAGACAGCCATTTGTCATGCCATCTTCAACAGAAGTTGCTCAAAGCAACTTTAGTTTCTCAGCCCCTAACTGGATGATTTTTAAAACGCACCACCCTGACAGAGCTATACCTCAGCTCTTTGTGGTGAGAGGGACAAAGACTGGGTGCACATGCACGCTTTTGTGGGATGGGCATTTGCCTACTCCCAATATTTCTCTCCTTCCTCGCTACCAACACAGCTACTGGGAGATGTGGGAGGGAGGGTGAAGGTGGGAGCCAGGATATGGTGGCTGATCAGGGACGTGGCGGCCAAGCAGGGACACGGCAGCCGAGGCACAACACAGTGACCGCCTGCCCCCGGGGCCGTCAGGAGGTGCTGCAAGAGGGGTGGGGGCTGCGCCGGGGCTGGTCCGCCTTGCGCGTGGAGGCAGACACCGGGGTGAGAAAAGCACAGGAGACAACAACCCCCTCCACATCCTCCTTCTTTCGGGATGTGAGGGGACCGTAGGTGCGAGGGTGTGCAGGGGCGGCTGTCTTGTCCCCACGCCACGGGCTGGGCGGATGCTCAGTCCCGGCAGAAAACATACTCGGTGTAGCTGGTCCAGATCTTGTCATCGGCAGGACCACCCTGCTCGGGGGCGAAGGCGCAGGTGCCAGTGGAGGAGCAGGCGGCCATGCGGAAGCCGGCCTCGGAGAGTCGGTCGAAGGCTTGCTCGAGGAAGTTGAACTTGAGGTAGTAGCGGGCAGTGTAGCGCTCGGGAGGGCGGTCGGGGTCGCGGCTCTCGTTCAGAGTTTCCCCGAAGACCTCTTTGGCCAGGGCCGTCTTGCCGCAGACAGTGATGCGGGCCACCCGCCGGAATTTGGCGTCAGCCTGCGCCTCCCGCCCGATGGTGTAGGAGCCCCGGTAGCCGATGGTGATGTAGCCCGAGCGCCGCCCGCCCGCCCCGTCCAGCGACTGCGAGGGCGTGAGCAGCGGCCCGCCCGAGGGGCTGCGGCTGGCGGTGGGCGACGGGGCGGACGCCACGGCCCCGCCACCTCCTTCCAGCGGCTCGGCCTCCAGGTAGCCGAGGAGCGGCGGCGGCGGCTCCTCGACGCAGATGGAGCCGTCGCGGTGCAGGGCGGCGGGGCGGGCGGCGGCCGCCCGGGTCTGCGCCAGGCGCCGAGCCAGGTCGGGCAGCTGGAAGTACTCAGCCTCCCGCTGGAGGCGGCTGCGCTCGGGGAAGTGCTCGGGCAGCACCAGCTGCAGGTCCCGCAGGTAGTCCAGGATGTAGCGGAAGAGGAAGCCGTCGCGGTCGAGGAAGAAGCGGCCCTTGCTGTCCCGGGGCAGCTCGCTGGGCTGCTGCTGCGAGAACATGCGCCAGAGCAGCGAGTCGCGCACCGAGACCACGGTGCAGCGCCGCGTCACGTACACCTGCCCGCCCACGTTCAGCTCCACGATCTCCGGGAAGGACGACCAGCCGCCCGTCGCCGCTGCCGCCGCCCCGCTGCCCGGCGCCCCGCTCCCCGCCGCGGGCGACACGCCGCCGCCGTTGGGCAGCCCGCGGGCGCTGTCCGCCAGGGCCATACCGGAGCGAGCCCGCCGGACCCCGCGCCCTTTCTCCTCCTCTTCCTCCGGCCGCCTGGGCTACGGCAGGGCCGCCGCCCTCGGGGGAGCGCGCAGCCCTCCGCTGCTGCCCGCCGGAGCCTCCCGCCCCGTCTGGCGCCGGAGCCGCGCTGCCGCTGCGCTCCCCGCGGCCGCTCCTCTGCCCGCCGCCGGACGAGCTCCTCCGTCGGGCTGCGAACACAGAGCCCCGGTGACGGCGGCGGCAGGGCCGTGTTTATGTACCGCGGCCGCACCTCGCGGGAGGCGTGGGAGGCTGGCGGGAGGCAGAGCCGAGCGCACGGGGAGGGGAAGGGGACGGCCCTGCACTGACGCAGGGTCCCCCGTCGTCGTTCGTCCCCCCCCCCCCGCCCTGGTCCTCCTTCCCCGGTTGCGGTGGGGACCCTTTCCCCGCCCGGTGCCCGCCCGCCGGGCTCCCCTCGCCGTGAGCAAAGCACCGCGGTGTGCGTCCAGAGGGGATAAAACCTTGAGGGTCCCGCCTCCCTCCCAGCCCCCCTGAGCGAGGCTTCGGCTGGATCCTCGGCTTCTCCGAGACGTCTCGTTTTTCGCAGGCAGGAAAAGCTCTCTGTTTGCCCCGAGGTGCTGGAGCAGGCAAGCGGCGGGACGGTGCTGTTCTGCCGAAGGAGCTGTGCTGTACCCCTGCTAATCTTTCTAAGGCTTGTCCCAACCCTCGCCGAGTGAGAACTCCGGCGAGATAACCGTGTCCTGCCCCTCCTTCCTGTCGCCTTCGCAGGAGAAAGCGCGAGCCTGTGGTGCTGCCCGCTCTCGCCTCACCCGGCTCCCCGGCCTGTTTCGGGTTTGCAAGGCACCCCCATCACTACGCGGGTTTTTAACGCCCTGAAGGACTCCGTGAAAACCCCCCGCCGATCCTCATTCCCGGAGGGAGGCGCGGCGGATCGCACCCTCGGGAGGCACCGAGAGCGCCGTCCAAGGGATGCCCTGCTGGCTGGGGGAAGACCCTGGTGGCGAGGGACACCCTGGCACGGACGGAGTCCTCTCCAGCTGCCTGACAAGCGGCACTTCACCCTGAGAGCCAGGCTCCTCGTGTCTGCGTGCATATTTGTATATTTAGGTGCTCTTACAGCTCAGATTTAATTAGGATGAATTAGGTACATCGAGATCTGCGTGAAACATAAGCACCTATTTGACATGCGTTGGTAGGAAGCATTTAAGTTGTTTCAGGTTTTTGCTTGAATTTAATCTACACTTCTGTGTCTCTTCGCAAGCAACAGTAAAGAGCTGCTGCCTTCATGCATTCAGTTGCTCTCCCATGGGAGTTCAAGTGTGCTTTCTTCCTCGAGAGAACAGCTCGAAGGACAGGAAGGTCGGAGGAGTATGAAGACAGTGGTCAGTGCTCTCCTTTTGTAGGGGTGAACGAAGCCCTCTCTGGACTACCCTGCTGCAAGTGCCCCACTGCAGTGGTCTGTGAAGCAGAAATCAAAAGATGCAGAGGCAGGGGGTAGAAGTCCTTCAAAAACTGAGAAGTGGGAAAGGAAGGAAAGGCAGGTTAGTTCTCGAGAAGCCAAGTAAGTTTGCACAAGAGAAGAAGAGGAAGAAGAGGGGCAGTTGAGAAACAGAAGTTTTGAAAAGGGAATAGATGGTAAAGAAGAATAATGTGTCTAGGGCGAGCTGACAGGGAGATACTGTAGTCTAAGGAAGGAGACGGGGTGGTCTGGGGAGAGTGGACGCTCAGAATTTACAGGAGTTTCATTTGAACAAGACTAAGAATATTATAACAAAGATGTGGACCAATACTTTTTCCATGTTGGTAAGTCAGTTGCCAGGACTTTGACCACCAAGTATTTTCATTTGTGGGAGTAAAATGGCAAAGTAGGTTAATCTGATGCTTTGCTGACATTTTGTTACAAGAGCTTGTTTCTCTTTTTTTCTTTCTTTTTATTTTTTTTTGGTTTGGTTTTGGTTTGTTTTGTTGGCTTCTGTTTGTTTGGGGGTTTTTTTGAGAGAAGTAGCAGAGATTAAAACAGTTCTGAAAGATGAGTGAAATATAAAACAATCCTGAATTATGTTGTTTTACTACCCATTTAAACAGCTGAGTTTGTTGCTAGAGGAAAAAAAAGGGGGGGAAATAATGTGACATGTACTGCCACACACAGAATCTTTGTTTTCTTCCTGTATACTATTTCAGGGTCAATTCACCAGAGTAAAAGCACATGAAATTTTCGCATGGTGGTTTGGTGGTGACAGTTTTATGGAGTTGCTTTTACCTCTTGGTCTCTTAATGTGGCATCTCCCCCCACATCACCCTGCTCCCAGCCATACTTAGCAAGAAGCCACCTCAAGAGCCTCCCACAGATTCGTATTTTAAACTCCATTTCCCTAGTGTGGGCTCTCTATTGAGAGCACTGTGATTAAACTATGCACCCAGAGGATGAGATCATATAATGCTTGAGCAGGCGCTTATTCATAGCGGGATTTGCAGTGGAAGATTTTGTACCTACCAGCAGGTGACTCTTAACAAATGCTCCCAAATAAAAAAATGGGGTCTTTAATTCATCTGTTAATTACAATTATTTCATTTTTCTGGCACTATGTGAGTATTAATGCAAGTTAAGAAAAAAAACCCAAAAAACTAACATATTCATTAGACTTGAACTTTCTATTTGTCTGGAGCTTTGTTAGATTTGAGACCAGACTTCGAAAGACCTGAGCTTAATGGATTCTTCCAGTGCGTATTTTCAGAGATGAGTAAGTTATGCTGCTCCTTCAGACACTGGCTCCCCAGAGCTTTACCTCTGCCTGCCTGCCTGAGTGGGAGGCCAGGTGGCAAGGACCCACCGTGCTCCTGTGCAGCACCATGTGATGTCCAAAGCCACACACATTAAGGGGGTGGGGAGGGACACAGCTGACACAAGCACTTTATTTCGCCCACCGTCCCAGGTCTTTTTTCAAGGGCACAAACAAGTCCATCCCACTGCAGTGTTCTCTGTGTCAATGTGAAGCTGACTCCAGACTCCCCTTCAAAAAGGGAGCAAGGAGTCTTCTCATAGGAAGACACTGTTCATACAGCCTGTTCAACAGTCCTGGGCAAAGACCCAGCTAGCAGTGTTTGTCTCTGAGATAGATGTCATTTTCTGGGCTTAAAAACATGCCCAGCACTGAAATAACTGTTTTTAGCTACATCTCTTCAGAGAAATTATATTCTGTGGGCATCTCACTGCTGCTTTATGCCTTGCCTGGCTGCAAGGCTTTGGTTATTGTAACTTCTTTCGTCAACAGATTTTTCCTCTTTTCACAATATGTTCATCTCATTTCTTTTCCATTTCCTATCTCTTTTCATTTGGCAACGTTTGTCTCCGTGAGGAGGATTGGACTTCGTCTGTGGGTATTACAATGGGTAAATATATCAACAATTTTTTACTTACGTGTCAGTCACTGGGTTGCATAACACAGTCATAGTGGTTTATTCTTATTTTGTGTGGGAGACAGTGAAATATTGCTACATGTAACATTAAAGGCTGCCACAGAATGCCTCCTGTAAGGCATACAGCCCCCGTAAAGGGTAGTAAATATTAAATATGGTCTAACGAACAGGCAAGGCTTGATGACAGTAAATGTGTAGTTGAATATCTCTGACTGTGCAGTACTGGGACATTTCTTAGCAATAGGTCCTTCAGTTAAGACAGTCACATTTTAATGTTTGCTATTAGCTGCTGACCAGAACTAGCTATGAGGGCACTGTTTTAACCTGTCAGGATACAACAGTTTTTCTTCTTTTAATATTTTGAGAAGTTTACACTGGTTTGGGGGGATTGATTTAGTTGATTTGAGGGTTTTTTTGTGGCTGTTCGTTTGTTTGTTTGTGAGGGGTTTTGTGGGGGAGGCTTTGGTTGTTTCCATGTTTACAAAGATGCTTCCATCACGATGGGCCCCTATTTTGCATTTTGGGCGGTACACCCACGGATGATCCAGGTTTATTCAGGGAGGACAGCTTCCTTCACAAGCCATGGAGGAAGGGTAACACCTAGTGGGAGTCAATCCACATTGCAATTAAGAAATACAAAGGACTCCAAAGTATTGCCAGCATGACCCAAGGCACATAAAGAGAAAACTATGCTTTTTTGGTAGATGTAAACTATTATATATTCAGCTTCTTTGCGAGAAACTTAATAGAGCAAGAACACATTTTATCCCTGTTCTTAACTAAAGCATTGGTTTATTATTTCTTCTCGCAGTCTTCACTCTGTGAAATGGTATAATATTGCTTAGAAAATACCTCATTGCATATGACTGTGTTGTTTGAATTTTAATACTGAATTCAGTGAAATATTTAGCCTTCTGCATAAAATCATCAAAGAGAGTTAGTGATCTAAACTGAACTGGAGGTTCAAATATACTCATTTAAGCTTCACAGTCGTGTTTAGAGGACGCAAGAAAAAGAATCTAGTAGTCCCATAGCAGAGCATATTGCCTAAGAGTCAGGAACCCTTTGCATTTTTGGGACTTACATGCTCTCTAAAATGTGTGCAGTTCCATAGGTTTGACTTTGACAGTCAGTGGATGGCTATTAGCTTGAAACCTTTCCCATTTCTGAATCATTGTTCAGCCTTAGCATTACACTCAAGTGATACCAAGCAATATTTCCAAAAACTTGAATTATGCATTATTCCACCCAATGACAGAAGAAGAATTCAACTCCTTCTAAAGAGAGTGCTCTCTCTCTGCAAACTCAGTTTCATATGCTGTATATAGTTGAACACAAATGCATACATTCATAAATTTCAGTATTTCATGTGAATTGTAATGAATGTTACCTGTGAAGTTACATCTGATAGTACCTGTTCATAGAGACTGTTTTGTCTCTGTTTGCATATACAGCTGAATACATTTAGCTGGAGCTGTGTGTTCTAGGAAATCCAGCTGCTATGAAAATCCGCATATTCAAGCATGAAAGATATTGAAGAACCAGAATAATACAGGCTGTAGGGGACCTCAGGAAGTCATCAAGGGCTCATGCACTTTCCTCTTGCCAGGATGCTACAGACATTGCTTTGGATAATTTTGTGAGGGCAATGCTCTGCAGAGTCTGGGGAAGAGGGAGGGAGAGAAGGGGGACAGACATTAGCTGTGTAGTCTGTGTCCTTGTCCAATACAGAGCTGCAGAGTGTGACTGAGAAACATAATCAAGTGAGCAATTAGTGAAGGTCAGGGCTCTGTTAATTTCCTTCAAGCACCTTCCCAAAAATTGGAAAAGGTACCGTCTCAATGTCATGGGGACATGCAGATAGTTTCCGCCTCAGTAAAGAAAAGCCCTGCAGGGGACACCTTCCACACACATCTTGAGCATCACTGAATTTGGAGAATACAAGAAAAGAGGCCATGCACCTTATGTCAAATGGGGAAATACTTGCAGCTTCTTATTTTCAGGTGATATATAGGAAAATGTGATCCTTGATCTCCTGTTTCCTTGTTTTGATTAATTATCAGGAATTTACAGCCCTGTCCGATACCAAAGGAGCAGAGGACAGCTGTGACATTTTATAACATGCAGTGGTGTGGTATTTTACATGCCTGACATGTGAGGCTTTTCTCCTCAGTGCTAAATTACTTGCAGCCCCTCTTGAGCAGCTTTAAATCGGGGTTCTTTTTGTGAAAGAACCTGGGCACTCTGAAAATAATCTTCTGTATCTCTGTGAAACATTTCAGTCACGTCTTCAAATCTTCCCTCAGCAATTCTCCTATCTGTGAATAAATAGCATTCTGACCTGGCTTCTACCACGGCAACAACAGAAGGACAACCAGACCTCTGCAAACATGAGTGAAAACTACATCCATCGTCTACATCAACCATCAGTGCGAGCCAAGAGCCTTAAGCTGTCTCTTAGAACTTAACAGTGTGAGGACTCAGCAAAAGAGCTCTCCTAAGAGGGAAAATACAATTCATTATCTAACTAATTAGGATAAAAAACCCCCAACCTCTACACCCCCATCTTACCAGCCTGCCTTCCTGTAGGGTTGGACAAGCTTCAGAATAGGTTTTAAAGGGGTAAAAGCACATTTTTTGGTGCTTTTGCATACAATCAAAAGATAAGACCACTGATCTGCAGAGGAGCAAGTTAAGGGCTGTCCCTAAGTCTGTTCTTCTGAGAAGCTAATAACAAGGGTGGTATCATTCCTGGGTAGGAATTCTATCCAAGAGAAAATGCCTTTTAATGAAATTTTCAAAAAGGAACAGGTCTTACTTACCCCCTTTTCTTACAAAAATGTGTTTTAAAAAAAAGGAATTTAAAATGTATTGATATAATTATTCTTTTCAACAGAGTGTTCCCTCAAAGGTAGAATAGTTAATAATAATGACATTGGTGATTGTGGGCTTCAAATTTTTATTCACTTTAGCTGTGATTTGGAGGTGTACTGTTCACTAATGCATGTTTCAAAACCATAACTGTGGTCAGTGAACAGTAATTAATGCATTTGCTTTTTCTTTCTGCCACTGTGTACCAATGCAAGCTTTGCTTAACCAATGTTAACTCTTTAAGTTAGATTAAAATAAGCAAATGAAATGCAGTCATTCATTTCAACAGACTCAGAAATTGAATGTGCTGCTTTGTTCTCTTTGCATCTTTTTCCTGTTGAAAACAATTTAAAATGTCTGTTATGCTTAATAGAAGAAATATCACAACCCTTAGCAGGGGTGCTTACAGCATCTGCAAACGTATGAAGGGGGTGAAAGCTCACAGCAGGCACTCTAGTATAGATAAGTTGGCAAATGATTTTTTTCTACCTGAGAAAAACTTGTTTGCACTAGTTTAGTTTTTTTTCTCTGCTGAGACCTAAGTTTGTATCCCTGATGGCAGAACTGACCTTATTGGAGTCAAACCCTGCTTGTTTCACACCCAATGTAAATTACTGAATGGTATTAAACTGTCAAGGAGTGGATGGCACCACAAGGCTTGTGCAGTATTTCACGGTCCCCTGCGTGCTCATGTGCCCCCAGGGTATCAGTCCTGAAGGATGCTTTGAGTAGAGGTGGTTCCAGCTTTCCACTGTGCTTCAAAGTAAAGTGTCTCGCCACTAGACTTCATCACGTCTCTACACAGGCTGAAATGAAATTAATGAAACCTCATTAGAGAACTGCTGCTCACTTCCACAGAAGTGAAGATTAAAAACTATTCCTGTACACATAAAGAGAGATAGAACCTTCACTGTTAGCATACTCAAACTTGTTTCTCCTTCTTTGGCTTCAGAGCCTCCTCCATGGTGAGTGCAGCTCCACAAGCTCTTAGCTGCTCCAGACATCCTGGAAAATATCCATTCTGTCAAGATCTTGCCAAAGTACGTGTCACCAATGGCTACAACTAGAGTTCTTGCCAGTGAGGACATCTGTGAGTGAAGGCTGTAATTACATACTCTTAGCTCCTGCAGGCAGTGTATCTCAGCTGTTCAACCCGTGCCAGAAAGAGATGCTGGACCTCCTATTCACTGATACCCTTCCTGACCTGCTATGTAAAGTAATGTGTCATGGAGAATACATTTCAGTTACTTGGCAGGGGAAATTATTTGCTACTAAACTGCCAAAAATCTCTGCCTAGAGGGTGAGATAGCAGACAGCCTTCTGTTAAGGCCAAAGTTGAGTTTGCCAGAACATTTCCTTCAGCCCTTATCCTTAGAAGTGTTTCCAAAACTTCTCCTACCTGTTATCCACTGCATAAACCAACCTGATTTTTGTTCTGGACTGAGCCAAGCTTGAAGAAACCTGGAATCAACTTAATTAGGCATAGCTAATGTTTCCCAGCTTGCTGATATGCCGTGCTAATGAGATGTTATTGCCCAAAGTAATGAAAAGCATCTGTTTCTTACCTGTAAAGAAAGACTGAGGGTTGCTGCTGTTTGCTTGAAGGTGAGTTTGACAAGCTTGTCTTCCTTCTTAGAAAAGTTCACTGCATGTATTTTGCTCTTGGCCTCTTGGAGAGGCCCAAATAGAATTCAATTAATGTGTCTAGAAAACTCTGAATGTGGTTTCCTGTTCCAAGTGTTTACATAGAGGGATTACTACTCTGCTTTGTAGGGATTTCCTGTAAGATATCATCTATCTATGATCCATTTTTGTAAATGCAAATAATACATTATCACTAAAAATGAACATATCAACAGAATAAGTGTTTGAGAGACTGTTTGGGACATGTAAGAAATATATGGAATGAAGAGTGTAAGTGTTTAGATTTCATGAAGTTTTAATGAAGCAAACATCTGGATTTACAGAAAATCACAGCCACTTAATTCCAGCAGCCTACAGAGTCTTTAAGCTCTCGAGAATATAGGAATTAGATTTTTAAGAAGCTCTCTTCTCTTTGTATACTGCAAGCTGTTGACAAAAAAAAAATATATATTAATTGCTTATGAACTAAGCACAGGAATTATCTTTCCTGTGTCAGCAACATGACAACAGCAGAAGTATATGCCTCAAATTTTTGCTACCCTGGAAAGCATTATGCCCGTGCAAAGCAAATTGTTTATTTGTTTTCACCTTTTAATTTTTCATGAGTGTTGTGTATGTACAGTTCTTGCCAAAATGCCTTTCTCAGAAAATGGAAAGCTTTCTTCATTATTGTTTGTATTTTTTAACTGAATGCCAAGAGTCTAGATTGTATCAGAACTGAGTCCCCTAAATAAAATCCTTTCAAATAAAACAAGCAGAAAAAATCTATTCATCTCAAGGAGGTTAAATCGCATATAAATAGGTTGAGATTATAGGATGGATCTAAGTGAAGGGCAAGCTTATCTGAGAAGCAGGAGATAAGCATAAAGCCTGCAGTCATAGTGAGAGTAAAAGGCTTCTGAAATAAGAAAAGATCTCTTTGTAAGTCAAGATACTGTTTGTGACTGACAGTCTGAAAGAGGGAAAAAATTAAAACTGCCAAGTATAAGGATTGTTAAGAGGGAAGAGGAGAAAGGAAGAAATGAAATATATAGCTAAGGAAAAGCAAAATAAGTATGGAATTATTATTTCTGTATTTTATGAGCCCTCAGGCTCATCTTTTCTGCGTTTTAGGGGAGTACAATAGCTACTTAACCATGTATTTAACACTGTGTATAATACTGATATATATATATATATAATACTGACAATAAATGCAGTTATTCAAACCTGTTTGATAGTGGAGTGACTTTAAAATACTCATCAGTAACCTACCCAAGTGATCTCCCTTCTTAACCTCTCAGCCTCTGTCCCCAGGTCAGGGCTGATGTGCCTCTCTCCTTGATTTCTAGTGGACAAAGATGATGTTTGGATCACTACCAGCAGAACACAGGGAGGCACATACTCATAGGGGAGGTTCTGATTACTTTTTCCAACAAACCTCTACCTTCATCCTTTTACTGTGCTGTTGCTTTTTTCCATCATCCCCAGTGAATATATTCAACACACCTGTTTGGTTTTTTTTTTCCTTTGTAGTAGAAAGAAAATGTTTGTGAGGGCAAAGAAGGTACTTCCCTATGACTCTAAGGGTTGGCATCTTTGCAGGGTCAAGAGGGCACATTGTCAACAGTGCCAAGTTAGCTACATGTCATGCATCCAGAACAGGGCTCAAGAGTAAGATGGGCTGGAGATGAATGGAATGGAGAGGGTCTTCTGATAGCTATGTGGAGGAAAAATATTTTTAACTATATTTAGTATTAGTAATCATACTACCCATGGGAGCGGTTCAGAAGTGAGCTGGGTACATTCCAGCAGTATGTGTTTGATATAAAGGTTGGGAAACATCAAGGTAACCTCATCTATACGTGTTATAGTGACTGACATGCTGTAAAACTGACTGTATAACATCTGCCCAAGTAGTTTCTCCTTGCTTCATGTAATTTATTCTTCTACATAAACCATTTTTTTTCCCTCCATACATTGAGTAAAAATGGTTTTGCTGATACTGTGCTTCCTCTGTGAAAAATAAGATTTTGTTTACTAATCTCAACTGGGTATTTTCAGTAAGCTTATTGTGCATTTAAACCTTATAGACCACACCAGATTAAACTAACACCTGGTTTGTTCCATTCACCATACCTACATCTTACTCTGAGTGTTCTTGTAGCATTTAAGCAATTCCTCTTCTATATAGCATTCAGCTTACTCAGAGCACAAAATACTAGGTTGTATAGGAAAATTTATGACATTCTAAAGATTCTTGGTTGAAGACACAAAGCTTATTAGTGGTCTTAGCTACACAACTTCCACTTACATTAACTGGAGCTGTTTGCCTAAATCTTGGACTAGATGATCATCGTAGGCGCCATCCTATGACTGAAATATTCTGTTCTATTTTCCTCAGCTTTGAGTTTTTCAGACCTTGTTATTATGTAAATCGCAAATCCATCCACACTTCTGGCAAATTGCTGCACAGGAAAGCATAACTAATTTAATTCATTAATCCCTACCCCTGAAGCACAAACATCTATCACCTGAGCTAGTAAGACAGTGGTTAGGTTTGAGGACTGTCAAGTTGCCGTATCAGAGTGAGAAACAATATACTGTTAAACGCACATGAAGCCTGAATGTGTTTTGTCTGCTAACACTGCGTGAATAAGAAAATATGTACAGATTTACCCCATATATTTTTTCTTAACTTCTGCTTTCCATCTTTACTAAGTTTGAACTTCATAGTAGTTATATATATATATGTACCCCCCGTTATATTCAATGTTTTCTTGTTTTCTTTATTATTGGTAGAAGTAGTAGTATTTTGTGTGTCACATATTCTAACTAGTCTGGGCATATCACGTTCAATATTTGTGCTAAGAGTCACAGTAGGTTTCCTTAGAAAGGACTCTGAGTATGTTCACAGTGCTTTGGCTGGGCAAACCTCCTATCCTGATGCATCTAAATGAGGACCCAGTTAAATACACCTCAGCTGGGAAATGCCAGGCACCTGGCTGTCCAGGAGGTAATGCTGTATTAGTCCTTTTCTCACACTTGAGATTCCTATGTGGCTGAGGAAATATTCCTTTGCTTCACTCTTGTTCAAGCTGCCAGTGCTAGAAGCTAACCTGCCTGAATTTGCACTGCAGGAGGAAAGAAATACATTAGAATGCATTTGTTTCAGTCGGTTCTTTTTTGACATCCCAAAGAGTTTCCAGGCATAAATAAAAATTACTAAAGGCAGCAGTAAAGCAAGGTTCAGGTGGATTTGAATGATT
This sequence comes from Callaeas wilsoni, assembly GCA_013398955.1. Lineage (NCBI taxonomy): Eukaryota > Metazoa > Chordata > Aves > Passeriformes > Callaeidae > Callaeas > Callaeas wilsoni. The sequence continues at coordinate 79,159 of VWPU01001820.1, read as the reverse complement.
CATGAGCAAGGACTCTAACAGGGAAGAAGAATGGGCTTACAGAGTGGCGTTGATACATCTCAGTAGTGAACTAGCAGACAGCTGGACTTGATAAGCAAGGATGATCCTGATTCAAAGCATTGCAAGACAAAGCATGAGCAGGTGTTAAAGCCACACTGTGTTCCAAGCACTGTTTTTAATATGAAAAGCAGTTTTCTTTAGAATCTAACACAAAGAAGTGGCGTTCCAAAAGCCAGGAAGCAACTCTTTCCCAGTGAAATCAACATGCAAATGTAAATACAGAAGTTGAAATTTTGGCCTCTCTCAACTTGGTGGCTGCAGTTCCCTGCAGCTTTTGCCAGGATGCGTGAGTGGCTGCACATCATGCGTGTCTTTCCATATGCACTTCTGTATTTCATCTAAATGCTTTCTGGGGGAAGATCTGAAATTTAATTTCCCAAATAGTACAGTTACTTTAAAATTTGGATAGGCGTTATTGTAAGAAAAAAATCACCCTTTGTCAGTTTCTGGCAACTTTTGCAACTCGGTAGTTAAATTACAGATTCTAATCTAATTCTTTATTAAAGTGTCATCAAAAGCTTCAGGGTCACAGGCCTAGTTGTTAAAATCCCAGTATAATTTCGTTAGCACTGACTTTATGGTGACCCTTAGATATCCTTCACTACTGAAGTCTGTTGTGACTGAATTTATTTGCAGGAACCAGAGCTCTTGCCAGCCACAAACATTAGTGCCCTATTTCCACATAGCAGTAGCTATTATCTTTTACCAATAATGTAACGTTTTAGCACTACAAATGTTGTGATGGGTTATAAAATTACCTGAAATTGTGTTGCTCTAGGTGCAGTTCTGATAATGTTTCTCAAAGACAAGATGTGTAAGACTCCGTCTAATAATTTCAGCTGTATAGGACAGGTGATGCAGAAAAAGAGTAAATACATGCACTATCACATTTAGGTCGTGCATTTCAATAGGATTTTAACGTATTTTACTTGCATATTATTCTTACCATTATCACTCTTGTCTGTTGCCTTTCTTTAAGGACTGCATTGTTAATATAAAGCCTTAGTGTGTTGAGAGGCTAATTGCCTGTAGTTTCAGTAAATTCCTAACCAAACTCTCTACACTGAACTAGCCAAAGACAACAGCATCAAAGCATGTGACTAAACTGCCAAACAGGGTGGCAAGAAGGCTTGCTTTCGTTTTAGAACTGTGACAGGAACGTAATGGTAGCTTATGTTATTACCTGATGCTTTGCAAAGATCAAAGTTGGTATTCAATTTTATGGTAAACAATTTTCAACTAGAAATTCTTAATATTTTTTAACATTTACAGTAAATGTATTTTTACAGTACATACCAGCTTTTAGCATCCTAGCTTTAAGAATTGGACCCAGTAATCTTTGTGAGTCCCTTCCAGCTCAGAATATTCTGTGATTCTAAAGGAAAGCTTTGATGCCCTTGGTGAGCATGAGAGCCACGTCCCTAGGAGCAGCAGGTGGCAGTGCTGTCTCTGCTCTCCGTTTTTAAAGCACTGCAGTAGCACAGCTGGAAGAAGCCATTTTATGAAGAGTGTTTAATAGTTCAGGTTCCTGCAAACAAAGGCACTTCTGCTTATGGCAGTGCCAACTGGCCTCATCAGGGTGGCGTGAACTTACCCTCCAGACTCTGAGCTGTAGCCTTCTTTCTCCACATGAAATTTCTCCAAGTCATGCATGTAGCATTTGCTCCAGTTTATGTAGCAAGGAATATAGGTATATAGCAAGGAGTACAAGTGACTTTTCAATGCTTTTAATTTTAAGATTTATTTAGCTAAAAATGATTGAACTGTGTATCTTTACTGATTTGGTTGGCAGCATCCTCTGGCAGGCTCAGTTGCCCCTCATTCCTACAGGTTCTCAGCAGTAGACACAGTAGCAGTGTCAGTGACAGGAGCAAACACTACTCCTGCAACGAGGCTTCACCACATAACTAAAGGCCTGTCAGGAAGGCAGTGGATGGGATGCCTGGCCATGCCTTTGATGCCTTAGGATTTTAGCTTTTATATTTTCATATGTTTGTAATCCTGCAATTCTTTAGTGTATAACTCTGAGCTCCATATAGAGTGTTGGCTACTGCTTTTCCCATTTTTGTCAGACACAACAATTCCTCTCTAGGCCTGAGAATCAAGGTCACCTCACTGTCTCAGGCCCTGAGAAATGTAAACAAAAGTGAGTTGGGGAGGAGCAAACGAAGAGAATGGGACTGCACTGCCTGAAGCTGTAATTGGACAATTAACCTCTGATACGCAAATGGAAAAAACTTATATCTGTCCCAAAAACGTGTGACTGTGTCCATCTCGGGTGTAGTCTCTGCAAGACTCCTGCACTGCCCAAGGTGTGCCCTGTGAAGGCCTTTCAATAAATACCTACCCTTTATCCTTTCACTCTGTCTAGCCTCTGTTCCAGGTCAGCCTCTACAAGGCATCACCTTTGTCTTCTCCGGGTCTGCAAACTCTGCCTGCAGTCCATGGCTCTGACCTCACATGAGACTGGCTTGCTCGGGCCAGTCTGCTGATGGCTCAGGAGCAGGTTGTCTTGGAGACAGAGAACTGAAGTGGTCCAAGACCCAAAACACAAAATTAAAGTTTAAGCAATGTAGATAACCAGGTGTCCAAAACCAGTGCTCACCACCTCATGCTCTGCTGTTTATCAGCACAGACATGCCAAATATGATATCCACTACCCACAGGGAGTGGGGGCAGGACTGGAGAAGGAGCAGGGACAGAGTGACAGCCACTGCCTTAGCTTGTTGGAGAGTGATGGGGAAAGGAATGACTTATTGCAAATGCATGATGAGAGTAAGCCACAAGACCAGGCATTCATGATGAGTGTGATCAAGTGGCATTATCCTTCCTTTTTATAATTCTCCTTTTTTCCCTCCACTGTATTTTGAACAACTGAGACAAAAGCAGAAAAAATAAAAACAAGAAATGTCATCTGTGGTCTCTGTTATCCCAAGAAGATGCACATAAAGTATGAATTAGGTCACAGGAAGTAAGATAAAAAGCATAACTATAAACTGAGAAAATAAGTGAAGTAAAGAATTTTTCTTTGAAAGGATGAGATGTGAGTCACTGAGGTCAACAGTTTCAAGATATGTTAAACTACATGTCTCTCTAATCACCAAAGCATTTCTGTCAGCGCCTTTTTTACATAAATATGGATCTGGTTTTGTTTTTAATCTGAATTCCTCAAATGGGACATCTGAGTTATTTGATGCAGTGTCAGCAAAATAAAGAAAACCCTTGGCCTCTCTGAAAAGACATACCAGTCGAAGTAGAGACATTTGGGAGTTCCCCTCTGACATAGTCTCTAAAATTTATTCCTGTTAGTAAGGGTGTCTTTTGAAATATTTTTTTTCAGAAAGGGCTTGGATAAGAAGTGGTATTTTGGTGAATCAGCTGAGAAAGTCAAGGGCAGACAGAAGTGGGAGAAGGAAATAAGCGGAATATGCTGACCCAAGGTTCACTGCCAGGACTGAGAAAGGTGAGATAGTTTGTGCATCATCCTGCTTTGGACTCAAATGGGCTGCATCTGGCAGTGGGGTAAACTGACAGTATTAACACAGATCAGCATTATATGAGTGAAATTAAATTAAATGAACACACACATACGGATGCCTGGAGGAATTACAGACCCATCTTCAGAATTTTGTTAGCATTTTCAGAGAATTGCAGAATAGTTACTAAGGTCATTGAGTCTAACTGTTAACCATATTTTGTCCTTTCCTATTCCATGTGTCAGTTATTACTGCCCTACCCACTGAATTATTCTTTTAGTACTCACAGTCATGTACCACACTGCTGAATCAGGATCACAACAAAACTTCTGAACAAAAAATACATGAAGCCCAGCAGGGAAAAATATGGGAGAGTCCCATCTGAAGTAGGGGAATTCTTTATTTTATGATGTTTCTGCAAGCTTCACTGTTCTTGCATACAAATGGAAAGAAGATGCTAATGTTAAAGGGCAGAATGAGGAACAAGTTAAAAAATAAACTATGGTACATGTCACAAGAGGTTGTCAGTGCAGCCTTCTGACTGGTTAGCTCACAGAGGCAGTGAGTTCTTTTGAAGCTTCCTCTCCCTCTTTAATCAGACCCTTTAGAACAAGCAGATCCCAGCTTCAAAGGCTGCAGGGCTTGTCAAAGAAGAAAGCTGAGGGCTCTTCAAACCGTGGATGGCAGCTTAATGTCCCACAGTGGTGGTTCCCATGTGAGGCTGCCCAGCTTCGCAGGGTGGGCGTGATTACACAGCAGCTCCTGTGCTCAGATGTCTTTGAAGGGTTTATGTGCTCTCCCTACATTAGTATCGATCCTCTCCATTTGACAGGACTTCCAAAGACTTGAAAAGATACTCGGTAAAGCATACTTCTTAGCTTGATCCCTCCCCCCGAAAGTCTAGATGAATCCACAGGCTTGATGCATTCCAGCTCGTTTTGTCTAGTTCTTTAAATAATAAGGTTTTCTTAATTAAAGTGATTGTCACATTTTCTTAATAAATGCCTCTGCTTTTTCTTTTTCTATTCTACCTACAAGACTTTTCCCAGAACTTGCTTGCAGTAAAGTGAGTAGAGAATTTTGTATAGGAAAGCTGCCGTGTTTATTTTGTCCACAAAACGCTTTGTTAGAGAACATCATTAATAATGACATTTACTGACTCTGGGGAGACAGAAGGTTAAGTGCATTTCAGTATTTTCCAAATCTGTGTGTATTGATCCTTCAGTCTGTCATTTCTGGAAAAGTTTTCCAATGGAAAAAAAAAAGTCCTTAATACAGCACCTCTCTTCCTCATTTGATCCCCATTTTTCCCATTTCCACACTACTGTATTTTAAATGTGAACACCAGTTATATTTCAACAAAACTTGACTGTTTGCTATACTTTTCTTCTGATATATTAATTAACTTGTATATCTCAGTGTACACATTTCCCTGTTGGTGACCCTGCTTCCCATATTTGCAACTGGATTTCCATCGTGCTTCAGCAACTACTTGCAAATGCTGCAACCCCGTTTGCAGTACAAACCTGTAACCTGAAAATCACCTCTGATGTGTGACTTGTCCTTATGGGCTTATTTTCATGGTGTATTTAGAGACCAGCTATGCCAGCCGAGGAAGCTTTCCAGAATGCAAAGCAGATCATGAGCGGTGTGTCTGGTAATGTGTCCATGAACAGCATAGTCACAGATACTTCTCTGGTCTTCAACAAAATATAAGTCAAACAGCAGTATTAGAATCTGGCACTGTTCTTGTTAAAGCCATTTTTCCAAGTACTATTGAGTTCAGTTAGAGCTAACTCAGGCAGGATGGGTGAACTGAGTAAATCGTGAAGTCAGAAAAAAAGGAGGGATAGAATGAATCTCAAGAGATCATTCTCAAAACCCACATCTGCACCAAGGCAGGGTAAGAAACCTTGAACTAATCCTGGCAGATTAGGATAATACATTGGTAATGATTCCAGTGAAGGAAATTCCACAATATTCTGATGTACGATATTTTACTATACCCTTCCTGTAAAAGTTGTTTTATCAGTCAAGAATCTGATAAACATTTATCAGATTACTTAGTTTTCTTTCTCAGCAGGTAGAGCAAAGTTGCTCAACACTCTCTACTTCTAAAATATACAGATTGTATTTCTGTATCATGTACAGAAATACACTTCCACATTAAAGCTATTGCAATCTGAAGGTTAGCTGCTGCCAAAATAAACCACCCTACATTTTTTTCCCATTCAGCCAGCTCTAATGTGATTGTGATGAACCAGTTCAGAGGATAAAGTGGAGAAGCATTCAAATAAATAATAAAATTAGTTTCTTGCTGATTTAATTCACTGGATTAAGCCCTAGAGAGGGCATCAGACAACTGCCAGTGGTTGGACTGGCTTAGCTGTGATGTGAAATGGAACAGCTTCCCATTTCTAGGCTAAATAAACCTTCTCAGACCTCTTTCACAGACCATGGGTTTTTTTGTTCTAAGGCTATAATTGTTCTTAGATTCCTCTGAATCCTTTCCCTTTTTCTGTCTCTTTTTCATACAGGATATATTTAATGTATCTCTATATCCAAAGAATATTTAAAATGTATTATTCAGTTATGAGCGAGCAGGCCATCAAAAGCATAAAAGAGATCAGGGATGTTGTTGCTCATATGCTCTTCTGCCCAATTTTCCCTGCCAAATTTGTGTGTGCTGTTGCCATGACTTTGCCTACCTGTGTAATAATTGTTCTCACAAGATGGATGGATAAACACAAGCGCGTCACCCTGTTCCGAGCTTTTTCAGTTTAACAAGTTCCGAGTCCTTAAATTCAGTGCAGTCATTCCAATCTGCACCTTTCCCTATGTGAGCACTGCTCATGTAGCCATCTTAAAATGTTCAATTTTAACTTGAGACATCATCTAAATTCCAGAAGAACCTCAAGCAAGAGTTTCTCCAGGTGGAGTAGATAATTTCCCTCAAGTTTCCTTCCGCTTCGCTCTGTATGTGCACTGACCTACATTGAGAGTAGGCACATGACAGATGCTCAGTCTTTCATGTAATCAGAACTCTCTTGGGGTTAATGGCTTCATGCAAGTGTAATTTCATGGCACTTTAAAGGAATAAGATGTTAAGATTTGCTGTATTCTTTTAGATATTTATAAATTTAGATTTTTATAAATAATTTATATTTCCCAGTATAGATTAACTCCTGATTCTCATTCATATATTTCTTTCAACACATGATCTAGAGTCTTGAAGCTTTTTTTTTTCTTTAAATCCATCACCACCTGAAGCCATGTAGTCAACTGAGAATGTAACTTTTTACTGTAATAGTTTCTCACTCTTATTACTGGAAAAATGGGAAGCCTGAGGATACAGAAACAGCAAAGTTGAAACAATAAAAGTCCCAAATATATGCAGCCTTATAAATCCCATCAATTACTAACAACTGTGAGGTTGGAGTTTGTTCTAGAGTGTGCTGTGGGTGAAACCCACACTGTAAAGAAGGGTGCACCAATGATGATTCCATCACTGAGTTGTATCCCACCACAGGCTGCGGTAACCTTTGTGTCGCTCCATCCTTTGTAACCAGATCCAGTCTGAGATGAGCCAGATTGTTCAGAAACATTTAGAAATGCCTGACTGGAAGATAAGAATTGCCAGGCTTTCCTGTCCTTCCCGTGAAGGCTCTTATGTGGTTCTGAGAGTACAGGAACGACAGAAGCCTATGGGCAGGCTCTGGATACACTGCCCTTCAGGCTCAGAGATTATGTGGGACCTTTGGGCGAGTTCTCTCCACTCCAGGCTTCTTTGTGGTGTAGTGACATGGAGGAAGGAATCCTGCTCGCCTTCACGTGCTGCCCATCCTCTTGTGAGAACTTAGTGAGCTTTCAAAGCCCATCTTCCCATAGCCTTACAGGACTTTCTCAGGGTACTGACCATGGAGGAAGGGAGGAAGGAAGGAAGGAAGGAAGGCAGGAAGGAAGGAAGGAAGGAAGGCAGGAAGGAAGGCAGGAAGGCAGGAAGGAAGGAAGGCAGGAAGGAAGGAAGGAAGGCAGGAAGGAAGGCAGGAAGGCAGGAAGGAAGGAAGGGCACAGCGTGCTGAGGGTTGCCATAAACCTACCAGTATTGTGTTCACCTGGAGTCAGTGAGCAAGCTCACCACATGTCTGACTCTATTGGAACATAGGAATGTTTCTGGGGCCTGGGAAGAGAAGACCTATGAGGAATCAGGGGACTTCAGTAGATGGGAATATTTAAAGGCTTAGGGTATCTTTCTTCCCCTTCTTTTCCTTTCTTCCCGTTCTCTCCTGTCCCTGCCCCACAAAAATTTCCAGTGCTTTTCCAATGTCCTTGTGAGACATGTCATGTTTTATTCGCACCCAGTCATATTTCTCTTTTCTCTTTTATCTCCTCCTTCACTGTCGCCATCCACCTTCACTAATTGATTTTGACTGGAGAGGCTTCCCAAATCTGCACAGAGTGGATGAGCATGGGGAAATATGCCTGGCCCTTGCTAACACAGGAAGAAAAGGGGCAGTGCAGGGCTGGGCTGGGCTGGGCTGGGCAGGTGGGGGAGAGTCCTGTTGCCAAGGGCAGTAGGGTGAGACAGCAGGAAGCTGTGGGGAAAATCTACTCTGCATCAGCCACTCCCTTCCTCCTTACGAACCCTTCCTTTGGCAGAAGCAGCTGAACACAGAAGCACAAAGCAGCAATGGGTGGATTGGGCTAAAAACCACTCAGATTTATGTTTTCTTTCATAGGCAATGCAGGCACCAAACTGTCTCCTCCAAGTTGCTGTCAAAGGCAGCTTCCTGATTTTCTTTTGCAGCGAAACAGAATTGCATTGGCCCTACCCTGTGGATCTCTGGTGGCAGGGTGATTTACACCTCACTGCAATTGTGCTGGCAGCCTAGGATGGGCCGTAACATTTCACTGCTCTTTCATTTGAGACTCATTTAATTAGATGGAGGTGGGGGGAAATGTACCTCCTGTCTTTTTGGAGTCCCCCAGCCACCCCTCCTTGAGTTTAATGAAATACCATACCAAATCAAGGAAAGAAAAAAGGAAAATAAATGCCCAAAGAAAACATAGACTTCGAAACAGACTTCAAAACTGCCCAATTTGATAAAGAATGGAAATAGCCAGATTGCAGAAATAGAGAAATCTTCTGATTGTGGAAAGGAGAAATAAGAATGGTTTATTTTCATATCATGTAAAGCCCAAAGTCATAGTGATGGCATTGTGCCATGCAAATAAGTAACCAAAGTCAGGACGATAAGCTGTGTGAGCTGGTGGTACCACTAACACCATCTATTCTCACTAAATATGACCTTTTTAAATAAATAAATGCAAGACTCTAACATCGCATTATTTTCCTTACAGCTAACCCTAGTGCTCCTGCAATTATTCAAGGCCACACAAGGAGGGACATCTTCCAGCTATTGCAGGGAGGGAAAAGGTAAATAAAATACTGTCCACTACATCTGACAGTAGGTTTCATTTTTAGGTGAATAGTCTTAAATCCTGCCAATACTGAAGCATCAACATGGTTGATAATTCCTATCATTTTGTGAAAGTAGTTATTTTTCTTGATTTTTAATTCTTCCTGCATCTGGTTGAATCTACTATGCTGAAGATGAGTAATCATAGGCAAAAAATAGTGTCATTACAAATTCTAAAACCCAAAATTCTTCAAATGCTACTTATGTAAAAAGGACCAATTTCAATCAAATCATTAGCTTCTGCTTAGATGCTCATTTACAAGTGTACTAATATAAATGTTTTATGTATTCACAGCTCTTGTGTTCAAATTTAACCTTTATTCCATTTTTGCTGTTATTTCTCCCTTTTATAAATGTTGGTGTAATTAAGCCCATTTCCTCTTTAGAGGTGAATACACAATCACAGCTAGAAATTCCTCATCATGTTTTACAGTCAGAAATATGTGATACTCAATCTCACAGCTAATAACTACCATGACATGTTTTATAATTGCACCATAAATCAGAGACTGCTGCATTTAAAGTGTAATTTCAGGCTGTTTTGCAATATTTCTTGGCACTTTTAGAAATATATTGGGGTGGAAAATGCATGATCTAGCTGGGTACAACCGCAGATGAGGAAAAAGCTTTTTTTGCAGTTGTTGGAGTGCCCCAAAAGAGCAGGGACATACTTGTCACTCATGGGCTACCCAGGCTGCCTCGGGGATCTCGATGAAAGCATGATGTCTGAACAGGTGTTTCTGTTCAGCAGCTAGGAGGGATGGATGGAAACTAACTCATGGCAGGAGCTTGAAGAATGGGCAATCCATTAGCAACAAGTACTCTGTGGCTTTTGTAACATGACTCACTGTTTAAATCATTCCAGGAGAGGCTTTGTTTGGGAGGGAAAAAGCTGAGAGTAAGAGACAAATTGTCTGCTGTGAAAGTTGGAGGAACAATTCTGTTAACTCACACAGCATCTTCCAGTACCTGTCTCATGCCTTCTGCAGCTGCTGGCAGGTAAATGATGGACTCCTGCAAAATTAGGTGATTTTTTTGTCCCAAAGCCTGTAGAAACAGGCTTTGAAGAACGCCGCTTTATTTTTCATTCTGGTTTTGCTGTATATGTTATAGGTGTTATTTTAGCCCTTTCAGTGCATACAAAAGTTTGTAATGAGTCTTGGATAATTTCTTAGGGATTCCAAATCCCTGAGAGCTAGTATAGATGCAGAGAGGCTATTTTATCCCTTAATTAATGGGTAAGCTTGTTGTATACTAGATCTTGATACCATATCTCCCCACTGGACCATCACCACAGCCTTGCTGGGCACCATTGTGTCCTGACATCTGGCCTTGCTCTGAAATGATCAGGAGCATCAATTCCCTTGGTACCTTTCTGTGTGTGATGCACAGCCCAGCACAGTGGGTAATGCCTCGTTTGCACCACCAAAGTTCCTCTGGTAATTTCATTAAAATTGCCACGTCCCTCACATGTGTTCTCACTATTTTGGTTTCCGCTCATCAAACTCTGAATTTATGCTAGTCAAGTTTTATCGTCTCTCCAAATAGCACAAGTCATGTAATGACATCTGGCTGCATTTTGGGCACATAATATAGACATCATGGGCTGCTCTTTGATTAAGAGAGCAATGTATGTGCTACAGGCTGCCAAAAACAACAACAAGAAGTAGTTATGGAAACTACAGGTACACAAAACCTATGTGATCTCCCACACCCACTGCTATTATTCATACTGGAGATCATAGGGAGAGACTGAGATGTTAATGGTTAATGGCTCAAACATTTGACCATTTGCAGAGGCAGCTGGCTGCTTGCTGGGACAGGGTTTGCACCTACCGAGGGGAGGAGATGAGTTTTGGGGTATGTGATGGCAAAACCTCTGATCCAAATTAGGCAGAGGGGGTGAACACCCACCACCAGAGATTCTGGGGTTTGAGCCAGATAAGATAGAAGTTTGATAATAAACAGGCACTGCAGAGGTGAGATGGTGCTTTTTATCATGCCAATTGTCCTCCCTTACACTTCTGACTTAGGTATAAAACCCCCCACCTTGAGGAGGGTCACATTCACGTAGGCCTGAACATATTCATCCCTTCTGATGAGGCATAGCTGGCTCAGCTACATGACATGCAGCTGTTCTATCTTGGAAGGTGTCATAAATCATCAAAGACCTCCCAAAGCACCCTGAGACTCATTCCTTAGTCCTTCCACCAGAGGACTGCATGTGATCCACAGTGTTGCAGCAGAGCCTGCGTGTACTGCAGAAGACAGGGTAAAAGTGAGTGCTGGCACCAGTAAAACAGGTCAAGGTTGTAGCATTGGTGAGAGCTAAAATGCACGTTGGATCAACAGGAATTTCATGGAGCTGCGGTGTCTTCTCATATTGTCATAGACCAGGCCTCTTCACACTGCTCCATAAATGATGCTGTCTTGAATGTGATCCTAAGGGAATATCCCAAGTATGTCTGGTGCCTCTATCTTACAGCTCATTTAATCAAACCAGCATCTACATTACAAGTTAAAATCAACGTTGAGGTCTTGTCTTTAGGAATAGCACTGCTAATTTAGGAAGGCAAGAAGGGAAGTGTAATGTAGTGCACTGACCAGCACATTGACTCATAGCAACCTTTACCAGAATATGGCTGGGAACTTCCAAGATTTGCTGTGGGACATTGAAAAAAAAAAAACAAGGGTGATAACTTCTCTGAGATTTCACTGCCACTGCCACTAGTTGTGCAAGTAAGTGAATAAGAGAACTACTGTAGGCTAGAAATTTTCAGGATGATACATTTCGTGGTGCAATCATTGCCTATTGCATTTGCTCTGTGTTATTGCTGTCTGGCTCAGTACTCACTGTTGGGGTAAACGTGGAAAGGTAGGCTTGAGGAAAAAGAGGCACAGAGACTATAATGACACTGGGTGCAATATTACAGGATCCCAAGAGTTATGGCTGTAGGGCTGCTAACAGGTTTTAGATCAAGCCATCTATTCCAGGCAGTTCACTAAGATTCTCACCTTTTCACTGTAATTAAAATAAACTAGTAGAGGGAAAAGGAGCAAGTCCTGCACTTGTCAGTTGTTTTCAGACTCTCAGCAACAGCAGAGTCTCTGTAAACACAGTACATTGGCACCTGTCTCCTGTTTTCTCATCTAAGCACAAGCCATGAACAAAGTTACTTCTTAAAAGCTGGCTTAGAGAAAAGGAAGCCTGGACTCCATATTTTGTCATAATTTTTATATTTCCTTAGAAAAAAAGGAGCATGAGGCTAGGGCCAAAATTGCTTTCAATTGCAAACATACAGCTTGCAGGTGTGGGCAGAGTTTAGTCTAAAATAACTGGAGGCAAAAGAAGGAAAAAAGCAGTTTAAAAATGTGATGTCAGCAGGAGAAAATAGACTCTGTGGGGCACTGGTTTTCTAAAGCCTTGTTCTGTAATCAACACAGCTCATTACTGTAGCTGGGTGCGATGCTGCAAATGGCATTTGGATGAACACATCTTGTCTTTCCGCCATGCTTGCTAGTTAAAAAATTGTCTGCCCAAGTTGCTGAACCATGTGTATTGTGTCAAAGAAGAGGAAAGCAGCAGATTCCCTTTGTCAGGGTGGACAGGCTGTACCAAACTCTCAGTCACTGATTTTCAACCTTCTTCTGTTTAGACCCCTAGGAATTCTGCTGGAGGTACAGGACTTTGTACAGATGCCTCTTGCCCCTGCAGTGATAACCATATTGCTTTCTTTTCCCTCACAGTGTACAGTGTACACCTGAGTCTGACGTCTGCAGACCACAGTTTGGAAATTGGTTTCCCAAGCAAATGTATAGTTTCACTTCATTCTTTTTTTAACAAAAAGTAACCTTCTCATCATATCTCAATTCAGTCCATAAATATTACTAATGTTATTACTGCAATGCATGGGACAGTCCATCCTGCAATCAAGATCACAGAAGGAAGTGACCATGTATCTGAGATCAGCTAGCAGCATGTGACTGCACATCACATTGCGAAGCACATCACAAGTTCTGGCTCCCATCCGAATTCACTTTGGAGTCTCATCATGGAATTAAGGCACTGGGACCTCTACCTCACTTGAGGAGGAGGAAGAAATGGGCTTATAAATGATATCCCAAAGGTAATGGAAAAAGAAGACGGACTTTAGGGTTTGAATATCTTTTATTTAATATGTAATTTTTTTGTGGTTGCCCAGGGAGGCTGTGGAGTCTCTGTCCTCAAAGATATTCAGAACCTAACTGGACACAGCCTGTTCTGGGTGGCCTTGTTAGAGGCTGGACAAGATGGTCTCTGGGGGCCCCTTCCAACTGCAGCCAATCTGTGATTGTATGGTTCTGAAATTTAAGTATTTTCTTCCAGTTTTCTGAGAGAAGAATGAGCTGAAAGAACAAAAGTGAAAGTTAACAAAATCTTTCCCTTTTTCAGCTCAATAATATTAACCTCTATTAACCTTTCTAACCACTGCCAACCTTGTCAACACTAGCAATCCCGCTATGTCAGCTAGATTTTATCAGCACCAAAGGTAATTCTTTAGGCTATCTCTGAGGTTTTCCTCGGTGTGGAAATATGCGGGTCAAGGAAGAAGCACAGATGCACGTTCTGGTTCTCTCTCCCTGTGGGGTCAGGATTTGGCAAAGCACACGTCACCCAGGAACTAGGAGGTGCTGGGATGTTTTATTTAGATGCAAGTTATACCTGCATGAGTGAGGAAACTGTGGCATATTCATAGAGAAATGTGTGGGGATAGGTTTAGTAGCCATGCTGAACAGCTGCTCATATTTAAAAGAAAGACAGGACAAGGTCTTAAATGGACCCTTCACATAACGCAGGTTGGCCTGTGCAAAATTATGTATGTTTGTAGGCCTGGGTTTTAGGAGTCCCGGGCCTGAGGCTCTTTGGATGTATCCATGAACTGACTCATCTCTGCTTCTATCATTTAAGGCCCTTTGTTATCCAGTGCAATTTTCAGCATCAAGTTAAGCACCCGAAGATGACATCCAAAAGTAGAACTGGCTAAAAGCACAAGTAAAATAGGCACATGTCTGGGTTAGAGCTTGCTGGGGAACAGTCGATTCCCTCTTCTCTCATGTTATCTGTCTGGGCCCTTCCAAAATTTCACAAAATATTGCTAGCCCTACTCCTCTCTCCCTCTGCTTGTGCTGCAAGATTTAATTTTGCATTTCAGAGGGAATGAAACTCAGTTATGCCTGACTGCTGAGAATCACAGAGCTAGCTCTAGAGACAGGCTGGACCAGCTCCGAAATGGGTCTGCTCAGCATCAGGGCTGGCCAAAGGAGGAGGACCATGTATCCAGGGACAGGAGAGGGGGAAGGACGCAGCCCGAAACAGGACCTTTCAGGAGTGGTTAGAACCACTCAAATCGATGTTTAGCTTCACCTCTAGACCCATGCTGTTATCTACCTGGAAGAACTCAGGAGCTAGATAAGGCTTTACAAAACTATTTTTCGCTATTTTCAGTAAAGTGCTAAGGTTCCTAGATTAAGTTTTAGGCAGCAATTATCAAGGAAGTGCAAGGCTGCAATTCTGAGATTTGATACTTTGTTCCCTAACCCAGGTGGTTCCCATGCTTCAGACATCATTACTTATTTACTTCAGAATTATTCAGTGGCCCCTAGTCATGCTCCTGTGGGGTCTGCTCCCTTCCTGATGAGATAGGCAGGGATTTCTCACTCTCTTTTATCTCTAACACACAGTGATTCATGCTGTTAAAATGCTGCTAAGTGCCAAGAACTGCCTTAATCCAATTTATGGTTTGAAATTCTTATGGCACACATTTCCCAAGTCTGAATTGTATGTGTTAGAGAGGAGACATATAGCAAAAGAAGAAAAAAACCCCAAAACAAATTAACAACAGGTTGTTTAAGCTAAAGCAGCCTTTGGCATCCTGTAGTCTATTACTGGACTTTCCCAACCAGTAGAGCTATCCACGGATTACTGTGGTTCCACACACCTCTCCATGCTACCAGACATAAGAGCCTTGAATCAGTTTCTATCTGGTAATGAAGTATTACATATATTAATTTACACAACATGTAAACATGACTGGCTAAGTCCTATCACCAGAGGTTTATAGTGCAATTAGTCAGAGGAAAGTTGAAAGTGAAGCAAAAATAACATTTACAGGCAGAAGAGGAAATGGGCAGGACAAGATGCACAAGTAAAAAGGCCTAATATTCCTTCCCCCACCTCAGACAGACACTTATAAATAGTGAGAGAGGGAGTTCCCCTGCTCACTGGCCACCACTCATTTGCTGCATCTCTCTGGGACGTGCATCACTCCTGCAAGATGTGGGCAAAGGTACGGTCTTGTTTCTTTGCACTGTAAGATGCAATTCTCTGTTCAAGCTTTCGTATCCTCACTCCATGCGTTGCAGTAGGTGCCCATCACACCACGGGATATGTGGTTCACCTGCTTTAAATTGCTTGTAACTGCTTCCTCGAAATAATCCTAACCCTTCACTACAAGTGTGAGTGAGAACTTGTTTATAATGATGGGTACAATTCTGGTCACCATTGCTAGAGAAAGAGGAATCCAGTGTGAACAACGCAATGAAAATATATGAGCATAGTAGGGGTGAGTCTGTATTGTAAAGGAGAGAACAGCACAGTTTGGTTTGTTTAACTCAGCAAAATGAAGGTCAAAAGGAAATACCACCACTCTTGGTGGTATGGATATGTGCAGGGGAGTACAGGAAGAGGAAGGAAGAGGGGAAAGGAAAGGAGGTAATTTCCAAGGAGAGAGAAGATAAATATTCACTACTGCCAGTATAAAAAAGAAACTGTGTGTATAGACTGGTTTTAAATAATGTGTACCTCTACAGTGGGACATTTCTAATGGTCCAGGAAGGGAAGTTTTAGATTATTTTCTAATACAGATACTAACAGCAGCTCACAGGCAGGAAGCAGGTTGAATTTGCATAATGGGTCATTGCTCAATAGGAAAAGAAAATAGTAATACATAATTCCCAGATTAGCAGGATCCAAGGAACAAGGAGTCACTGCTTTTCAAAGAGGTAAGATCTTGTCTTGGAGAAAAGCTGAGAGTGAATTCAATGGGAGCTAGGAGCTATGAGCAATATGTGCAAGGTAGAGCTGCCAACTCCTGCCTCCCATTGAGCTCCAAGCTCAGCAAGATTTGGGATAGTAAGGCTGCCAATCAGGGAGATTAAATCTTGCCTTCTTGTGTGGTAGTGGGTGCACTGGCTTGAAATGCTACTCTCCCACTGATTTCAATACCAACAAGTAGGTGCTATGGGAAAGGCAGATGTTTTTTACTTCTATTTGGGGTGGGTCTGTGTGTGTGAATAGTCGATGGAGATGGAGATGGAGATGGAGATGGAGATGGAGATGGAGATAGAGGTGATAGAAATAGAGATACTCTTGCATAGTTATAGCACCTGCAGTGCATACTCTCAAGGACTCAAGGAGAAAGCAGAAGAAACACAGAGCAGAAAAGGATAATGATGAAAGCATAAATAAAATATAAATAACACAGTGACATTTCTGGGAATAAAAAGAGGAAGAATTCAAACCTTGGTTTTGCTGATGCAATTCATGTAAGCCGGGGCAGAAGTGGCCAGCATGCTAGGCAGTCACTGAAAACTGAAAGGAGAAAAAAAGAGGAAAGGAAAAAAAAAAGAGGAAAGGAAAAAAAATAGAGGAAAGAAAATAGAGTGTTTACTTTAAATATAGATAAATATCTACTACTTCTTTTTCTTTGTTTTTTCCCTTTCCAGACAGTTACTGGAAATTTTGCCAAGGTGATTCATGGTTTGAATGCAAATCAGTTGACAGATCAAGTAATTCAGAGAAGTAAGCGAATGATTCTGGATACTCTTGGAGTGGGGCTTCTGGGTACCAGCACCGAGGTCTGCCACAAAGTGACACAGTACAGCAAGGTAAGCTGTCTGGCATTCATAGCACGCCCTAAGGTTTAGCTTTAAGAAAGCAAGGGAAAACTTAGGCTATGAAAAGGAAATTTTGCCATGGTAAAATTATTTTGTGGATGGAAAGAGAGAAATTGTGTTCTTCCCACTGGAGCCAGCAAAACTTCAGTGCTCAAGTTACTTTTCACTCTAGATGGGCAAAAGTCTGTGTATCAGTCTGCATGCTAAGATCCTCCTCTACAAACACAGTCAACTAAGAACCCCTTCCTTTCTTTCACCTATGATATTTCATTAAAAACGTCAACAAAGTAAACATCACTTAACACCAGCCTTTCAAATCAAGGCACTGTTAAAGAAATGGGGAGTTAGCAGTGGGTTACTTGCAGTCCATAAAACATAATTGTTGTCTGAGGTACATTAGCCATGCTTCTCCTCTAGTCTTGCTCTCCTCAAACTAGCGGAGTAATTGACCCTGAAAAGAAGCCTTCCCAACACAGGAGTGCATCAGTGAGGAGGAGTTTAGCCCACTGCTTTATCGTTCAGACCTGCCTGGGTGGACTCGTGCTCCAGAGCTCTGTGTGCCAATTAGTGTCTTCCCACAGAGAATTCCCCTTTCCAAACCATGGTAGTTTATGCCCTTTTATTCAGTTTGCAGCACCAGGAGGCCATCTATCGTTTACTCAGGGTATTAATAAAACACAGAAAACAAAACTCTTTAAAGAGATGTCTTCCCCAAGATGATGATGACGGTCCCGTCATCATTTAGGTCAGACTTGATGATCTCAGAGGTTTTTGCCAACCCAGTTGATTCTGTGATTCTGTCGATGGGTGGTGAGAAGGGACATCAGTGGCCAGAGGTTGTGCAAAGCTACCAGGTGGCCAGGTGGATGGTGTTGGTCTGCCCCCAAGCTCTGTTTGAGTGCAATAGGACATAAGCCAACAGGAAACTGAGTTTCTTTTCATACTTTCTGAAAGAACAATATTTTTCTCATAAAAGGGAGCAGTTAGATCCCGAGAGCGCATGATCTGCTCTCGGTTACATCAGAGATACAATGCACGTTTATCCTTAGGTTCGGGACTTTGAATTAATTTATGTCAATTTTTTTCAGATCTACAGCTCAGATTTATCCAGTACCATCTGGGGCCACTTGGATTTCCGACTGCCTCCTCTGTATGCAGCTTTTGTGAATGGAGTGGCTGTAAGGGATGCTCTTTTATTTGATGTTAAATCATACAAATTGATGCCATTCTTGCTCTATAGAGAACAGAATGTTCCAAAAATCTTAGCTTATTCTGAAGCCTGCTACAAAACTTTCCTAGACTATTCTCCTAAATGTGCTTCAACTTCCTTCCAGTGAGATTGAACTTAAGGTGTAATATATGTATGATCCAGCTCAACAGCATCCCTTACCTTTAATGTGGGACCTGGAGCTGTTGTCAAATGTCAGAACTCTACAGCTTATACCCTGGTAACCTTGTAGCAAGGTTACCACCCTGCTGTAGCTGCTCAAAAAGACACCCTCTAGCTCATTTCAGTGGGATCCGAGTTTCATGCCAAATGGCAAAGTACGCTTACAGAAAAACACAGACAGATGCACATATAGATACATACACATATAATATCACAAGGCAACTTAATCTTCAGTTACGCAGTTTCCAGAAGCCAGTTATATATTTTGGACACACACTTTGCCATTAAAGAAGTAACTGACTCCCCAGACATTTGTCTAAATTCAGATTGAGGCAGAAACCATTTGAAATGGAAAGCTGCGCAAGAGGTGGGGTAGATAAATTTGGCAATTATGCAAAACTAGGGAAGGTGACCAACCAAGGAAATAGTAATATTAAGCCTATTTAAATTAGTGTGACAACAATATCAGAGGTCCAATTTAACAGCTCATTTCCAATGTAGAGAAAATTACCTTGGAAATGAGATCTCAGCTCCTAGAAGCCCTTATGATATTCAGATCTGGCTGTTAGCATATATATGATCATTTCAGTTTACATCTTGGTCACAGGTCAATTTTAAGCACTTACTGAAGACACCAGAAACACAGCTTATAGGGTATTGGCCACAACTTCCCTTATCCTGCACTGCAGGGCATCTTCCCAAATGGCACTGAAGTTTTTTAAGGCAGACACTGCGTTTCCTTCTATCTGTTTAGAAACAGTCCTCAAAAATGCATAATCACAGTATTACAGGGCAAAACCTGACCACTGGGGAGCCTGACCACCTTCCCGGTTTGCTCTGAAGTAAGACATGGGGATGAACAGATCTGAAAGCTCAGTTTTTGAGGTGTTATTATGCTATACAAAACGTGCTGTCCCTGATGCTCTCAGGTCCTTGGGGGTTCTCAGAACTTTGTGGGAGGAAGGAATGTGTCTGATAAGCAGTACACTATAGACGCTGACTGCACTGTTGGGGACCACCTGCTGCCAGATCAGCAGCCATATGCCCTGCTGGGAACACCTAAAATCTTCCTGAGCAGCTGGCCTCTGGGCATGGAAAAGAGAAGGCACCACTTGGGATACTCTCTTGAGCCAAGCAGCTCATTCCACATTAAGACTGTAGCTTTCTCCTACTCCCAGCAGCTCCAGGGAGTCTGGTTCCTTGTGTTACAGGTCTGGTTTTGGTGTGCTGAAAATTCAGGCTAAAGCCTCCTGTATGTTTTCAGGCTTGTGCCTGTTGCCTGTGGATGGTTGCACCACAGAAGTAGCTCTGGTGATATAAATTTCATTTAGCAGTATTTAACTGCTACAGTTTTATCGTGCAAGTCCTAATGGCAGCATCAGTTGCAGCACCAAGGAAGTAATTTCATTATGTTTATATTTCATTATGTTTTGGCAAAAGTGAAAATTCACTGTTCACATGGTGGACCTAGAACAGCTGCTTTAATTATACCAGTCTAATTAAAGCAGCAAAAGCCAACTGCAGAAAAAAGGAATCACTGTCACACCAATTTCAGGCTAGTACAGCTTGAATTAGAATTATACTTCTTTGAGGCAAGATCTCTGCTGCATTGCCACTTCTCAGACAGCCATGTTGGGAGTAAAGGTCTTTAAAAGACTTTTGAAATTTTTGCTTTCTAAGGAAGATCTAGTTCTTCAGTACTTTTTTATACCAGTTACAGTAGTTTCATTTGACTGAGGCAATCTTGCCAAGTCAAAGTTTATTTCTAACAGATCAATGCTTTTCTTTCCATTAGGTGCACTCAATGGACTTTGATGACACATGGCATCCAGCCACACACCCATCCGGGGCTGTGCTCCCTGCAGTGATTGCACTCTTAGAGGCCTTTCCTCAGAAGAAAAAAATCTCGGGTCTTGATCTGCTCTTAGCTTTCAATGTGGGAATTGAAGTGCAAGGCAGGTTGCTGCACTTCTCCAGAGAAGCCAGGAATATTCCAAAAAGGTATATAGAAATGTTTAAAGTTGAGTGGAAGTGGTTTTTAATCAGAGTTAATATTCATAATTAAACGTCAGTTAAAATACAAGTGGCACAATTATTCATGTTTCCTAAGCTCTTTGTCTGGAAATTTAGGGAAGGCTCATCTTACACGTAAATATACTTGACTCCTAACTCTTTAGCTAATAGATTTCTTTTGGAAAGCATTGACCAATTCACAATGAGGCGATGATCTCACTACTTTGAATTTTTATAGATTTATATAATACATAAATTTAAATAATAATAAATATAACTTTATATTTTACTGTAAATTTGCTTTGAACTATGAGCAGCTCTAATGTTTCAATTGCTTTCTGGGGAGGACCTAATGCAAGTAGTACTATTCCAGTTTAACTTTTTCTTGGGAAAAAGTGACAACTCTGATTTAGGCCCACACATGAATGCTGGCTGAATGTATGTTTCTTTATGGTCCAGTCCATTTTCCATGGCAGTGAATGAAAAGCTTTTGTAGATAGTGAATTTGGGTGAATTTTTGAAATCTGGTGATGAAGATACTTTTGTTTTCTCAGGTTTCACCCACCAGCCGTGGTTGGTACAATGGGGAGTGCAGCAGCTTGTGCTAAACTGCTAGCTCTTGACCAGCTGGAATGTAAAAACGCCTTGGCTATCGCTGCCTCCTATGCAGGTGCCCCACTGGCTAATGCAGCAACCCAGATAAAGCCCCTCCACGTTGGGAATGCTGCCAAGCACGGACTGGAAGCAGCTTGCTTAGCTTTAAAGGGCCTTCAAGGAAACAAACAGATCTTGGACATGGAGTCAGGGATGGGTGCCTTTTATACAGATTACAACCCACAGACTCTGCCAACCTTGCAGTCCTACCCTTGGCTCTTGGACCAGCAAGATGTGGCCATCAAATGCTTTCCTGCTCATCTTGCAACACACTGGGTGGCTGATGCAGCATCTTCTGTTAGGAGGAAGCTTGTGGAGAGAAGTGAGAACTTGCTCCCCCTTGATAAAATTGAGAAAGTCATTCTCAAAGTCCCTGAAGTCAAATATGTGAACAGACCCAGCCCAGCCTCAGAGCATGAAGCACGACACTCCTTCCAGTTTGTTGCATGCTCTGCTTTGCTGGACGGCAGCATGTCAGTCCAGTCCTTCACCAGTGAGAATGTTCACCGGCCGGCCTTGCAGGAGCTCCTCTGCAAAACACAGCTGGAGCACCCTCCTGACAACAGCCCCAGCTTTGACAGTCTTTACTGCGAAGTGAGTGTCACACTTAGGGATGGCAACACGATCAGCGACCGCTGCACTACCTTCTACGGGCACTGGAGGAAACCGCTGAAAAAGGAAGACTTGGAGAAAAAGTTTCAATCCAATGCCCTTGGCATCCTGCCTGCAGAAGCCATGGAAGGCATTATAGAGACTGTGTACAACCTGGAAAAAGTAGAGGACTGTTCTGTGTTAAGCACATTTCTATCAGGACAGTCAGCTAGAGCACTTCCAGAGAAGCTGCGCTTCCTTTGAATGTTCCAGCCAACATTCAAACATGCTCTTCACAAAGCCAATGCAAAATTCAGGACAAACTCTTACTTAGTGACTCAAGCACTTTTAAGTAAGACTCCTGTAACACAAGAACCATATTCAGTCCAATATTTTGGGTTTTGACTAAGTAAATAATTTGGTGATTATGTGCCCAGCTTAGTCAGGCTGAACAGAAGATCCTCTGCTGGCACAGGCGACTTCAGCTATCTTTGTACCTCTAGAGGCAGAGCACTCACTGCTTGCGCACGGCACAAAAATCTCCCTGCTCTTCTGCCAAGAATCTGTGTTCTGCTTCTTCTTAATAACTCCCCACAGGAAATCCAAATTCTGGAAGAGTATGGAAGTGCTGTGTCTGTGAAAATCATCAGGGTTAGAAGTAGAGAGAACAAAAGCCTTCTGTAGATTTATCTCTACAACCTCCTTGAAGAGGGCACCTGTTGCAGAGTTGTTACTCAGCGTATGTCCGAGCGTGGACATCTCTGCTAAAATAAAGACAGCATACTGTGGAGTGGTAGCACGCGATACTCTGCAGCGTGTCAGGCGTCACCGTAGCCTCTGTGCTTGCACCGAGGCGGCAAAGGCCTGGGCCTGGCCTGAGCACACAGGCGCTGAGCATGAGGGACAGCTCCACGCTCCTCATCATAAAGGCGTTATTTCCCACTTCCACCTCTTGGTTCCTCTGTGGTACAGGTCGGTTGCCGTTTTATTCCCACTCCAGTTACATGAGACACTGAGCAGGTGATGTCAGTTTAGGTTACTTCAGGCACAGCAGAGTGCGGGCTACACTACGGAGACCTGTGAGCACCAGAGCACCGCTTACGCAAGATAACTCAGTGTCCACAGTGAACCTTGACAATGAATTCTGGGAATTTTTTGTTCCTCCAGGAGTACAAAGCCTTGCCAGACTGAGCTTCTAAGAGAAGCTGCCAACCCTTTGCTCACATTTGTAAGATCAAAGCATGTGCTCTAACTCATATAAAATTGTCTTCCTCAGGGCACTAAACAATGCATGTAAAAAAAATCACAAAATAAAGCTAATTCATTTTACTAAAGAAATGTGAAATTACTTCATTTATTAGAGCAAAACTTACGTATTTTCCACATGCACTGCATTCATTTGTGCTGGATCTTGGTTTATAAAGTTGGTTTACCTAGGGGCTCTGCAAAAATTTCAGAAGTCCATTACTAATACTTGCTTAAAGACTTGCAAGGGGAAAAAAGAACACAAATAACCCAAATAACCACATTCTTTTATTTTTCCCTTCTGATTAGAAATCAGAATTGAATTACTCACCTATACTGAAGGTAAACAGACTCATTTACAGCTATTTCACTTGTAATTGCAGCTGGGCAACAGCAAATGTGAATTACTGGTAACCATTAGTGATGTGATAAAACCTCATCGCCCATTCAGTCTTTTTAAGATTGAATACATTCGGATTCATTAAAAAAAAAAGGAACCCACACCCCCTCCCATCACCTTCAACATATGATTTCTATTTTAAAAGAGAAATAAATAAGTTAAATTCAGCAGTAACCATCTGATGTATTAAACATTAAAAAACACCCCACCACACCAAACAAACCAGGAACTGTGAAGTTTAGCAGTTGCATTATTTTATTAATTCAATCAAAGGAAGCTAAATGTGTCTGCTTAGCTACACTGATTTCCTTGGAGAAGTCTGTACGCTTCTAGTCAGGCAAGCTTCAGGACTTCTTGTACCATTGTTCCAATTCCATCAAAGATTTCATGCAGAGGAGCCTTGCACATGAAAGCACAGGTAGTAACTATTTTATTTGCTTTATCCACATGGGATTCATTTACATTTTTGCAAATGTGCTTACATCCAAGTTCTGCTATAGCAGATGCCGTTTCAGCATCAGGAAATCTGTAAATAAAAAGACTTTAATTAACATAAAGCGATGATACAGCCATAAAATTCTGCACACGTAACTTGAATGAGAGAACTACAATAATATCTACATGACTCTTTAGCTAATGATGATAAGAGAGTTAAGGAGGCTGCTACTATCAGATTTTCCTATCCCCTATGGACACGTCAAGTGATCTAATACCTTTGAAAACAAGGTCTGAAATGCTGAGCCCCAGTATGTCAGAAGGAACAACAGTTTTTAACAATCAGTAAGTTTGGAAGATGATACTAAGTGCAGCCATAACTGATCCTCAAAAATTTGAGAGAAGCCAACTAAACTTGCAACCTTTTCCAACACTTCCATGTAAGGTGTTCCTTTGGGATTCTGTAGAGATTTTGATTTTTTTTTTCCCTTCTGATAAGGGAGGAACAGATGCAATCTGTTCTGAACAGAATCCCTAACTACCGCTGCTGATAAATTTAATTCAGAAGTTTTATTGGGAGTTGACAGTTCTTGAAGCAGTACTGACTTCTGCCAGGCCCTGTTCTCATCTCCCTCCCCTAAAGCGGCCCCAAACCACTACCATGAGAAAAACTTTATTAAAAATCCCTGAGCAGACAAAAGCCCACAGACGCAATCTGAACAGCCACTCAAATTACCACAGGGCACCAAGTCTTTGAATGCTGGCTAGCCAAACGCCTGCTCTCCACTTGCACATTTGCAAGATGAATCATGGCTTTCAAAGGCATTGGGTAAGCAAATTCTGTATCTCACTTAGGATGGGCTGCAGTCTGTCATTCAACTGCAATGAATGGAATGGGAAAAAATAACGTGATATCCCTGGTCAGCAGCGCGCCTGTGCAGCTATGATCCTACAAACATCACTTGTTCTGTCCCTTTTAGGCCTGACAGATGCTACATCCAGTGACTCATGAGCCCCCACACTGCACAGTAAAGGTGGCTCAAAGAATGACAGTTTAGGCCAGAGGTGAGGACACCTAGAGCTTTCACTGCTAATTGTAATGCGTCTGTAAATGTCATCACAGAAATCTGAGACATTTACAAGACAGGTGGATGTTGCACTTAAGGACATGGTTTAGTGAAGACTTGGCAGTGCTGGGTTAACAGTTGGACTCGACCATCCTAGAGGACTTTTCCAACCTGAACAATTCTATGATATCAGAGATCAGTGTATATGTGGTTGTAGCACCACAAGTCACCTGACCACATGGATTCACTCTGTCTGCCCTGAGAGTTCTGTGCCTACCTACTACTATTATGCAAGTGAAAACTGTCACTAATTTTTCTTAAAAGTAACTAAGTTCCCCCAGGTTTACTGGTACCAGAGAGGCTTTTGCACAGAAGGCTGTCTACTTCCTAATCCTAATTCCCATGTAAATCATCTCCATTCATTTCCTTCTTACCTTCCATCTACATTTTTATCTTGACCGACCGTAACCTCACAGCCAGGAAAGACTTTGGCTGCCAGAACTGGTGATATACAGCACAAACCAATAGGCTTTTTAGCACTGTGGAAAGCTTGGAGTGTGGAGTTCACATGCTCGTTGACAGTACAGTTCTTGCCATCTACAGCCCAGGAACACAGATTCTTTGCTACACCAAAACCACCTGGGGGAAAAAAAAACCCAACAAAAACAAAAGTTCAAACATAAGGCACTGCTAAAAGCTTTTATATCTGATACCAAAAAGAAGCTCTTTTCTACAGCATAATCTTGGTATCCGTGGGACTGTTAAGTAACTGTACTGAAAGTCTTACGATGTCACTGTAACCTATAAACGATGGGTTTATACTGTTAAAAGTTTAACTGCACACTTTTTTATACCACATAGGCCAGAAAGCTTAATCTTGTTTCAAAAAGCAACAAAGAGACAAACAGGAAACCTCACATTCATTTGCTGGTCGGTCACTAGAACAGCTGCACCATCTGTTGTGCACTCCTCAATAAGGAAGAGCGATCAGAAGAAAGACTAATGTAAGTGAAAAGCACAAGTATGGAATTCATGGGAGTAATGCAAACAGTGATTTGACCCTCTATAATAATGAACTCTCAAGTTTTACTTTGATGCTTAAGCAATTAGAGAAGAGCTTTTCTTCTTCCCTAGAACTACTTTTGGACTGTAAAAAAAGAGATTAACACAATAAAAACACCAGGGATTTTACATAAAATCGACATTTTAATATGACGTTCTGAGACAAAAAAAACCCTGTGAATGATAACATAATTGCACTATTAAAAATAGTGCTGATTTGTCTTTCTATAAATTAGTGTTAACAATCCTTTAGGTGCATTTAATCTTCATTTAATTGTATAAGCAGTTTGTATTTCACAGCTCCTTTGTTTGCTGGATTTATAACCATCAGAATAATCAAAGGAAGGTTATTCCATATGGAATGTGCACAACATCAACTTTTCTCCAATAAGCGTACAGAAACTTCCACAAGTACTTCAACAGGCAACATCAGGAAGCTTTGCATTTTTAATATTTTTCCTTTCCCAGTTTGCTTACTTTCAAGTGTTATCTGAAATCTCTGAGGTAAGATTTTAATTTTCAAACTTAATAGGGTTTATTTCCCTCTAACAGTTACTACAGCAACCCCCCTAGCCTGGGTTATAACAGCATGAAATTAACGTGGAAAACATCTGTGAGCCTCTACTCCCTCCTGAACAGCCCTGATACCAACCAATCGCTTATAGTGCAGACAGAATTGTTTCTCTGTGTTACACACACACTCCCTCTGCTGGCCTTACAACAGCGTGAAAACTTCAAAATTAACACTTAGGCCCAATCATGAAGGCAGTATTTAACAGTACTACGAATATTCTGGAAAGAGATCTTCAGCAAGTCATGATTTCCTCATGATGCTCCAGTTTCTTCATTTCTAAAAGTGATTACAATTACCTCTGTCTGGAATGCAATTTTGTGGTCTCTAAATAAAAAAATTATCCATAAACACGTTTAGTCCAACTTGACCAGCAGCAGAGTGGATACATAATTAAAACAGAACATACTCACATCTGACACATAACATAATCTATTTGGCAACCTGCTATTCTGCCAACATTTTCAGAGGCCCTGCAATTAAGGCATTGCCATGTAACCGAGTTCTGACCCCATTTTTGTACTCTGGGCAGGGTTCTTGTCCACAAGTATGTAGTGAAGTTTTCACAACCTTTAGTAAGAAGGAATGGTGGGATGCATAACTTAATACCAAAAGAACACTCTGGCATTTTAACTTAGTGAACTATTAATCCATAACTATATTGAGTTTAAAAAATCACAAATAATTTTCTTTTAAAAAATGAGCTCAGCTGGTCAGAGCATGGTGCTAATAAAATCAAGGTTGTGAGCTCAACCCTTGTATGGGCCATTCACTTAAGAGCTGGACTCGATGATCCATGTGGGTCCCTTCCAACACAGAATATTCTGTGATTTTGTGATACCTACCAGGGAAAATGACAGCATCAAATTCACTAGCTTTCAGTTCAGCCAAATCCTGAATGTTTCCCCTTGCCAACCTGGCACTTTCAACTAACACATTTCTCTTCTCTTCTGTTGGACTTCCTTTTAGGTGATTGACTACATCCCTTTGCTCAATATTGGGGGCAAATATCTTCACCTAGAAGAGAGATGAAGCAATTTTGGTGAATGTAAACAGAACTCATACATATTTGTCACAATAAAGATCATTTAATGAAAACAGGTTTTGTCCCTGAAGCCTCTTATCCAAGTTAAGTGAATTCCACAGGATGAATCTAGCATATTAAATGTCTAAAGCGACATATGATATATTAGGATGGGTAAACACAGCCATTCTCCCCATCCTATTCCTGCAGCATTTTGACAGGAGGGTGTTCTTATGCCAACATTAAGCTTACTGATTTTGCCATGGCAGATAGCCCCACGGACAAACAGGACACCTCAATTTATACCAGCAGCCGAACTGGACAGACAGCTGACTTTGAAGAAAGGTTGTTCTTAACTGTTATGGGATGAAAGTGCTAAAAACGTTTGACATAAAAAAGTTAAAGATGCAAACTTTACAAGCATTTCTAGGGCAAACATTAGAGTTACCAGCTGCCCTAAAACACCAGCAGCAGAAAGGAAGAAGAAAACACAGGAGAACCTATTTTGGTTAGGCACAAAAGAAGAACACTGCATCAGAGTATGAAGCTCTGTGACAGGTGTACCACAGGGATTGTTTTCCTGTGTTTGTTTTGAAGCTTCCTTTGCAAACTTCTCAGAGATGACAACTTTGCTAAATATGAGGGTGCTGTTGTTACCATCAGACACCTGAGTGTGGATACACACAGACAGTGACCATCTTCTGCCATCTGAAGCCACAGATGGGACCAAAGCACACCTCTGCATCCTGGCCCAGGCTTCTCTGAGTCCCAGTTTACCAAAGAGAGCCCAGAAACAGTGAGCAGAAAACAAGCAGGTGAACCCCAGTGAGGGCTGCAAAAGCAATCGGAAGGAAGACAAAGAATTTTAACCTATCCTCAGCTCCCTGTGGCAAGAGGAGAAGGGACAGGTCTCCAGGTGCTCCTTGCTCCCAGATTCACAGGATCCCAGAATTGTCAGGGCTGGAAGGCACTTCTGGAAATCATCTGGTCCAACCCCCCTGAAGAGGCAGGGTTACCTGGAACAGGTTACACAGGAATGCATCCAGGTGGGTTTTGGATATCTCCACAGACAGAGACTCCATGGCCTCCCTGGGCAGCCTGTTCCCATGCTCTGCCACCCTAAATGTAAAGAAGTTCTTCCTCATGTTGAGATGAAATTCCTTGTGGTTTAGTTTATGGCCATTGCTCCTCGTCCTGTCACTGATGCCTTAGGATTTTAGCTTTTATATTTTCATATGTTTGTAATCCTGCAATTCTTTAGTGTGTAACTCTGAGCTCCATATAGAGTGTTAGCTACTGCTTTTCCCATTTTTGTCAGACACAACAATTCCTCTCTAGGCCTGAGAATCAAGGACACCTCACTGTCTCAGGCCCAAAGAAATGTAAACAAAAGTGAGTTGGGGGGAGCAAACTAGGAGAATGGGACTCCACTGCCTGAAGCTGTAATTGGACAATTAACCTCTGATATGCAAATGGAAAAAACATATCTGTCCCAAAAACGTGTGACTGTGTCCATCTTGGATGTAGTCTCTGCAAGACTCCTGCACTGCCCAAGGTGTACCCTGTAAAGGCCTTTCAATAAATACCTACCCTTTATCCTTTCACTCTGTCTAGCCTCTGCTCCAGGTCAGCCTCTACAAGGCATCATCACTGGACACCACTAAAAAGAGTCTGGCACTGTTGTCCCTAAAACTGGATTCATTACCTGGTGTGTGACAAAACAGTAATTACACACTCAAGAGAGACATTATTTATTTCAGAGTTGTGCAAGCCCGGGTGTTCAGTGGTATTCCACAAATCAAGCACACTCACTGGATTTTTTTGTGCCATTGTCTATACACGGACATTCAGAGTTAGTAACTTTCCAAGTGCAGCCCCTCTATTATGATTGGTTAGTAATCTCCATACAAGTTTTGTAAGTCCAGTTAACTTCTACACATGCTGAGGGGAATGGTCTTCACCTGGGCAGGGGTCTTTTTGACCTGTAGGCATGACTTTAGTATAATAACTTAGCTGTACTAATCAGATCCCTTTTCAGTCTTCTGTCCAGCTGCCCGCTTGCGACCTCAACTCCTGTCAGGGGGCCAGGCAGGTCTTTGGGCGGGGATGAATAAAACAGGGGAGGGGGCAACGTAAAGAGAGAGATTATGGCTGAAACGGCTTTGTAGTGTGCAGTGGCGGCGCAGGGACCACGGCAAACCGGGAGGGGCTCGGGTCCCACAGAGAGGGGGACTCTCGGCTGCTGTGTCACACACCGCACGCCAGGCCGCACACACACACAGAGACATACCCACACATATACACACACACACATATATATATACACACATATATATACACACACACACACGTGTATGTATATATACACACACGCACACACACACACCCCGCCGCCCCCGCTACCTCCGCGCCGCCGCGGCTCAGGTGCACCAGCGCCGCCGACGCCTCGTGAATCTCGCTGCCATCGAAGACGCCACAGCCGGCGAGCACCAGCGCCACCCGCTTGCCCATGGCAGGCGCCACTCAGGCCCGGGAAGGAGCTGCTCCACACGGCAGGCCCGGCCCTGGCAGCACCCACCCGCCCTATCTTCCCTCTTCCTTCTCCTCCTCCTCCTGCTCCTCCTCCTCCCGCCGCGCCTGCGCCGCCGGGCTCCGCCACTGTCTCCATCTTCCGCGGCCGTGGGGCGGGCGGGGCACGAAATAAATGAGGAAATCTGGAAAATAAATGGCTCGTGCCTCTAAGTTTTAAACAAAAGAGGCTCAAGCGTACTTTCGGCCTCAATTCCGGCCTGGCCTGCACGCCGCAGTGGGGCCGTGACGGGCAGGAGCCGCACGGCGACCCTTGGGGTCGTGTCCCTAGTCCCAAAGTTGCAGGGCCTCGCAGAGCCTCACGGGGGTGCCTGTGAGGTGGTTTTTGTTCGGTGGGTTTGTTTTACGCGTAGGGATATAACTGTGTAATGAAATTTGGCTTCCAAATTGCTTTGAAAGCCAAAAAGAAGTGGAGTTTGCGTAAGAGGCCTGCGGTACTGCTGCGTCCCGATGCCTGTTCGTTTCAGTGAAACCTCACTCATCAGACCCACCTAGTCCTTTTTTCTCCCTTAACCTCATGCTGGGTTCTAAGGAGCTGCTCCATTTTATCGGGAAAAACAGAGGTTATTTTAGAAAACCAGCCTTTCTGCCTTGACCCACTCCCAGCTTAGTCCCTTAAGGCATTGCTGTAGTCAACCAAAAGGGAAAGAATGCAGCCCATGTCTCCTCCTTAGGACCGTGCACACAAACGCCACGCCAGGGGTCAGCTGTACTGAGTTACAGTAAGATCTCTCGGCTCTTGATCCTTCATTTTTCATGAGCTGCCTCTCTCATAATATGAAGAACCTTGTGTTTAATAAGGAAAACTTACGCTTTTACTGGACCAGAGAACAGAAAAGCCGGATCTTGTAGAAAAATTGGAGTGTCTTCCAAAAATTTGGAGTATGGGTTTTCTGCAGAGGACATGAGAGTGAGTAGACTGGGCAGAACAAAAATGACATTTGAAAGCATAGCCTTTTCCTGTAGCAAAATGCATTCAGTTGAATACTCATTGGTTGGGAGTCTGTGTGGCATGATGGACAGGGAGATTCTGGAACAGGACAGGGCCAGGATAGGGAAATTCCCTTCTGCTGGGCACACTCCTGTCTGCTGGGCAATGTTTACTCCGAATGGATGTAGGGCTTCAGCTCAGTCTACACGGCAGCCTACGCTCTGCCTCTTAGGATTGAGCAGGACTACAGCATAGCCCCACTGAGAGTCTGCAGAGCTGGAATCCCACTGAAATAATCTTTATGCTTGAGAGCTAGGAGAAAGCTGCTGCCTGGAAGGAGTTTAAGCTCAATGCATGTTTGGAGATACAAGTGTAGTCCCAAACTGTGCTGCTGTGTGTTAGGGCCAGGGTTAATGTTAGAGCTAGGGAAGTGAGCACCTTCAGAACTGGAATTTCCTGCTCCTTTCTGACCTGACTTACTGGCTAGTCGTTCTGGATGGATCCTGGACCTGAACTGTCAGTAACCTCATCTCCAGTCTTGTTTCTGGCCCTGTCTCTTAGATGGAGCTCAGAGTCCCATTATAGGTGGTCCATTTTCCTGGATGGACCCTAGACTTGATTGGGATATGATATTCCCATCCCACTTCAGGTTTTCTATGTCACACTTCTGTGCCAGCTCTGTTCCATGATCTAGCTCCAACTTGCTCATGCCGTGTCCTTGCCCTGACTGTGTGACCTTGTCATGGCCCTCTGTGTCTTAGGTCCATGTTTTCATCCCAGCTCATGACATGTCCTTGTGATGCCTTGTAGAGGCTGACCTGGAATAGAGGCTAGACAGAGTGAAAGGATAAAGGGCAGGTATTTATTGAAAGGCCTTCACAGGGTACACCTTGGGCAGTGCAGGAGTCTCGCAGAGACTACACCCGAGATGGACGACAGTCACACGTTTTTGGGACAGATATAAGTTTTGTCTATTTGCATATCAGAGGTTAATTGTCCAGTTACAGCTTCAGGCAGGGGAGTCCCATTCTCTTCGTTTGCTCCCCCCAACTCACTTTTGTTTACATTTCTTTGGGCCCGAGACAGTGAGGTGTCCTTGACTCTCAGGCCTAGAGAGGAATTGTTGTAGCTGACCAAAGTGGGAAAAGCAGTAGCCAGCACGCGATATGGAGCGCAGAGTTACACACTAAAGAACTGCAGGATTACAAACATATGAATATATAAAAGCTAAAATCCTAAGGCATCACTTGCCCTGGCTCTCTGCCACCCCGAAGTGGCCCTGAGAGGACTCTTCTCCGTCCTGGGCCCACAAAAGCAAGAGCATTTCACAAGGAGTACACCTCTGAAGCCAGATATTTGCAAGATGAGAGGACACACCTTGATGGGAGAAGAAGCTGTGGTCAAGGCCCTCAGTGCACTAGTGGCCCTATAATGACCCTGGCCAGCCTCTGCTGTGGCCTCCACCCACACACCCTCCAGCCACAAATCCATGGGCACTTAGGCCTGGACATCCAGATGTCACCTGAGCTGTGCTGTAGATGTGTCCTGTTTCCTGCTGTCCCAGTGTACGGGTCGCTCTTCCTGCACATCCTGTGAATTGACCTTGGCACAAGTAGTGTGATCCTGGCCTTGGCTCTACCCTGCTGTATCTGGGGCTGCTGCTGGATCCAGCCACTAGTACGTGCCTGTTCCCATTCAGAAACTGAATAGCAGTGAGGTTCCACCAAGAGCCCAATCACTAGAAAACTTCACAGTAATGAGGCAGATCCAAAGTTATGCTGGAATGACCGATGCATGGATCGGGTCTGCATCAGTAGGGTACACAGCTGGGTTCAGGTGTCGCTGCAGTGTAGTTCACGTGGGAGGCAGGAGGCTTGGCTTAAAAGCAGCTCCCCAGGAAAGGAGCAGGGAGCCCCTTCTGAGGTGTCTCAGCAGAACAGAAGCAGTTTCTCACTTTCCTCACAACAGTTTTTACCAGACCTTGAGCAAGCAACCAGTTGCACACCCTGAAGGGAAGAGAGCAGGTACTGTCCCCTTCAGACTTCAAGGGCTTGAATTACAGCTCTGTCCTAGACCCCAGCCTTTCTCCTGCTGCCCGGGATTTGAAAAAGATGTTTTCTCTAGTGGAAATCCTGCTTTGAAGTGCCTTAGTTGCTTGACAACAGCTCTTAGTTTAAATTTGACTTGAATAGCTCTTTGTATTTCACAGGCATCCAGTTGACTCATCAATTCACTTATCCCTACCCTGCAGCAAAATCCCAGAGAGTTCATCTCAATTTAAAACTCATGATGAGCTTTCTCTGCATCCTTATCCCAACTCTCATCCTACCTCTCAGGCTTCAGCAGACGGCCCTAGAATTCCAGCTTGGAAAGAAATAATTTCCATCACCTGCCCCCTAAGATGGCAGACAAAGGAGGAGCTGCACTGCAATCCCAAACGTCACTGAACTGCACACCTGTCCCGAGCACAGCCCTCATCCTAGCTGTCAGGGTCCGGGAGGTCCTGAGGGGAGCTCTTAGAAGTACCTGACAAAGCCCAGTCATTCCCTGTTCCTGTAGAAAAAGACACGGCTTTCTCCCAGCCCAGCTCACAGTTCAGGCGGCATCCCAGGCTATGGAGCAGAGTGTAGGTGCACAGGAGCCCTGTTTCTGCCTCCTCTTCTCAAGATCCCTTTCTTACCTGACAAAGGCAGAGATTGTGCCTCTGACTGATGAACTCCCATCTTTCAGAGCAGCTTCAGTGTGACTTCAGGTTATGTTTGTATTTCTCAGTATGGATCCAGCTAACTCGATAGCTAACATATGCCAGTGTGAGTGGGAAAAATAACCCCTGTGATCAGTAAAGCTGCCAGATGTGTAGCTTTATCTGCTGTGATCCATATATACAACTGTGACTTTCCTACTGAATGGCATATTGCCAATGTACACACAGGCTGGGAGATGTGCAGCTGTGGTGTAAGCACCATCCAGAGCAGCCCATTTTTGTGAGACAGGGGCTGTTACTTCAGCTGCAACAGCCTCTTTGCTGTGCCTTACAGTGTGATGACTCGAGTACGTGTTCAAAGCCAAACTATCTGTTCAAACCCACAGCTTCTGACTGAAGCAGCAGGATTTGTTTTCCCTTTTCTCTCAGTCCCTTCCATCCTGTTCATGTAAAGGGTAAAGATGGAGAAGGTACTGATTTATGATGGGAAATCACCAAGAGTCTTTCTTGTTTCAGGAAAATGTTCAATTTTCACTAATCAAAAAAGAAAATACTCTGGGAAATGAGAAAAATTTAGGAATCCTGTCAGCTCTAGAATTTGATCTTTGTAGCCAGTCTCAGTATTTCCTCAAAGCCTGTTACTGGACAAAGATGCAGATCAGCTCCGTGGGTTTATAATGGGGAATTTGACATGTTTCTGCATAATAAACTAGACAGTAGCTTTTTTACTCAAGTGTATTTATTCATAAATTTGTTAGTGGTTTATTTTCTATGTTCACAACATAACTTAGGTTGCATGAGGGAAAAAAACAACAGAGTACCTTGCTGCAAAAGTTTCCTGCGGGATGTAGTGAAGTGAGATATAAAAATGCTGTTAAAATTTTAAAAAAAAAATCAACCCCTTCAGCATCCACATAGTGGAGATTTAATAATCCACACTGCAAACATATGCTGAGCCAGGACTAAGAACCTGTTCATACTGCATTTCTTGTTTGGCCAGTGAGCAGTTAGGGCACCTTCATTATGCCATTTCACTTCCTTGCATCCCGGTTTCAAAGAAGGGATAAATTAGCCTTCCTTCACTTCATAAAGCACTTCCAGAGTTACACATCCCAATCTCTAGAACTAGGAATTATGGCTATATTCCAAACAAACACGTATCTTTTTGTACAGATGAAGGAGCTGGTATATTGTACTACACTCAAGCTATGAAACATGCATGATTACTGGCACACTTTATTTTCTAACAAATAAAACCAGAGATTTTATAAATCAGACATAATTAACATGCATGAGATAAAAATGAGGTATGGAAATATAAGTATGTATTGGTTATGTAAGCATGCATTAAATTAATATATAGTGCTGAACGGCAAGGATTTTAAAAATAAGCAATAGAATCAGACAGCAGGGAAGTGAGATACAGAAATGTTGCTGAAATAAAAGGTTTTAAGGTTTTCTGAATACCTTTAGTACCCCCAGCATTACTGAAACTGATACTCAGCAGCCTATCCTGCATTTTTATTAAAGATGCAGGGTTTTCCACCTGCAATTTTGTTTGAATATATAGCCTAGCAGAGTGCTGACTAGAGTACTGATTGTTCTTTAGGGGCTCATATGCAATGAGCAGGGATATTTTTCTGGCTCCCAGTAGTCAAAACTCCACACCACAGTTATTATTTACCCAGTGAATAGCATACACCAGTGTTTTCACTCTGGATGCCAACTACCAAACTTAGCCTCTTGGACTCTGACACCAGCATAGTGTGTCATAGTTTTGAACTCTACAGAGCTGGAAAAAGCTGTGTTTTCTGCAGGGATGCTACTGGCAAACCTGTCTTCACAGTTTCTCTTAGTTCATCTGCAAGATAGTTCTCACCATTATCATAAAGATGGGAGAATAAACTGCTATATGATTCCTGTAACGTAAAGTGTTATGATTTGAAAAAGTGTTCTGAAATGGGTGACCGATATATAAACTTTGCTTGAAGCCCTGAAAAGTTTCAGACAAGACTTCTGGGCAGTCTGAAGAGGCTCAGGGTTACAGGGTTTATCACAGCAAAAGCCTCTCTGCCATTTGGTGAGGCCTCACATCATCATCCCAGGGCCAGATCCGGAGGCCACCCTTCTCAGCAGGTTCTGGATGTGAGGACGGGCACTTGATGTGTCTTTTAGAGAATCACAGAATCAGTTAGGTTGGAAACGACCTCTGAGATCATCGAGTCCAACCTATGATTGAACCACCCTCACGTCAGCTAGACCATGGCACTCAGTGCTGTGTCCAATCTCTCCTTAAATACCTCCATGGACAATGACTCCATTCCGCCACCTCCCTGGGCAGTCCATTCCAGTATCTAATCACCACTTCTGTCAAGAAACTCTTCCTAATGTCCAACCTAAATCTCCTCTGGTGCTGCTTAAAACTATGTCCTCTCATCTTGTCACTGGTTACCTGGGACAAGAGGCCGACCCTGACCTGGGCACAACTTCCTTTCAGGGAGATGTAGAAAGTAATAAGGTTCCCCAGGAGCCTCCTTTTTTCTAGGCTAAACACCCCCAGCTCCCTCAGCTGCTTCTCACAGGACTTGTGCTCCAGACAGCCTTGACGCGTCTCAAAGCAATGCGTGAAAGGACAGACATATACTCCAGCTAGCGATAACAACGCGGAGCTGCCTGGCTCTCCAGCAAACAGTCGCAGTTCAGCCGGGTGACGTTTCTCAGAAATGATTCGGCACACGGCTGCTTTCCCCCGGGAGGAGGAGGACAAGCACCCCTCCTCGTTCAGGCCGCTGCCTGCAGCCCGGCTCCGCGGCCCCGTGGGCGGGCGCGGGGGCGGTCCCTTCCCGCCGGCGTTCTCCGGCCGCGCCGCTTCCCCGCAGCTCCGGGCCCGGCTCCGCCATGGGCGCCGCTCGCTGCTCCCCGCTGCTCCCGGCGCTGCTGCTGCTGCTCCTGGCGCCGTGCGGGCCGCGTGTCTCGGGGGGGCTGCGCTCCCCGCGGTGGCCCGTGCCCTATAGGTGAGTGCCGCGGAAGGGCCGCCGCGGGCCCGCCTGCGCTGCGCGCCTTCTGCTGCTCTGTGTATTAGACCAGAAAGGCCGTGGAAGGCTTCCCCTTTTTGATCACGGGGCGTTGATCATTTACAAGGTATCTGGCGTGTTTGGCTTGCGAAGGGAGCCTTGGTGCCGTCCCAGGCCGAGAGCTGCGTTTGGTCTCAGCAGCGGGAGGGATTGGTGCCCCGGGAATGACTGCCCGCCTTTAAACACGCTGCTTAATGCCCGCAGAAAAGGTGGTGGTGGCGAAATCAGGGTACGGTTTGTTTTACTTTTTAAATTTAACTTAACGTCATACTTCGTGACAAATGAAACGGTACAGAATCCCGTTCGCTGCTCCAGAGCTGCCCGAGCTCCTGAATTCCTGGTGGCGTCGGGGACAGCAGGAGACTGCACGTTGTGGCGTGAAGATAGCCACAGCTTGGCTGTGCGGAGGAAATCAGCCCCTTCAGAAGAAGCGCTACGCTTGATTGTGTATTATGTGCGGGTTTGCTGTTTGTAAAGGGAGTAGTTACCAATGTGTAACTGTAACCTAATAATGCACACCTGAAATTTTGAGAGCCTGTTGTGTAATTGCCACCAGTTAAATTTGCGTCAGGTGATGGCTGAAGGAGCTGATTTTGCAGTCACGAGTTGTTGGGATTTTCCAGCAAGTTCAGTAGTTATGAGACTGGATCTTGGGATGGTCAGATTTGGAGAACAGTCCTGTTAGTGTGAGATGCTCAGAAATGTAGGGTTTCAGTGTTTCTTAATATGCTTGTTTACCCTCTTGTCATGTGCAGGGTGCAGTGCAAGTGGTACTTGAAAATGTAAAGTGTGCAGTCTAGAAACAGGACTTGAATGTGTGGTTGGCCTAAGTCTTTGTTTTCCTTGTGTTCTTTTCAGAGTTAGAGTTTGGGGATTGTTTTTCCTTTTTTTTGTTTTCTTTCCCCCCCCAGACAAAATAAAGGCAGACATGCTGGAGTTCCAGCAAGCTTGGGGAAGAAGTCCACAGGGAAAATCAGCGGTGCCTCAGCTGAGCTGCTGGCTTTAGTGTTGCTCAGGAAGTCCCGTGTCCTTGAGTCGTCTCATGGCTGGGGTATTTGTGTCAGTAGCCCTGGGCAGCTGAGTGTGTTAGACTCTCAGGCTAACCAGACAAGATCTGGACAAGCTGTGCATGCTAATTTGTCTTGGTAACAGACATATAGGAACCTTGTTTTAAGTGAAATACAGTGAGTGACTCTAAAGGAAATTGAGAAAGGAAAACTTTTTGTAGTGGGCTGACTCTGGCTGGATGCCAAGTGCCCACCAAAGCCACTCCATCTCTCCCCTCCACAAGTGAGCGGGGGAAGGAAAATGAAGCAAGGTATTTTGAGGGTTCATGAGTTGAGATAAGGACAGGGAGAGATCACTAATCAAATACCATCACAGACAAAACAGACTCAACTTTGGGATATTAATTGAATGTATTACTAACAAAATCAGAGCAGGATAATATGAAGAATAAATCTTAAAAACACCTTTGCCCCACCCCTCTCTCCTTCCCAGGTTCTGCCTCCTCCCCCTAGTGGTGCAGGGAGATGGGGAATGGGTGTCATGGTCATTCCATCAGATGCTGTTCCTGCCACTGCTTAGGGAGACGAGTCCTTCCCCTACTCCAGTGTGGGGTCCCTTCCACAGGAGACAGTTTTCCATGAACGTCTCCAATGTGAGTCCATCCCACGGGCAACAGTTTTTCATTGACTGCTCCATAGGCCGCTCTTCCGTGCAGTCCTTCAGGCACAGCCTGCTCCAGCATGGATCCCCCAAAGAGTCACAAGTCCTACCAGGAAACCTGCTCCAGTGTGGGTTTGTTCCACGGGCTGCAGGGGAATCTCAGCTCCTGCCCCTCCTTCTTCACTGACCTTGGTGTCTGCAGGGCTGTGCCTCTCACATATTCTCATCCTCCTCTTCTCTGGCCACAATTACATCGGTGCAATAACTTTTTTTCACTTCTTAAATCTGTTACCACAAAGGTGTTGCTGTCATTCCTGGTTGTCTCAGCCCTGCCCAGTGCAGGGTCCATCCTGGAGCTGGCTGGCATTGGCTCTGCCAGACATGGAGGAAGCTTCTGGCAGCTTCTCACAGAAGCCACCCCTGTAGCCACCCTGCTACCAAAACCTGGTCGCTCGAACATCATACACTTGTCAGAAAGGTTCTTTGCTGTTTGTATATAGTGTGATAAGGAAGCGGATTGGGTCTTCAGTTTTTGAGGTTTAATAGGAACAAAATGGAAACAATGATTCTAGCTAGGTTCTTAGACCTCTTTTATCTAAATTAGCACAGAGGGATTAATTTTTTTTCTGATCTTGGCAATATTGTAGAGTCAAAATAGCTTCATCTGGGGACCTCTTACTATAGAATAGCAAGAACAAATTGGTCAGTCCTTGTGTAAATAAATTGCCAGAAGAATGTTTTTGAGGCAGATCTCAACCTATCCTTTACTCAGCATGTGTGTCTGATCGTGTGAGTATGTCATCCTTTGTAATCCGCATTATTTCCACTCCTTCACTATCAGTACAACATAACTTGCATTTGTGAGCCGTAAGCCCCGAAGCCCTGTTTCTGCAGATGTGCACCCCAGCAGCCTTGTGAACTTGCGCACTCCAAGTGTTGCAATGTCTGAATCACAGAATCTGTCTCTGGGGGTGCTGGACACTTAAGCTGTCCCCCTCAGGAAGCCATGGCAGTTACTCCAGCTGCAAAGCTGTGCTTGTCATCCTGTGTGTTTCTCTTTCTCAACACAGGCGCTTTGATTACCGTCCAAAAACTGATCCCTACTGCCAAGCTCGTTACACCTTCTGTCCCACTGGCTCTGCCTTTCCAGTTATGAAGGAAGAGGATGTCATTGAAGTGTATCGATTACAGGCTCCAGTATGGGAATTCAAGTATGGGGACCTACTAGGACATTTGGTAAGGTGATGTTTTTAACAAAGTTATAGTGACAAATTCAGCTGAATTCAACAGCAGGTGTCAAGAATGGAAACTGTAAGGTTGGGGTGTGCATGTATGGAAGAATATTAGAGCATACAAGCTAGGCTGTCCGTAGGAAAGATACTCAAATTGCACTAAGTTCCAAGCAAAATTTACAGGATTTAGCTTAGCTAAAGACAAGAGCACGAACAGCACTGTTGGTGAGTTTGAACGTGTTCCCCCATGTAGCCACATATTGAGTGTTTCATATACACACACCATTATGGCTTGGGTGTCTTTTCTTCTGTGCTATCACCACATCAAGAAAATACTTTTATTTGTTCCCTTATATCATTAGTTTTTCTATTGTTAAAAACTCATATATTTGCTTGGACATTGATATCCGTCAGGAGCAGACAGCCAGCTGGTCAGAATAGTGGATCATGAGGAGTTGGTTGCTTTTACAGTTCTTTCTTGAATGTTATGATCAGTATGGAATTGAAGTCTCCGTTCATGGAGTCATGCAAATATGAAAGAGTTTTAGCTTTAGTAATATTTATAGTTATAGCAGTAGCAAAATTAGTCTTCAAAGCATGATTCCTAATCAATAAAGAAATGTTAGTGAATCAAAACCAAGCACAAAGAGTCAAAACTGGAAATAGATTAAACTATTGTTATCTCGGTTGTTAACTAAGTTTGGATTTACGTTTTTACTATACAGCTTTTAAATGAAATATTTATCTTATCAGTTCTGTGGCATTCCTTAGCAAGATCTGGTTTTGGTAACTTGGTTCTGCTCTATATTTCTCTGATACCCCATGGAGTTAAGGATCCAAAAGTTGGCTTGAGTCTTGATGATGAGCTCCCACTGAGTATCTGCCTCCAAGTGACAGAATTTACAGTGGATGGATAGACAACCACTGAGACAGCATGATGCTCTGATAAAAGTATGTGTGTCATGCAGTCTGGTGTGTTGTGCTTTGGCATTATTGAATCCAAGATGTTGTAGGCACTCCCTCCCCTCTTCTCACCCTGTTACTGAACAGCTCCTGAGCATCTTACCTTCTGTACAGGTCAAGCTGAAGTTCTTACAAAATGAAAGTTTTGGTGGTGTTCTTTTCTTTTCCAGAAAATTATGCACGATGCTGTGGGTTTCAAGAGCTCTCTAACAGGCAAAAACTACACAATGGAGTGGTATGAGCTCTTCCAACTTGGGAACTGCACATTTCCACATCTGCGGCCTGGCATGGACGCACCGTTCTGGTGTAACCAGGGAGCTGCCTGCTTTTATGAAGGAATAGATGATGCACACTGGAAGGCAAATGGAACTTTAGTTCTTGTGACCACAATATCAGGTAGATTTTAGATGCTTTGGATAATGTTAATACAAAATATAGAGTCAGCCTTGTCTTTTGTAAAGAGTATCTTTTAATTTATGTTCGGTAGGTTATTTGCAGTGTTAGTCACTGATGCTAATTTCAAGCACTCTCTTTAATACAGAAAGTGGCATGAGACTGCTGCCTTTTGAACAACTCAGTTTGGAGAGTTGTTAAGTGAGAGTCATTTGGTGTTGCTGTACAAAAACACTTGAGTCTCTTGAGTGGTAAAAATACCAAAACAGCTTATACAGAGTCATTATGGACTCTTTTCACATGGCTTCACCAAAACAAAACCTTCTATTGTGAAGGGCAGACAACTGCTGAGATAGAAAAACTTTTGAGAACATGTTCGTTATTGAGCAAACAAGTAAGGCATATTTAGAAACAGTCTCAAAGATACAAAAATAGTAATCTCTATTTCTGTCTCCCTCATTGTGTGTCCTAAAACCTGTGAAAATGTCCCCAATAGTAGGTTTCTATCATACGTTAGAACAAACCTAGGCCTTACACCTCAAAATACATAGGTGATCACCAGAAGAGCTTCCTGGTATATACTGATCACTGCAATCCTAAAATGAAAAGGTCATTCAAGTAAATGTGATTGATTGGTCTAAGCAGTAGAGTGAATGACTTAAAAAAAAGTTCACTGAGGACTGGGAGAGTTAGTTTTTGTGTGACCAAAACCACTTAGTCTCTGAAGTTGGTGTAGTGTGCAAGGCACAGTGGAGAGTCAGCTTACAGCTGGTGTGATGTGGTGCTTTGTGTGTGCCTGCGTCCACCCTTAGCAGCTTTGCTGGCCTCAGTCTCTACATAATTTATCCAGTGCTGCTAAGAAATTCTAGGCAGTTCTTTAAACAAGGAAGTGGAAAGTGGCTTTCCTGTGAGTTTGTAGTTCATGACTGAAGTATTTGATGCCTGACACAGTTGGATTATTTTGTATGAATACCAAGTTAAATATTTTCATACAGCTGGGGCACTTGTCATGCTTCCTCTCTGTGTGGATTATTTGATGCCCAAGAAAGGTGAGGCTACACTGGTGCCTTGTGGAGGCATTGTTTACAATCCTCCTTGCCTCTCTCACTTTCCATTTCCATGAAACTTTTAAGGAAGTAGCATCTCTGAGCGTCTTCAGTTGTCTGAATCTCACAATAACATTCAGATTTCTAGTCAGAGGGTGAGTGGATGCAAGCACAGATGAACAGCATCATGAGCTGAACTTGCTTCCTTCAGAGAGCCAGCAAAAAGCATCTTGTCTTACTGGTCTTACGTCCCCCTCATAATTTGTCTCAATTCAGCTTTGCCAGCTGAGGAGCTGCTAAATCAGCAGGGTGTCTCAGTCTGTGTCTCTTTTGTGAAGAGACATGAAAATTTCTGCTCTGAAGTCTTGAATTTAGTTAAAACCTGAAGAAGTGAAGAAATGCCTGTTGCTCTGGTGAGCATTTTGCCAGCATCTCTTGTAGACTCTATTACCTGCCCTATTTGTCTGCATGGATAAAGCAAAATGAGAAGTGTAATGATTCTCTGATGTTTGGACGTTCTGGCATAGTAGCAGGAAAAGAGTCAGAAAAAGGAATCACAGTTTAAATAACCTGCATGTAAATGTAGTTTATTCAGTGGGTTATCCCTTGCCCTTCCAACCTAAGCCTTGTGTCTGTGTATGGTGATGTAATGTAGGTAAACTTTGGCAGGGGAGGCAGGTGAACCTTGAAATAGATGGAAAATATTTTGAATCCTGTATTTGTTACCTCATCTCTGCAATACTTCTTTTCATCTCTTACAGGAACCATGTTTAATGAAATGGCACAGTGGGTAAAATATGACAATGAGACTGGCATTTACTACGAGACCTGGACAGTTCAAGCAAGTCCTGATAAAAAGTCAACAGTGTGGTTTGACTCTTATGAGTGCTCCAAGTTTATACTGAGAACGTACCAGAAGCTAGCTGACTTAGGAGCTGTATTTAAGAAGATACAAACAAACTACACAAGCATAATTTTGTTCAGTGGAGAACCTATTTATTTAGGGAATGAAACATCTATTTTTGGACCACAAGGAAACAAGACACTGGCAGCAGCTATAAGAGACTTTTACAATCCATTTAAACCTCATCAGAGTGTCAGAGAGTTTTTTGTGGATCTTTTCAAAATAATTGATCGTGTAATCTTGAATCATCAGTTTTACCTCTTCTACAACTTGGAATACTGGTTTTTACCTATGAAGTCCCCTTATCTCAAAATCATTTATGAAGAGGTCCCTTTGCCTGTTGGAAGCAAAGCTTCCTTTGGTGTATGACTGCTTACTGAAGAACAAAACGTGCCTTTTTGGCAGAATATTCTTAAGGATTTTGGAGCGGTACCATGATG
Source organism: Callaeas wilsoni (assembly GCA_013398955.1). Taxonomy (NCBI): domain Eukaryota; kingdom Metazoa; phylum Chordata; class Aves; order Passeriformes; family Callaeidae; genus Callaeas; species Callaeas wilsoni. The sequence goes on along the minus strand of VWPU01001820.1, from coordinate 35,812 downwards.
GTGTTAAAGGGCTGTATGTTTCACTGCTGACTGTAAAAAATTGCGTTGGGAAGGCTTTGCTGTACCAGGTGAAAGACTGTGCATTTATTTTCTTACTACCTGTATAACACATGAACGCTTCAGCATCTCTGACCAGGCCGGCTTCTGTGTAAGCATGGCCCCCTGCTGCCTGAAGGGAGACTGCCCTGGCTCCTCTGGCTGAGCTCTGCGGGGGAGGCAGCTGCCTGCTCTGGGCTCAGGTGCTCTCCACCTGCATGGCCACGTGGCAGCAGATGGCACCTGGCCGCCAACAGAGGTGGGACAAATTATAAGGACTAACTCACTCAACATGAGCATCTTGATGTGTTCAGTTCCTTCAACATGTGCCTTACACTGAAGTTCTTTGTTTGTACAGCTGAGACCTATGAACTGTTCTCTGGTATTCTGGGGCAGTGAATGTACTGGAGGATGGCATGGGTGATGCCTTTCCACCACTCTGCTTCATCTGCACTGTAAACACAATACAGATGGCTCATCTTCACATTTATGTGTGTTCTGTGGCATAGATAAAAGCCAAACTGCCTGTTTTGATGTCGACTGATGCATAATTGCAGTGTTCTACCAGTCTACTATCTTAAAGTCTACTTGAGGCTTCAGTTGGGTCAATTTCATAGAACTTGTGTACACTCTTTTCAAATGTTTTAAAAAAGTATAGAAACCTTAATATGAAAGAAGCAATGACAGCTTGTGGGATGTTGACGTTGGAGTTAAAAATCCATGCTTTACACAGAGCTGCCTCTAAAAGGCAACTGCAGCCTCTTGCTGGCAGTGATGTTTGCCGTAGTGGTGCTGTGCCTGCTGTGCTGTCCTTGAGTCCTGTTCCAGGCTCAGCCTAGAGCACCCTGGCAATGCATTAGTTCCATTTAAACCCAAGGGACCAAAGGCAGAGGAGCACTGGCTCTCTGGAAACTAGAGGTGCCTGCACATAGAAAAACCACCGCTGCATCAATGTAATCATCTCCAAGTGTTCACTGCTCACTTTGATTTTTTTTAAAACTAGCTGTGGAATGAATAGTGCTCCTGCAGAGGTTAGCACTGTCTTCTGGCCAAGCAGGAACACAAGAACACAACTCTGCAGTTTCATTTGGCTTGAGCCAAGCTAATAGCCTGCTGCAGCCAAAGAGGAGAGTACACAGTGATTGGATTCAAATCATAAGAATGGCAGAAAATTAACCTTGTATTTAGAAAATCACTAAAATTAATTAGTTGAATTGCATTATCATGTAACGGAATGAGTGGGAGAGGTAGTGGGAGAGGAATGAGGGGATGAGCACACCTCTCTTGAAGCTTCTACTTCCACTGCTTGGTGAAACTTCATCTTTTCAGTCTGAGGCAAAGACCTGAGTCTTTTTAGCCAAAGTCACAAGCCCTTGTGACTGAGCTCAGCTTTGGATTGAGATACTGTCATGGTTTCAACCCAGCCAGCAACTAAGCACCACACAGCAGCACCAGGAAGGTAATCCAGGAGGCTCTAGGGAAGTCAAAGGGGCTGCAGCAAGCCTGTCTACAGAAGTTACGTTCTCACTGATGCATCTTTTTATGACTTTGAAACCTTCAGTGTTGTTGAACCCACATCTGTCTTCCCAGGAAAAAGCCTCAACGTCACAAACCAGTGTCCAAAGCTCTGAAGGGGAAATAGGATCACAGAACCAAGCCCCTAGATCACACTGCCAATGATGTGCGGATTCCTCCAGCCAAGTGTGTCTGTTTCACACTTTGAACACTATCCTCAGTTTAAAAGGTACCAACTGTCAATATAGGAGTTGCCCTTTATGTAACATACATGAGTTCCTTCTGAGGCCAATATTTATTTATTCCTTCTGGGCATAGGGGACACTTGACACTTCTATAACACACAAAGGAAGTGTGAGGTGTCACAAACAGGTTCTGTGCATGTGATGATGTTTGTGACTGAAAACCATCTATACACCTCAAACACTTATGGATGGCCACCTCCTGAAGGTCACACAGGGAGCAGAAATAGGTAGGATTTCACCTCATTTCACTCACAGCCAGGTGGTATTAGCACTTGCCTAACCATAGGAACCAGGGACTGTCCAAACTGCCAGGCTCAAGGATAAGCCTGGGACTGTGTCACTGTCACTGAGTCTTTACTCACTCTTTGAATACAGGATGTGTTTGTCACTTCAGACTGTGCTTGGTTATGCTCCCTGCTCTTAGGCACAGTGCACTTGAGGGGGGAAAAGACATAATCATTCTGTACCACAATTTCCAGTCTGCACAGTGGTCTTGTGCAAAACTGCTGCATTGCCACACCGATGAACTGCGTGGGGTTGTAAGCCACACTTCATTCCAGGAGGGTTCTCCAGCAGGGCAACTCCTGGCTTGTCATCCATCAAGGTCAAATGGAGTGTGCTGCTCCATGCAATGAAAACCACTAGTACCAAAGCTCTCTGTCTTCCCCCTCACAAATCCACCCATGATGTTCTGGATTAGGAGAGCTGCTGCCTTCAGTATCATAACTCTGAATCCAAGTGGTTACAAGGTAAGATTTGTCACTGCACACATTAACTCCTATCCAAAACTGGACAACTGAGCCAACACTGTTCTTCTGACAATAAGAAATTAAGGTGAACTCAGGGAAAAATGATACATCTATGACACTCATATTCAGGTTTCTACTGAACTTCATGAGTCTGTGGTACTCTACTACTTGTGCCATGGTTTTTATGTATTTACTATTCATTTGTTTCAACATGCAGAAGGCAAAATAAGATGTAGAGAATTTGCTAAAAAAGCACTGTAGACTTGCCTGGGAAGTTTATGTTATAGCTAGATTATTTGAGCAAAGGATGCAGTAATTGATGAGGTGTATAAAAACTCTCTTCCACTGGAAGAGACACAACCACTTTCAAGCACAAGTTTTCATGTGCTGAACATCTTCATAACTGTTATAATATAGTGTTGCATTCAGGAAGGACTTTTTGAAGTCGGTGCAACAACACAGAATTCTCAGAACAGGCCAGTTACCTTGCTGGGGAAGCAGTTCTGCTACAACCGACCCTGCCACCTTCAGCTCGTAACATGTTCCTCGCACCGGGGTCTGACAGAGGCCTCTCGGTGAGCAAGCAGAACGCCGGGTTTCAAAGATGTGAATTCCAGGAGTGGGATCCGGTATTTAGGTTGTGCCTTGCCTTTCAGTTATGCCCACTACCACCATGTTGGTGACTTACCTTGCCAGCATCGGGACACCTGCAGTCAAGGTCCAAAGATGCTTTGGCTCTGTTACTCATGGTATTATTTCACATTAATTTAGTGAAAACTAAATCCTATTCCCCAGACTACAAGTGTTACTCCACCTTTCTCATACAGGCAGTTCTGAGAGTCGGGTTATAAAAAACACAGAGCTTTTTTACTTTTACGGACTAAATATATTGACACCTTTTGTACAAATAAAAGCAAATTATAGTATTACATTAATTTAACAAATTCTAATACAAAAACCGCGTATTTCATAAAACGCAATTTTTAAATCAAAGCTCTACAGAAACATACAACTCCCCTATAAAGATGTCCAGTCCGCTGAGCATTGTTTGCTCAAAATATAGTTATGAACTTAAATACACTCATGTAAGTGTATTACACTAAATTATACATTTGGATAAACATGACTGAAATCAGAGATGAAGGAAATCTACTTACTACCAGAAGGGGCTGTACAGCTCAAGTGACAAGCAGCCACCAGCTAGAGTTCAACCCAGCCCGCGGGGCCAGCTCTGCCTTGCTGAGGGCTGACCACATCTCTCAAACATGCAGCTGCCTGGGCAACACTTCAGTGTTACCATCAGTAACCTCAAAGAGAAAGTAACTGTTGGCAGTAAGAAATGAAGTCACAAGCCACATCCAGATCACAGGCAATGTCTTGCCTACAGCACTTACAAACTAAAAACTTTCTTTAATAAAACTGATTTATCAAATATTCAAAACAAATTTTTTGCCTATTGCTCTACTTCACCAAGTCTACTCCTTTTGGGTTTTTAAATATTATGAAATGACAGAACTAGCTGAATTAAAGGTATACAAAAATTATCATCTATCAAACATCCACTTTATACATAAACATTTCTGAAACAGATTTACAGTATACAGTTAGTTTATACAGCTTAAGCAACTGTTCCAATGTCATTTCTGTCAAACTGAAAGCAGCCAAAAGGTCTAAGGTTTTGTGAAAAGGTTCTTGGTCAACATTCAAATTTTACCTTTCTCATCTCACACTGCTCACACCCATGTCATCAGAATAACATTGCTGGGTTCATTTCACAAACCATACATTATTCCATCTCACCGTATGCTGCCAAACCGGTTAATGTGCAAGAAAAGCTCATTAACTCCAATGTGGTTTTAAATACAATGTATCTACATTTTTCCCCAGAATGCTTTCGCTTCCTGAGCTAGACATAAAATACCTTAAAACAGGTTTAGACGCAGATCTGAGACCCCATAAGCAAACTACATTAAAATGCATAGAGGGTGGAAAAAACCCCACGCCGCTTTTGGTAGCTCACACTACTGGTTGTTAGCGCTCTAAATACATTTTAGATGGATCTAATAATCTGTTGAATAAGGTGGTAAACTTAGTACTTTAGTTGTCTAAACTTACTATTGTGTATTGCTCTTGCCTTTATGACTTACTTAACAGAACGTGTGCATTTCACAGGCTACTAAACACTTCTTACGATCGTCATCTTGTCATCGAGGTGACTGGATTTAGAAATGCTACAGTCTGCAACAAAAGCATGCAATTTTGGTGGGGTTTTGTTTGGCTTTTTAAGATCAAATATGATTGTGTCCAATACTACTAATCTAAATCAAAGAAGGACAGCATATTAAAACTGGTATTTTGCAAGTACATTTCAATATTTTAAATAGTTTTTATTTCAAAAAACATTTGAGGTCACTTTTAATGACAAAGAATAAATCTAAAACAGAAACCTGATTTTTGTTTGGATGAAAACAGGTTTTGGAGCTGTGAACTCTGTTTTTGGTTCTTAAGTTCCAAAACAATTTTGAAAGAAAAATTAACTTTCTAATAAAACCATTAATTAACTTGCAGTTAAATCTGTATTATTAAATAAGCTTATACAGGAAATTGCAATATGGTAAGCTTGGGTTTAAGGTGCTACTCCATGCGCCCTGGAGTCTTAAGGACTTTACCACGTGGGCATCATGTCTGGGAACCAGACTCTACCAAGATGCTTTGAAACTTCCCAGTGAATCTGCTCTAAGCTGTATTTCTGATCAGGAATCAAAACTTCCTCCATAATAGAGAGCTGAGAGAGGCGACCGCCACACATCTTCACAAACTCAACAAAGGCACTGCAAGAGACTTCACATTCTCCGAGGCCCACGGCCGACAGGTACTTGCACCGCTCCGCGATGCAGATCAGCTCCTCGTCCAGCGGCCGTAATCCATTGGCACACACCACCAGTTCAACCAGCCGCGGACACGTCATCCCAACGCGCCCGAGCACGTCCTTGCTTACTGACCTTCCGAAGTAAAGGTGAGTGACAGGTATCTCATAACGAAAGAATGGGTCAAACTCCTCCTCATACAAGAAGAAGTACATGACTAAATTTACTTTAGGAGAATGCCTGATGAAAGCGTCCCAGCTGCTCTTCTGAATCGTGTGGAACTGAGTCTGTCCAGGATTTTCACTGACAACATCAATGCGCAAGTGTTCTAACCTGACGTGTTTTTCAGAAGACAAAGCAAGCAGCAGCTCATCACTCAGCAGGTGGTAGTTCAGCGCCAGCTCACGCAAGCCATGGCACTGGTCAGCCACACAAAGGATACCTGGGAGAAGAGAACATTATGCAAGGGGTTACACAGATAAAGGCACTGATGACTGAACAAGAAACAGGAGTGAATTTGTTTATGTGTGTCAGGAGGGTGCTTACGAGCACCTATTTCAACGTGCAACCAAGACCTTAAATCAAAACCAAATCATGCTGAACAACCTGAACATGAATCTTTTTCACAAGCGGGATCTTGTGACTTCTTTGTACCTACATGTAAGACAGACACACACAATGTGACTACATCTCTGTTTTGCTGTTTGTTAACAAATACATAAACAGAAGTGACATATATATAAATAGCATATTCTGACTGTGTTGCCCTGTTGTAAGACCATATATACTCAACCTCATTTTTGTAAAAGGTCCTTACTCGTGATAGAAGTATTTCCTTAGCCAGCTCTGGAAGAACTGCTGACTGCTCTGTGGCTGCCAAAGCAACTGTGAATGAAATTTGTCATCTGAAGAAAGCAAATGTAAAGCAAAAGTGAAATGAATGTTAGATTTTAGTTCAATAGAGAGGCTGCTGCTGTCAGTATTTGTTTCTTCTAGGAAAGTATAAATGCTTAAATTTGGAAAAGCTACAGCAAAAAAGAGGCAAAACGCTAAAAATTTGGAGCAGTAATTTCTAGAACAGAAATTTTCAGACTCTCTTTAATGATTCAATATAATCTGCTGCTCACAGAAGACAAAAACATTAAAAAGAGAATCCAGGTCAGTCTGAGGTTTCCACTCATACTATTTGTAGATACAAGCGATGGTATTATACTGGTAACAGTACTGAAAAAAATAAAAAGCACTAAGAACAGCATACAGTCCTCTGCACTTCATGTGACCCCGAAAACTGCATGAAATGTGGGATACAGCCTTTCCATTAATAGAGGGGATGAGAACATAGCATTTAACATGGAACTGAAAAACCTGAGCTCAATACATTATAGCTCTGAAGCAACAGGAAGAAATACAGAAAACAGTAGTTATTTTAAGGTGCAGCTGTTAAACTTAAGCCTATACTGAGCATAGAAACACTTTCTGAAAAAAAATTACTGCAAAAACATTGCATGAATCAGAAGGGCTACTATGATCACTCTCTAAGGAAACTCAGACATGCTGCTTCAGAATACCTAGGTCTGTTGAGATATAAAGTATTTTAGGCAGTTTCAAGATCCATATAAATTTTCTCATCTTGCCAAAGATTGTTTTCCTGGCTGCTATCCTTCCACAAACAATCTTTGTTAACTTTAGGGGTACATTATGGACCAGTGCAATGCAAAAAGGGAAGAGCTGGGGTTCAATTTACTGTGATTTTTTATGGGTCTAGAACTGGATATGCACAGTCTGTCAATGCAATTATGCATCCTACATTTAGAGCTGACAATGATGACACTGCAGATAGCTACTGGAGGGCCTGCCTGGAGCCCATGTAATTCACAGAACATCTCTAGGCACTGCCTACACCTTTGTGTCACTGAGAGGTAAATGGCTCTGCTCTCCGATCTTACTGCACAGATTTACATCAAAAAAATCCCTGACCCATGATGTCCCTGATGCAGGCACACTTGACATCCACTCTGCTTCCCAACTCCCACTCCAAGAGAAGCAGCCCTCCTACCCCCATGCCAGAGCCAAAACACTGCCTTTACAGGAACACTTTCCATTCCCTCTGTTCCAACACTTAGTATTTTGGAGGGGAAACAGCAAACAGAAGAAATTTCAGATAAGCTCACAAAAATTAGAAATACATCACCGTCTTTGTCTCTCCAGCCCAAACTCAAACATGCCTCTTTATCTTTGTACAGTAACTTAGAGCAATTCACTGTTTGATATCAATCTTTTTCCTTTATCCCTGCAGTAGTGGAGTCTCTCTTGCTCTACTTTCATTACTCTTTTCTGTCCTTCACTAAAAAATTTCTTGAGAACTGACCTAGTAATGAACATTCCGCCCTCCTCCAATTTGAAGATATTTTAACTGCATCTATAAGTAATTAGTTTTGCAACTCACAGCCCTTTTGGTTCAATAAAGTTTTTCCACATTTATAGCAGCCTGCTAATTATAATATTCCCATAACAAAAAAAAAATCCAGGTCACATTTTCCTTCAAGAGTCTCATTTTTGCAGCTTGCCTGCTCTTGAAGCCAACTATCCACATACCAGCTTCTTTCTTTTGTTCCACTTGGTGGGTTGTCCCTGCCTGGACACCAGGTGCCCACCATAGCTGTGCAATCACTCCCTTCCCGAGCTGGGCAGGGGAGAGAGAATAAAATTACAAACTCAAGAGCAAAGATAAGGGTACAGGGAGAGATCACTCACCAATAACCATCATGGGTAAAACAGACTCAACTTGGGGAAATCAATATATTATCAATTAAATCAGAGTAGGGTAATGAGAAATAAAACTGAATCTTAACACACCTTCCTCTCACTCCTTTGTTCTTCCTCAGACTTAAGTTCCTCATTATTTTCTCTACCTTCTTCCCTCCCAGGAGCACAGGGGGACAGGGAATGGGGGCTGTAGTCACTTCTTCAGACTTTGTCTCTGCCACTCTTTCCTCCTCAAGGGGAGGCCCCTTACACTCTTTCCCGGCTCTAGCATGGAGTTCCTCACATGGGAGCAGTCCCCCTTGAACTTCTTCAGTGAGAGTCCTTCTCAAGAGTGTGGTTCTTCACAAACTGCTCCAGTGTGGGTCTCTTCCATGTGGCAGTCCTTCAGGAACAGACTCCAGTGTTCCCCACAGGGTCAATTTCTGCCATCAAACCTGCTCCAGCATGGGCTCCTCTCTCAGCACGTGCTTCCAAGACACTCTTCCAGCATGAGCTTCCCACAGCATCACGGTCTCCTTCAGGCATCCATCTGTTCCAGCATGAGGTCCTCCACGGGCTGTAGGTGGATCTCTGCTCCACTGTGGCCCTCCATGGGCTGCAGGGGCACAGCTGCCTCATGACGGTCTGCACCATGGGCTGCAGGGGAATCTCAAGTTCCAGCACCTGGATCAGCTCCTGCCCCTCCTTCTTCACTGACCCTTGTGTCTGCAGAGTTGTTTCTCTTGGGTATTCTCACTCCTATCTCTAGCTGCAATTGCTCTCCTGCAGTACCTTTTCCCCCTTCTTAAATAGGTTATCCCAGAGGCACTACCATTGTCACTGATAGGCTTGGCCTTGGCTCTGCTGGACATGGGAAAGCTTCTGGCAGTTTTCACAGAAGCCACGCCTGTAGCCCCCTCACTGCCCCACAAAACACTGCCATGCAAACCCAGTGCATCCACTTTTTTCTCCATCTCAAGGCACACCCATACCTAAATTAAGCAATTAAACTCTCCCACTGTTTGCTTAGCACTCCCTGGTTTTGTTACTAACACATCTGACCCCAATCTATTAATCTCCACTCCATGAAGGACAATAGTAGTTATGCTCCTTAAACAGGCACGACCATTTCTTACCCATTGTTCCTTCAATTTAAAACCATGCAAGACACATCAATCAGAGCACACCCGTGTCTCCTCTCAAATTATCAAGTGTATGATGTTCCAATAACTCCTTCTAGCAAGGATTATCCACAAACAAGCAAAGTCTGCTAGAGCTGACAGGTTACTCTTCGATCCAAGTCCAAGGAGATGACTCTCTCTGCCTAGCTACAAATTACTGCTGGAGCCTTTTCCTCTTGACAGACATGTTATGGCTCTTGTACTTCTCAGACACAAGGATTCTCAAAAAACAATTTTAAGTTGGAAAAGCCAGTCCCCCAAGCCAATTTAAACAATCCCCATCTATGATTAGAAAGCTTCGGAGGAGGCAATATTGCAGTTAATTCCATGAACACGTTGCTGGACCAGGCTGCTGCAAAACATCAGTCCTGCATTTTCAGGACTTCTTTATAAAAACCGAACACAAGGTTTTGTCTGAGAGCTATACTTGCAAAAGGTATTAAGTTTGTTTTGTTTGTTATCACTACAGTAACACACCGCTGCAACAGTACTGCTTTCCCCTTTCCGGGATCCTGCTGGTGAATTTGACAGATAATAAATCTAGCATTTACAGCTGCAATATATTTGCATGAAGAAAGTTACAGTGTTACGGTTTCTATAGTTTCTACTCATCCTCAGACAAGGAATCGTACTAAGCTGCCAGTATGTCATTTACAGTTCCTCTTCCATTTCTCAGTGAAAAACTGTAAGTGTTAAGCTGATGGGCTGTGAGTAAATCTCAAACTTGCTGTGCATTGCATAAGTCTACGACAAATGTTAATTCTGTGAACTTCTACAATCTTGAGTGATTTCATTCTGATACGAGCTGGCTTCATTCTTGTCACAGACACACTTAAGAGTGTTAGAGAAGTACATTTGGTGACAGTAGAAGTTTTGCACAGCTCAGTCTCATCTCCCCTTTTTGATGCTGTCTGCAGTTATTCTCCAGCAATGACTTTCTTTCAGAATGACTAAACTAGCATCTTCCTAATCCATGGCATGTCAACAGTCGAAACCCACACATAACAAAATATGGAAAAGAAACTCTTATTCCAAAAAAGCTTAATTATATTGGAATACTTTGTCATTGCACAAATAGTGCACTATCAATTTGATATATACTCACTAAGTTTCACATGAGGTTAACTATTTGCCCATGACAGACACGCACTATTTTATTATTAGCCCAGCAGTCACTGTGAAGTGGTAGGATAGATGGACTGACCACCAGCTGGAAGTACCTTATTCAGTGGCAGTTGCTGGTAATACCATACTCATCTTCCCTCTTACCCCACCCCTATTTTTTCAGGGGTGTACTGGCTTCAGACAGAATTTAATACATGCATTAAAAAATCCAAACCAACCAACCAACCCCAAACAGGCTAACCCCAAAACCACAGTAGCTTACCAGCTGGAGAAACATGAGGACAACTGCTCATTTTCAACAGTTTGAGTGTGTCGCTGTTGTTAGCCACCAGAACCTTGAGAGATGGATCATCTACTGGTGTGTCATCAATCTTAAGTGAAGAGAGGGATTTGGAGTTCACAAACACCACTGTCAGTGCAGAAATAAAGTGAGACTGAAAAAAAAAAGAAAGTTTAAATGAAAGAGTAGTATCTGAAGTAAAAATCTCAAGTACACTGTACACAGCAGTCCTAGTTTTTACTTCTTCACAGCATTTGTTGAAAAAGCATTATTTTGATATTGCATAATTAAAAAATAATACTAAAACTGACTTTTTTAGTAGAGGAAGTGTAATAATGTTTTGCTATTCATTTATGAATTCGGCAAATCAGAATGTGTAACATTAGATACTAATCAAGACCCTGGACAATCCACTGCACAAATTTAAATCTACAGAAAGACCAAAAGCAAAGGGAAAGCCTAGAAGCCTTAATTTTGAGTTGTTTTTTTTTTTAATGTCCTTTGAACAGATAAGGCAAGTCACACTCTAAAAGAAGCATCTTCTAGAAGAGGAATTCCTGCATGGCAAGTTGTGCTGCACTGGTGAGATGCAAACATAGTGAGGAGTGTTTGTACCGAAAGCCAAATGACTGCACTGCCTGCCTACCACCCACACAAGAGTATTTAGGGTTTGGACGGATTTCTTGAAAAGGTAACTGGAGTGGTCCAAACAGAGCCACAGGGGAGGAAATCAATTAATTACTGAATAAGCAGCACAGATAAGGTAGGACAAGTGCTCAGCATTTTTACATAACCACTGCAACTTATCAGTAAAGACAAAGCCCAGGGAACCCGAACTTGAGAAACACAGACTAAGGAGCAGATACAGCACTGACTGTAGAAACCACTGGTGGTATCAAGTGAATAGTTAGTTCATCTTCATGATTTCTTACAAGACTGACCAAATAGAAGACTTCAAAAAAGTATTTTCTCCATGTACTACATTAAGTATCTTTAAAAAATTGACCTGCTACTTGGATTTCATGCCTGTTTCATTCTGAGCCACAGGCACATATCCTGAATAGAGTTATATGAGAGAAGGCCTGGCAACAATATTTGTTCATTCTTAGATTTAGAACAGGACTTACTGCTTTCATGTTTACACAAACTTTCGAAGTCACTTCATGCAAATGAAAACAGGAAGTTCAATTAAGAATCTTTATGCACTTTGGCTTTAGGGACCACTGCAACTATCCTGACGAAATGCTGCTTATATATGTTATGTACAGAAGAAAAGATGCTTTAATATTATTTCAACTCTGTATTATGAGAGTGTTAGTGCTGTTTTTATTCTCTGTATTTAGAAAATGAAGGCTGTTAAATAGAAAGGCAAAGGAAGTTAACCACACTTATCAAAAAAGGTAACTTGAAACTTCTAGTTTGAGGAGCTAAAGCTAAACAGGCAATATCCCGACATGTAAAAGCTGGTCTTTTCAGTATTGCCACATCTGTAGTATGATTCTTTAAAAGATTCTACTCACAGAGAAGGTACTTAGTGAAAAGACAGGCAACACAATGCTGAATATGAGTTACAGATATTTGCCACATGTCAGGTCACTTGAGAACACAAGAGCACTGATGAAGGTAATGCCGAGTAGTTCAGACTTCCTATACAGTCTGATAAAAATTAAAAACCCCACTACCCCCCAAAAAAATCCAAAACCCAGCAAAATATTAACCATTTTCCAAATTAATTCATCTTTGTCTGCTTCTCATCTAATGAACCTGTCACTAACAGCTTCCCACAAGAATTTAGTCATGGCCAAATTCTATTCTTTAGTTTCACTAGTTGTCCCCTATGCCAGTGACAAAACTACTGAATGAAGCTGTAAACACCAAAAGGCAAATTATCCTTAGAGCTAATTTTGGCTCACTTCCAATCTGTTTTTTAAAGGCCAAATGTGAACTTATTGAGAACAAAAAAAAAGAAGCCTGTGCTTTATAAGCCTTGAAGCTGAATAAGAACATAGCATGAACAATTGCAAGTAATTACTCAGCAAGATGAACAGGACCCTAATATGCCCCTCCAGTGAAAACCAGGAGAGCTAAAGCAGCATTTAGATTAATAAAGAAAACAGTAAGAAAGAGCTGAAAGGACAGTGTATTTTTAACACACTGTGGATTGTTTTCACTACATCCAGGTTTTATTACCATCACACCTCAAAGAACATCACAAAAGCAAAAAAATCATAGCAAAACTAGTTAAATATCTGAAAAGCCTCTTTGAAAATTACAGATTAAAAAGACATATTCAAGAGAGCTACATGATGTGGCAGTGACCACTGCAAGGACAGTAACTGATAACCCTTCTGTAGCTAACCTTACCTGCAGCCTACTTCCTTTCCCGAGGCTGTCTGTAGTTCCTCCTTGTCCTTACTGCCATCACCAGCCATGACATCACTGCTAATAGTCTACTTGTATCTGGCCTTTCACAACCACTCCCATGCTCCTTAGCAAGGGCACTTCCACCTCACTAGCAAGAATGCTTCTTTAGAAGCACATGTAAGAGATTTGTTGTCTTCCAGATTAAATGCCTTCTAACAAGATCTGATTTTTGGTAAACATGCAAGGTAAAAATCTTGACTGAAAATTTCAGAAATACAGTGCACTCCACCAAGGATGCTGATGCTTGACTGCATGACATGAAGCCCTGCAAATCACGATTCTATTTCTTTTTGAAGGGATCGTGTAAGCCCTATGGCAAGTCCACATGGATAAAATTCTACCACTCAACTGATTGTAATTGTCTCCTAAAGAAACCCCACAACACAATTACACAGACCTGAACTGTCTACCCTCTTTAAGTTGCACCATGCTGCTCAGCACTACATTGAGGTCAACAGACAGGAGGACTTGAGAGAACAAGGTCAGGCCTATGTTCTCACACGATTCAGAGACTGAATGGAACTTTAGACATCCATCACAGCACATATCAGATCCTCCCTTTATTAAAGACCAGACCACTCAAACTTTTCTTTAACAAAAATTCATATTCCTACGATAGAACTTTTCATAAAGTTACAGAAGTACTGTATGAAACACTGCAATACTTTGCATAGAAAATATACATAATAAAATACCTTTGGTAAATCCATGAAGCTTGGCCGGGCAGTTGAAATTAGCCCAAGTGTTTTCAGAGAGCAATTCACAAGCTGTGATAAAATATCACAAGCTGCTTCTGCAGATTCCTTGCTACTGTCCACCTTAAAACAAAATGAATTTTGTGTTCAGAAAGCACTGCAAATACACTTTTTTTTTTTCACTTAACCTTCTGAAATGTGATGTTAAAAAAAACCCTCATTGTGAATCCATCAATGTTGTTCTTTATTCCCCCAAAAGTATGAACCAAAAATCCAAGACAATTAGCTATAAATTTACTACTCTTCTATTTGGTAAAATATAGCATGGTGAGTGGTCAGCTAAACAGTTTGTTTGAAGATACTCATTCTACATCAAATAATAAGCAAGTGGAGGGTCGGAGCCTATTCCAATTCCTCTTTACATTCCTCCTTACCAAAATGAAAGAATTCTATAAATCTGTTACTGTGTGCAAAAGCCACTTCTTTTTACTGTGGCTCAGTTCATAAAATTGAAAACTGCTGGAGAGTTAAGTGCATTATCATAAGCACCTGTGTGACTGGCCCTTCACCATTAAAACCACAACAGATATGCAGTGGATACTCTGAAAAAACCAAACCAAAGCAAGCAAACCAACACAAAACCTTCACTAGTCAGCTTGCTATCCAACTAAATCACTTAAGTGTGTCTCCAAAGGACTTCCCCTGACACTGGGATGTGCTTTCTGAGTAACTCCTTACGTACAGCAGCCATGACAGCTTTGCAGACCTACAGAACAGCATAAAGCTTGATCACAGGACCAAATTTAACTCCACCATAAGCTTTGCTAGCTTGGCAACAATAGATTAAGTCCAATGAACGTCCATTTTCTGCTCAAACACAAGCTGAAAAACCTCGATTTTCAACAATCCCATCTTTCTTTGCCTACAGACAACACCCCTCTTGTGTTCAGGCTTTACAGAGGAACGGTGAGTGTTACACCCACTTCCTTGTGTATGCTGCAGCACTGAGAGCAACTGAAGTGACACATGAAAGAAAAGATGGATCACACTACGAGCAAAGGGCACCTGAAATTCTTTGGGTGTAAAGCAACACAGACAGCAGATAAGACACTGGGAGGTCACTCCAGTACAGCACTAAGCTTTCTTTATTTGGATGCTGATAAAAGCCCCGCAAACCTTGTGATAACAATTTGTATGTGGTATTGCAAGCAAGCAGTAGCAATACATGTGATCAAGCAGAGGTGACTCAACTACTCACATGCTGATGATTCCAGCATTAGAACTGCCTGATCTCAGAAACAAGTATGCTGAACTTGCTGCAGAACTCATTTCCTTTCCAAATTTCTCACACAGCTGATGCATACGCAGCCATGAGATTCACAGCACGCTTCCAAAACACACTGACATGTAAGCCCACATTAAAGGTTTTCATTTGCTGAAAATAATTCCACAGTTTTAACAGAACCAATTTTCATCAAATGGTATTTCTCAGCCAGGCACAATCAGTACATGCACCATCCTATGCAAATCCCACGTACTTTTTCAGTCTCCTGAAACACAGTGTGCTGAGTACAGACAATCTCAGACAATTTGATGTTAAAGCTGCTAGTTGCTGACTAGTACTACTGAAATCACACTCTGTGCATTGGATGTTTTTTAACCATGAATATTAGACCCGAAGTATCTACAGGATGTGAAATGGGGAAATGCTCAACTTATGCATCCTAATTGAACTTAATTCTGAGGCAGGAACCCACACATGCAGTAGTATCAGAACTATTTCCGTCCGCTTCATGAAGCAGAATTTTAAGCAGCTAAACTGCTAGAAAAAAAAACCTTCAAAAAACCAAAAAAAACCAAACCAAAACAAAAAAACCAAAGGACCCACAAAAACAAACAAAAACCCCAAAGAAACCACACCACCAAATAAAAAAACATCTCATCTAACAGAAATAAGGCAATGAAAAGGTATGTTCAGTACTGTTATTCCAAGTTTTGGTCCTGAAAATACACCCAAACAAATTAAATGGGAAGTAACCTCCATGTCTACATGTCTGTTTAGAGAATCCATTTCTCCAGTATATTAAGCCTGAAAACAAGGCCACTTACCACACTGACAGCTGCCCTATTCCTTTTAGAATAAAAGTTACTTTAAAAAAGTCTATAAAATACACTACCTTGAAGCTAACATACTGCAGATGATTGGAATGCCTCTTTATTATTTGCTTGATTAGTTCAGGATGTGTAGTCCTCAGGTTAGATGTGGCTGGTTGATTCAGTTCAAACTCAAAGCACCTCCAGAGATCAGGCATATGAAACACTTGGTTCCAGCTCCTGCAGACCTGGGATGCATGAGCACGATCCAGAAGTGGCAAGTACTGGAACACCTGCAGGATAATGTCTTGGAGCAGGTTTGCCCAGTCAGGACTCTGCACAACTGTGGTTTTCTTCTCTACAACCTTGTGTCTCTTGGATTCCCTCTCAGCTGCGTCTTCAGATGAACTGCTGTTGGCCTCATTAGTCTTCCTTCCTCGTTTCATTCTACAGAAGTAACAAAAAAAAAAAAAACCTATTTATTTTGCAAATAGAGCTGAGAACAATATTAATAGAAAACTGTGGAGGTAAAAAAGGGTATTTTCTGTAACAACACCTTGACAGTTTTCTTTTTCTTGCCATATATAAAGGAAAAAACCCAAAGTAACAAACCTAAGTGGCAGTGCAGAAGTAACGTTATCATCTAAACTGATATCTTTAATATTACTTCTTTAATCATTAACAGTGCCAACCCATTTATAACAGTCACTCTCCTTTCAGTTTTTTGTGTGTTTGAGAATACTTTGAACCTAATTTTTTTTACTCTGTTGTTGATTATCACTCTACTGTTCTACTAATGGAAGGATAACCTTCTAAACAATTTTTTGAACACTGACGTAAATATTGCTGCCTCAGTCCTATTTACTAGGAACAACACTTGAAACTGTGGAGATAAAAATCAGGCAAGGAAGTAAATAATTACTGTATGCATACTTGCAGGCACTGCATATTGCAGATGTTTTATCAGACCAAATAATTTTTTTCTCAGAGAGGAAGAATATTTTGTTTTTTAATTTATTTATTTAAAATACATTACTTTAATAGGCATCTGTTTTAAATCAATATCCTTGAAAATATATTTCATCCAAGTCCATTGGTGTGCTTTCATTCTACCAACTAACTAGTAAATAGGGACTGCGGCAGATTTCCAGTAACCGTCTGGAAGTTTCAATCCATAAAAAAATTTAGAGAAGGGCCAGAAAACTTTCTTCAAAATTGTATTAAATTCAGCAAGCCTGAGGTAAAAGGTTGTAGCACATGCTTTTTCCATAATGATGTCACCTAAACAACTTCTACCTTGTATTACATCATTAGAGAGGAAAAAAAACCTCAGCACTACATGTATCTGAAATAAATCTAGGGCTCACTGGTCTTTGATCCAAACATGTTCTTTTGTACATGCCATCTTACAACTGAACTTGGCATCTGATCACTTATTTTTAAAGGCCTCAGTGTGATGCACATCACATCCTAAAGGGCTCTGCTACCTCACACTATACTAAAATGTACTCAACTCTTGTCTCTAAAGAGTTGAGAGAATCCGGGGGGGCCGCGAGGTGAGCCTGACACATGAAGCACCCTCAGTCGCCCTGATTTCTAGAACATAAACGAGGAGTTCACACACAGCAAAATCACCCTGGTTTAACATTCGAGTACAATTACACGTCTAGGATTATCATATGCCCAGTCCTTCTGGGATCTGGAGCATTACGTTCCCCTGCTACGTACTGCAACTAAGTTTGGAAGTACTTCTTAAAATAAAATGCCAGTTAAAAATTATACTGTTCATAATCCAATGCATCAGAGATTATTTTCTCAAAGCCGGCACCTCCCTACCTATCTTTAAAAGGCTTTAATCCTAGCTACTCACATGACAGAAGCAAGCTACCAGCGAAGGTCTAAAGCCACTCATAAGATGATGCAGGCAAACCTGAACATACGGTCACGAAAGACTGACGAACAAAATTTGTCTCGACTTTTTTCAGCTCCTATTTTTACTCCCAGCACACTTGGAGGCAAGCAGAGGATGAAAACAGTACTGGGCAAAAATCTCTACTTGCTTCCTGAGAACTGTTTTCCGTGATTCAGTTCCCGACTATGGGACTACGCAAAACACAATTCCTGTGCTGGAACAAGCTTTCTGCCAGAGACAGAGTTCTGTTGCTGCGCCGCTCACCAGTGAAAAAAAGCAAGAAAACTGAACAGTGACTCAGAACCATCTGCAACTAACAAAAATATAAAGGAATTGGATTTTGCAACCATGAAAATGGAATTCAACTTAAAATTAATCACAAATTAATTGGCAAATCCACTGCAAGCCTGTCATGTTTCTGTTTGAGATAACTCAGCATAGCACAAGAACAATATTTATAATAAGCTAGTCTGAAATGCAACATTAGTTTAAGCTTTAGGCTAAACAGATATTCCAAACAACTAGGTTACAACGAGCATTCACCACAGGCAAGCTATTAACTTGCCAAATTCAGGCTTGCCTGTTTGACGTCTGTGTCTTTCCAAAGCCATCTGTAAAAAGCTACACAAGGTACTGTTAGACTTGGCTCCCCAAGTCTTCCTTTACAGAGATCCCGTCTCATCTTTTGCTAACAAGGTAATAAACATGCTCCAGTTAGGTAGGCTACTTTTATCACTGCATTAAGGTAGGGTTTGGGGTTTTCTCCCTCTTTTTTTGTCTCCCTTTCAGCGAAGACCAGGAGAGAGCTGCCACTGAAAAAACTGTATTTTCATTTTTCTTCTGGAAAAAAGGCTCCTGGGATGTGCTCATAGGATCAGGTCATGAACAGCTCCCAGTATGCACCTCTGAGCTCTAAGTAGTTAATATACGCTGGTTACAGACCAAAACCCACTCATGGAAATTGTGGGATACTGTTCCACATTTTTATAAACAGCCAACTTAAAAAAAAGAGACAACACAGCCATCACTAGAGGTATACTGATGATGATTTCTTCTTCCAACAAAATAAGAAGTTACATGTTCTAAATGCTATGACTTAAAGCAAAGGATGGGGAAAAACCACACCTTTCCAGACACCTTTTTTTGGTTACTGACATCTTGCATGCTCTTGTAATTAGAAAGAGATTAAATATAACCTTTCAAAAATATTTCCTTGGCAAACTTTTTCCAAACAGGAAGAAAGTGCCTAAGCTCAAGATTAAAAAATATGATTTTAAGAGCTGCGTGACTATTTTGTCATCTAATTTTTAACCAATTTGTTAATCTAATTTTTGGTTTCTCATTTCAGAACTTAAAAGTATCGGAATAGCTTTTTAAAAAATGTAACTGCTTTCAACCTCTTCACATGCCAACAATAAAACAAATGTAAAATTTAAAGAACGCGTATTTGCCTGCAAAAGTTTGCAGAGCTATCTGAAAAAAATATTTATTTTAAAGAGGCCACTTAAGAGAGTAAATCTTACTGGATACTTAACATAATAACACGTAAATGCAATTAGAAGTTCAGTTCACTTTTCTCTACATATCCAGTAATTTAAAGATCTGACCATTTGAAATCCAAGGCCAACTTTTCAACAAGGAAGACATGGATGCAAAACTCCATGCTAGCAAATTACTGTGTAAGTAGAACCTATTCTTCAAGGGATGATTGCTTATCACTTCTTAGAAAGGCATGAACCATCAATCTCGCTTTTAACTCTCTCTGGTACACTAAGGACACACACGTATCACTGTTTTTCAAACTGCTGCTATAACCAGCTTTGCTTTAGAAGCTAAGATCTTGGCAGAAAGGGAAAAAAACTCCAAAACCCCAAATCAACAAAAATACCCAACTCTACAGGGGCAGAGAGATGGGTGAAAGCCAGGTGCCTGACTCCTTAAGATGTTTCAAGCAAATTTCTCCACCTACTATAACGACTTGCTTCTGAACTCCGCACCTGGGCGCAACCCACGCTATCTTGTTTGCAATAGTCATGTCCAACCCTGATCACACAGTTCAGTCTCAGAGCAGCAGGAGGAGGAGCAAAGCACGTGCTTAACATTGTTTTTATTGCCGAGTAAGGTGCAGCCAGAACACAACGGCAGTTAAAAAAACCAAACAAAATAAAACCAAACAAAAAAAAAAAGCCCAAAACAACAACAAAAAAAATCCACAACCAAAACCAAACAAAAGAAGCCACTGTGCAGAGCTGTTTGCACCCGACTGATAACACTTTCCCAAGAGCCTGCCCAACCGAGCTCGCTGTGCCTCACCCTGCACAAAGGCTGTTCTAGGAACACCAGGAATGCGCTAAAGGGGAGCACGGGCTGATAGAGGGGGCGACCCGGACACGAACCCAACCCCTCACTGCCGCAAACAACCTGTTCCTCTGGACACAGCGAGGGTTTCACGATTTATTACCGCTATCACGGGAAGGCTGCGAGCCAGCGATCCCCGAACGCGACGGACTAGCATTTTAAGGATCGCTCGCTACTCCTGGAGAAGGTTCCCCTCAGGGTCGGCTCCTTCCGGCCCAGCCCCGGCCCGGGGCTCCGACAGCCCGGCAGGCCCCGAGCTCCGCCGGCCCCGCTGGTCGCAGCCCGCTCCCGGGGCCTGGGACCCTGCGGATGGTGCCGCTGCGCCGCCGCCCGCCCTCTTCCCGCCCCATCACCTGGCGGCTCCCTGCTGCGCTTCGCATTAACCGGGGCTCGGGCCGCGCTGGCGCCTCCGCTCCGGCCACATCAGCTCTCTCCGCCAAAGTCGACCCCAGCGCCGCCGCCGCCTCCTCCGCCCGGCCGTCCGGTCTGTCCCGTCCCGCCCGCGTCGCTGCTTCCCTCCTTCCCTGCCTCGCTCTCTGTTTACTTCCAGCGGCGGAAGCGACGCGGACCAGCCAAAATGGCGGCGGGCGGGCGGGCCGGGAGGCGGTGGCCCCGCCCCCCCTTCCCTCCCCTCAGCGCCCCCGCCCGCGGCGCCTCAGAGCCAGGGAGGGCGTCAGCCCCTGCTCCCGCCCTCTCTGCGCCACGGCGCCGTGCTGCGCGCCTCCCGCCTCGGGCAGGAGGGGAGCGCTGAAGTGTGGAGACGTACCGGGGGTAGTCTCAGAACCAATTAGCTTAGAAAAGACCCCCGAGATCATCGGGCCCAACCCCTGACGGAACACCGTCATGTCAACTACACCAATGGTACTCAGTGCGTGCTCAGTGCCGCGTCCAGTCTCTCCTTAAACGTCTGCAGGCATGGCGACTTCACCCCCTCCCTTAGGCGGCCCATTCCAATGCCCAGTCACCCTTTCTGTGAAGAAATGCCTCCTAATGTCCAACCTAAACCTCCGCTGGCGCAGTTTATGACTGTGTCGTCTTGTCCTGTCACTGGTTACCTGGGAGAAGATGCCGACCCCGGCCCAGCTGTAACCTCCTTTCAGGAGTTGCAGAGAGTGACCAGGTTACCCTCGACCCTCCTTTTCTTCAGACTGAACACCCCCGGCTCCCTCAGCTGCTCCTCGTAGGACCTGTGTTCCAAACACTTCACCGGTTCCGTTGTCCTTCTCTGGACACGCTCCAGCACCTCAATATTGTTGTCGTAGTGAGGGGTCCAGAACTGGACACAGCACTTGATGTGTGGCCTCAAAAGTGCTGAGTACAGGGGCACAATCACTGCCCTGGTCCTGCTGGCCACACTATTTCTCATAGACCCAGGATGTCATTGGCCTTCTTGGCCACCTGGGCACACTGAATATTACCTGCAATGGAGCTGGATCTCCATCACAAGTACAGCCGGTTACGTTCCATGATTTGAAAGCCCCATGTGAGGCTGGCCTTAGGAATAGATGTAATGGGGAAAGCAAAACACCAATGCATCCTAGGGCCAGCAGGTGCTGGGAATGATGTGCTTGGGATTTTGCCAGGCAGAGAAGACAAAGTGATGTGTGACATTTCCCATGGGCTGCAAATGCCTTGTTACCACGTGTCCTTTGTGCATGTGGTACACTCCAATACACCCCATTTTTCAGCCCTGTATGTGTCCAAACTCTTTACAGTTGTTGAGATTCACAAAACTTAATTATTCATTTATTGCAAGCTATAGTAAATAAATAACAGATCAAATTGTTGTAATCTCAACTCCTGTCATTAACTTTCTTGGAAACAGCACTTGTGATCCAGTGCTTCCTCCAGTCTTGAAATGGCTTTGAAACATTCTTCAGTGGTCACTCAACTGTCACCATCCCTGAGATCTTTGAGAAGCATTTTATATAAATACATTTCCTTGCATACTTAAAGTCTGTTAATTTTTTTTTTTAATTTTTAAGTCTAGTTCCTTGAGATTATTAGTGGGGGCAAAAAAAAAGACTTGCATAGAAACAAGATTGTTTTTCAGTGAGAAACATTAATTTTTGACTTTCTGTGAGAAAATAATTTCTTTTTCTCCAATTCAGAATGTCTTGAGCTGTTTACTAAAGCTCAGCCATTATGGTTCTGTGCGTATTTATGAATCCACATCCAGTCTTCAGCTTTTCAGGAAATGCAACAAAAATCTGGAAATAAGAGATGAGTTATCCCCTCACCTTGAGCAGATCAGTGAGCATCTTAGACAAGTTTGTAATAACAAATATGTGACTGTATAATTTGCTCAGTTATATGAGACAACTACATAAACCTTGGTAGATAATGAGATGTGTTTATGAATGACACCAATACTGTCAAGCAACCCACAATAACTGTTTTGCTGTCCCCATCTGGAAATGTTCAGTGTCTTCCATTCTCGCTGCTTAGGAATTCTCTTTTCAGCTCTTATGTTCCAGTTGAGAGCTGGTTTCTATGGTGGGAAGATAACCGCTCCCAGTTACAGTTTCTAGTAAAGTTATATTTGCAAGTATGTACCTTGCAAACTGCTGGACATGTGGGAGACAAAGACTCCGACTGTAAAGGTTGGAACTAGACCTGGGCCCAGTCTTTGGGGAGAAGGATCTATTTTTTATCAACAAATACCAGGCAAGCAGCTGCTGTTTCTCCTGGTCACCTCTCTTACTGTTTCAAGGCAGCTTTATGTGCATTATGACGTGATGTAACTGAGCCATGTCATGTGAAGTCAGTAAAAATATTTTTTCATCTAGATTTCAGCTCTGATCAAATCCTGGTGTCTGCAGGAAAAAAGGGAACATCTTTTGACCAAAACAAGTATTTTCTGAGTTAGTGTAGAAGTCTTGGGAGATGTAACAGCTGCAATTTCATTATTTTTAAGGTAACACTACTTTAAAACCCTCACTTGCATTATCCGAGTTTCAGTGTATTGACTTACTGGGAGGGACTTCTTACAGGGCTGTGCAGTTAGAATTTGCTGCCTTATCTTCAGAGTAAACGAAGTTTGGCTCACTGCCTGTGCCCTTCTTTGCTTTGTTGTAACCGCTTGTGTAAGTTGTAGGCACCCTTTGT
This sequence comes from Callaeas wilsoni, assembly GCA_013398955.1. Lineage (NCBI taxonomy): Eukaryota > Metazoa > Chordata > Aves > Passeriformes > Callaeidae > Callaeas > Callaeas wilsoni. The sequence goes on along the minus strand of VWPU01001820.1, from coordinate 12,478 downwards.
GTGTGTGGGAGAGGAGAACAAGCGCAGAAAGAACTCTCAGCATCACACCGTTTGGGGACATAGCAGCTAAAATCAGCAAGAAAGGCAGCTGCAGCTCTGTCCTTGGGGCCGAACCAGGCCCTGCACATGGTGCAGAGCACTGACAAAAATGTGCTGCCTGTGGGCAAAGCACAAGAACTGGGCAGTTTATCAGAACTGAATGAAGGAAAACCTGCGGGCAGCTGGTGGTGTGGGCTCCTGGTGAGCCCCAGGGCTGGCTCTGGCTTAGCTGGCAGGCAAAGCCCGGCAGAGCTCTTGGACTCGGGTAGCTGGCACTGAGATAAGTGGCAGCGGGTTAAGAAGGGTCCAAGCAGTAAAGGTTCAAAGAACATCCACAGGTCTGGGCTGGTCTGTGAAAGAGCCATGTTGTTCCAGTGGTGGCTGGGCACTTTGGAGCTTTAAGTCAGGAACTTGGACACCTTTATCAGGTGTGTCTGCATTCGGTAGTTTCTCTGCCTTACTAATCACTTAACTAACAGTAGATGGGTTTTTGAGAGAGGAATATTTTGAATGATAATATTTTTATTTGTGTACACTTTCAGTAGTAACAGAAAAAGGCCAGGGCCTGTGCTGAGCCCTGCTATGCAAAAATGAGACTGTTGAGGAAACTGCACTGTAACTTTTTATTATTCCAAAAGAGAAGGAGAAGCTCTCTGAAGTTCCGGTTTTTCTGGCGAGAGAGTCACTCACTTATAGTAGACATGTGAAGCAGCCCTCACTGTCACCATATGAAGATGAGGAACAGCCCACAGACATAAAAGCCAAGAGATAGCCAGTAAAATGCCAGCCTAACAGGGGATCTCACCACCTCAGGCGGAGGTTGTACAGAACACCTCATTTCAGCTGGCATACTGCCTGCCTGATGAAGCCACAGGAACGTTTCAAATGCCAGGTCTTGATTGTAAATGCTGCACCTTTTAGCACTGAAGGTTTCCTGTGCTGATTTTCTGGCCATATTCAAGTAGCTCTGAAGCATTCCTGAAGCAAGCAGCAGTGCTCCACCCTGATAAGCCTGGCTTGCATTTGGCTAGGATTAGAATGCAAGGGGAAGATCACAGAAGCAATTGGAAGAGAGTTAAGTAACAATAACAGACCAGATCCAGCTATGATGAAAGTATGTCAGGCTTGCAGGCCACGAGTAGCCCACTCTGATTTAAAGAAAATAGAAGGTGTGAAAAATACGGAAAACATTAATGTGATGAGTAGTGGCTGAAAGACCTGGTCTAGAATGTCTGTGATGATCTTAATTCTCAGTAGATGGTGCTGAAAAAGAAAAATCAGAGGAAAGCTGAACTTGTTCTTTATCAATGTCAAAAGAAGTGAATATTTTTCAGCAATGGATATCATTAGGGAAACTACCTGGTTTTATGTAAACCAGGAAAGTTTATGGAAACTTCCTAGTTTCCTGTTTGTCTATACAGGAGGATTTTCTGTGGTGAGGAACTTTCTTATACTGTTAGAATGTGGTATTATGGACTGATAAAATAAGTATATTCTATCACAAGCAACACCTTACAGAACAAGAGTTATAACTCTTTTTCTTTTTTTAAAATAGTAGCTGCAAGTAAAATGGTCTTTAAACCAGTGGGCCTCAATTTAAGGCCTCGTGGCCAGAGAAGAATAAAAAGATAAAACTAAGGATGAGCAACAGCAGGATAGAGCGTTGCCTGCAACCGGCTGATTACCTGATGTTATTGCTCATGGTTCAGTAGAAGCTGGAGATAATTCTTTTAAAAGGTTCCTCACTGGCTAAATACTGTTTCTCTCTCTAGGGGCTCTAGTAATTCTTTCCAGATGAATGGCTCACATGGTTGCTTCATGGGTAAAAGCTGTTGCACCACTCTATTTTGTTAGGTAATACAGTAAAAACTGCTGTTTGCTGGAGCCCCTCTGATACAGGGGTCTCGTGGCATGGCCTTGGCTTAGGGCTGCCGTACAAACGGGCAGAGTGGGCTGAGCCCTGCACAGCAGCGCAGACAGCACCTCATCTTTGCCATGGTGTGATCCGTGGACAGAACAATGCTGCTGGAAAGGGGCAGCACCAGCTCATCGAGAGGCTGGTCTGACAGCCTCCTCGTAGAGGAGTTTTTTGGTTTACAAGAATTTTCTCTGTGTTTTTTGTGGCTCCTTGCAAGTCAGTTCAGCTGAGTCTGCCAGTGGATGAGGAGTTAACATGGTTACCAAGCCACAAGTGGTAAAAATTCCCAAACAGACTTATTGCTAAGACGGGGCTGGCATTTGTATTAGGATTGGCCTTGGTACCAAGGCACGGAAGGAAGGTACCTTATGTGTCATGTGGAATGTGTCCTGCAAGGACACCCTAATGCTGGGTGGCAGCATTAGGCAAGCCATTCAAATATGGCTTGTTTCTAAGTCTTGTATCCTAGCACTGGGGGCAAAATCCAGAAGTTATTCACCAGTTCCTTGAATGTATGAGAGTGCTGGATGAACAGATCCAAAGTCCTGCCAGTGGGCACCTATTCATGGGAAATGTCAAATTCAGTCAGCAGTAAGGCACTCGGGGTGGGCCAAAAGGTAGGATTTGGTTGGTGGGAGGTACATAGTTGTGCCCAGCCTCCATCAGGAGGGAAATAAATATTTATGAACCCAGGCCATTCCATAACCCACTAGGAGTATGGAAAAACTCAAAGATGTAGAAACAGAGACAACAATCGTACAAGTAACAAATGGAATGCTGTTGCTCAAATTCTGTTTGTATTGGAGAAAAGAGAGACAGAGGTGGATGCAAACGCAACATATCTGTACGTTGTGTCTATTAGAGCAAAACTTGTGGGGAGTTGTGTTTACCCTGTAGCTCGAATCATTCCATTGCAATTACTGCTCCATGACAGAGTCCACTGATACAACCTGCCCTCAGGCAAATGCTTTTAAGTAGCTGTTGTTCAGGTCCCCCAGCCAAGTTTCTAAGTGTCCTCATTAGGAACTGGCATTAGGATGGTGGGTTACTGCTAGTGGATCATACCCCATTGACACCAAACCACCTGAATCTCTAAGTTGGAGTGATGTGACGCTGCTGCACCCATGGCCACAGCGGAGTATGCATTCCCTTCGTGTGCCAGCATACTTAATGCCATCCTTCCTTCCTCTAATGGCTGCTCCGGCGGAGTACGTGGCAGAGGTGAGACCTAAGAATGGGACTGGGTGGAGTGAGAATGCTCTCCAGGGCAGCTGAGTGAGCAGAAAAGAACTGTGCAGAGGAGGATGTATACAGAGTCACATTCAGGAACGGAGTATTACTGAATGAACAGACAGGGAGGTGGAAATACTACATTAGCAGAGACCTAACATGGGCTAAGGATATTTGAATCACCTGGGATGCAGAAATGAGTGGGAATGAAGCAATGCCATGGATGACAATAGCAAAGGGCACGGTGTGTGCTGCTCAGTGGATGACCCAAAACATTCCCTCAAGTACCCTTCCAAGGTTTCAATGTCCAAATCCCCTTTTAGGTACACGGAAAGAAACTTGGTACATCCAAAGGGATTGTATTTCAACGAGCAGCCCATGGCCAACATGAAACATCGAGGCAAGAGCAGAGAGCATCTCCTGAATCCCAAGAGACTGCAGAGGTGAGTATTACCTGAGAAAACTCCCTGGACCCACTGGCAGGGTTCCTCTTTGGGTGATTATCAATGACTTGCAATCCCCATTGCACCTGGCTGCTGCGTAATCAGTGTGTTGTTCTGCATTTGGCTCCATTTCTGTAGGAATATCTGGTGAGGAGCCAGATCCTGGAATGCTTGGCAGCACAAGCTCACTACCAGACCCCATCAGTGAGAGCAGGGGCTGCGACCACACAGCCCTTCCAGTGCACCTTGGGCTGGGGGACAAGGCATCTGCCCTACAACCACTGCACTCTGGCACCTGCAAATGTGTGGCGTGGCTTAACAAGAGGAAAAGCAATGTGGAAAAGCCCTGCAAAGTTTGAGTTCTATCCCAAATGACTAGGTAGGTCTGAAGCTTCCTAGCTAAGCCTCTGTCTAGGTGAAGCATGAGTCTAGTATCATGGAATTAGCAAAACCTGTTTTGTAAGGACCAAGCTTATTTGGCCCTGATGGTGACATGTTAATTAGCTGTATCTTATTAACTTTTACTGTTCACATTGTATTCAGTGGGTGGATACACCCATAAAAGTTTAAGCTATTTGTGAACTAACGATCCAAGTATGAGCACTGAGGCCTCGCCTTGGCCAGGAGCTGAGTTTGGTATAAATCAGCTGAGTGTGGTGGGCTGTGGCAAACTGGGTGGCACAAACAAGAACTGATTATTTCCATTGCGTGGGCTGTGGATCAACAGCTGACAGAAAAACATGTGAGACTGCTGGAAAGGCATACAGCAATCTTATTGTGGACTGATCTGATTAGTGGCCTGTGCTGGCATCTGCTATAATCACCGGCAGAGATCGGCGTGGGGGAGATGTGGTGACGTGAATGTCTGAGACAGTGTGGGAGCAGCGTGTCCAAGGTTCAACCATTACGTGAGGGAGCTGAGCTCTGAGCAAGAGCCTGATGCTCACACGTGGCTGTGCTGCCTCCCTGGAGTGGTGATAGGGGATGGTCAGTTGTGAGAGAAACATTTCCCCAGTACTGCCTATCCCTCACTCCATTCAGTTTAAACAGGAAGAGTGTCATGTCCTCTCCACACCATAATCTCAATTTCCTAAATTAATACTCATATTAATCTAAAATATTAGAGAAGGCTGAAAAATTCAAAAATAGAATTAATTTGTAATGATGGTGCTACACTCCAATTTTCTAAATATGACAATGGGTCAGACACCCAATACAGAGACAATCACTTCTCCCTTGCCCTGCTGGCCACACTATTGCTGACCCAGACAGATGCCATTGGCCTTCTCAGCCACCTGGGCACACGCTGGCTCACGTACAGCTGCTGTTGACTGACATCCCCAGGTCCTTTTATGCTGGGCAGCTTTCCAGCCCTTGCCCCGGCCTGTAGCACTGCATGGGGCTGTTGTGACCCAAATGCAGGATCCAGCACTTGGCCTTGTTGAACCTCACACAACTGGCCTTGGCCCATGTATCCAGCCTGTCCTGATCCCTCTGCAGAGCTACAGCAAGATCAATTGTACTTCACAGGTGTGTGAGCTATTCAGAACTATTTCAAAGCACAGAGATACACATGCTGCTCTAGGTGAACTATGTTTTAGCAGGGGGGTTGGACAAGATGATCTCCAAAAGTCTCTTCCATCGCCATCCTTTCTGTGATTACAGGTGTCTGAAGTCAGGCAAGAGGGATCTCATGGTTCCAGTCTGATCAAGATTGTCTGGTGTGGATGCCATCTACATCTTAAATGTAGAAGGAAGTAACACACTTTTCATCAGCTTCAAGACAGAAATGCTGGAAAGGGTGTTGAACATATCTAAGAAAAAAATCTAAAGAGAAAATCTTACAGAAAGTTTTTACTTGAACTTATATTTTGTATTCATTCTGCAGGTGCAGAGGACTTACGACTCTTACAAAATGAACACTTTGAAATTCATGGATGAAATTCAGGCAAAATGCTGTTTGTCCTAGAAGTGGGAGTGATGACGAGTCTTCAGTAAAATATAACCGATCAAAAATAATTCAAAATGCATTCTTCTTTTATGTTTTAAAACACTGTTTGTAATGGAGATGGAAATACAATTCTTCATATGAACGCTAGCATACTTATCCAGCTTTTCTGTTGAGAAATGGAGCAGTGCTTTTTATGTCTTAAGTACTTCCATAACCACCAGTTTACCCAAAAAACTTTGCTACTTTTTAAGAGTCTGCTGAAATAATTACAGGACACCTCTCTTGTTCCCCCTCCTTCCCCCCCACTCTGTTTTAAAAGTGTTTCTGAAAATGGAGGCTTACACATTTGTTAGACTTTCACTGTATAAAAATGTACAGTGGCTTTATTGACATGTACATTCCATTATGTTTACAGCTGCAAGATATGAGGCACACTCAGTATTGCACTTCATTAAAATTTCAGGCTCAAACATAACCCAGAAGTTTAAATGAAACTGCTGTTGTAATTTAATATTTCTTATACAGGACAAACATTGATACCTTTATATACAGTGTGATACTTGTTACATTTATGCCTTCCTAACACATTTTTTTAATAACAGTCTAGGAAATAAACCAGAATATTCCTCTTTCCCATCCCCACTTGTGATGCGTTACAATTGTACAAGATTACAAAAAGTCAGTATACAATAATCAATATTTTTTTTCTTTCTCCTGAAAGCCAGCATCATTCATAGTCCACAGACACACAGATCCTTTAATAACAATTGTTTATTTGTAAATGTCCAATGTTTCCTAGCCGATGACTGTAATGGCCACATGCAAACACCTCACAAATTTTGATGTTTCTGTTCAAAAAATGTCAATATCTCACAGCAAGAATTATGTACATGGTATTTGGCATCCTTCTTGCACTGTAAATTGTTCCTTTTACCTGGGTTATGGAATGGTCCCATCCTCATCCCAGCTGGACTTTGTTTTCAGGACACTTGAGGGATGAGGGCACCTGTTTTGCTCTGGTTTAAAAAAAATGCTAGTCTAAAAAGTGTGAGCATTTCTGCAAACCCCACAACCCAGAGCAAATTCTTCACCAGTGGGTGGATGGACAACATGAAGTGGACATTCTGTTCCTTCAAGTTGTTTACCTTTGGGACCTACAGTGAATTTAAGGGTGAGGGAAAGAAGAAAAAAAAAATAGATTAATGCTTGCAGACAATGTAAATAAACATGTATCACACTTCCTCAAGAAAAACCCCAAACATGCTACGGTGAAGGTAATACATCTCATTCAAAAGTTGAATTGGTATTTGAAGAGAAAAACAAAAAGATCAAACTGCCATATAATTGAAACCAATCAAATTCAAAGTAAAACAGGCAAGAAGCTTGTAGACAGTCACTTAAGGAAGTTTTATCTCATTACTACTGTGGAAGTAATTCGCACAGTCTAAGAAAAATTCATAATAATGAACAAGAGTTACATTCTGCAGTAAACAATAATTCCAAGGTTATACCAGGAATCATAATTTATTTATTTGCTTTATGTAAGTATCTTAAAGATCTCACTTTCCCCCCCCAGTCATTTACTAATATCAAATCAATATACAGCACATGAACTTAGTAACTAATGCACTGGGGAAACAGTTTGCAGATAATGACTACTTAAGTCCAGATATATCACTTAATAGTGTGTGAATTTTATCAATACACAATTTTACACATCATTCTACATTTGGAGTCTGACCTGGTATAAGGAAATTGAAATGTCTTTCTGCATCAAAGTAGCTAATGTTTAATGTTTAAATGATCAGTGCAATGACATTGCCAGAAAACCCAAAAAATATCAGCAAGAAAAGTTAGTATCAACTAGAGCTCATTAAGTATTTCAGAATTCAGTGTGGTAAATTTGCTTTGTCAAAGTCCTACCTGCAGGACAGTGTGGGAGCTCTTCTTTAGGGATGCTTGTCATTCTTTGGAAATCATCGTGGCAAGCATTGCAAAAATGCGTTGTCCCAAAACAGAAAAAGACAGCAACTGAACAGCAGTAGCGGCATTTGTATTCTAAGAAATCTGTACCGTGTTTGGGACACATCTGAACAAAGGAAAGCAAACACCAGTCAATGAAGTAGCCATGTTCTAACAATCCAAACAACTCATTTCTACATTCAGTAGAATATATTAACACTACACAATATTGTACAAACATGTAATTACAAATGACTGTGAATTATTATACAGCTCAGGTACTCAGAGTTTCAGAATGAAATAAAAACATGAATAGAAGTTATTTACTCACCTGAGCCCTTGAAACATCAGAGCATGCACCACAAATAAGCTCTCTTGGATCATAGTCATCTCCTTGTCCAGCCTCAGCATCACAACGAGCTTCACCACCAAAATAGGCCTTAATTGCATATAGAAACAATTGGATGTTAAACCAGAGACAATTATTCTTTTAACTGTTATTTTCAGTTTAACCAATTCCATTTGTAAGGGGAATATGATGAATGACTGCCATTTCAGTGGCCTCCACTATTCTGATCTCTCTCGACTCTGTCTGTAGGTACGTGGTTTTGAGGCACTCAGACAATGTCCCTCAGTCTCAGGATGAACAAGACCAAAAACTGCAACGCACCTTGGTCTGTGCAAGCGACTGTAAAGCTTTTGGAACAGTATTTGGATGCTCTATGAACCCTATGTCAGAATTAAGTAGCAGCTTGAGCTGAAAAGGTACTGGAGGAAGTAGGTACTGCACCTTCTTGTAAGTGGCCATTGACTCAAAGTGCTTTTGTCTGAGCTGCTCTGTATACACACTTGAGCTTTAAACCTAAGATACTATGTACATCTCATTACCACAACACTTGATTTTTAAAATTATGATTCTATAAACAAAATCTTTTCCTGCTTTTCTGCTCTATACACAATATATTAAACATATGTTCTGTTCTAAGAAATTACTTTTGGAATGGTAACATGCATATAATAACTAACACCATACCTTTTTGCACTTGTAGCAAACATAATAAGCGTATCTGTTCATAGCATAGCCAGCTGGGTCATTATAAAATCTAACACCTGGCGTTGTGATGGCCTCACTCTTGTGCAACCCTTCATACTCCAGTCTCATTAGCGCTTTTCTCCGTACATCTTCATAGAGTTCTTTGATTGGATCAAGCAAATCCTTTAATACTGTGTGATTGATTTTGTTCTGAAATAAAAAAAGGCGATTAAAGTATCTTGCATCTTTATCCCAACAGCTATGATAATTTGTGTTATAGTCAGGCACAGATCACATGATAGATGTCATAAAAACATACGAGCCTGGGCCATGGACATTTCAAAAAATGGCTGACACAATATGTACTCTATTTGCTGCAAAAATAGTATCCACCAATGCTTTTTCTATGGCCTGCTGTGAGATGGGAACACCAACCCTTCCAACAGACTAACAGCCAGGGAGGTGGTGAAGAGCATATGAAATATTTGCCACAGCACAGGAATATTCTGATTGTATATTTTCTGTAATTTTGGTCCTTTATGGCTTACTGCTCAGCAATTAAGCATAATGACTGATGGTCCTCTATGGCAGCTCTTTATCATTTAGTGACCACAAGCTACTGCCATAAATTACCACAACGCAACATGACAGAAGAACCACAGCATGCAGAACGGCTGACCATTCCCAAATTTCAAACTCCCAGGGTGGGGTCAGGTGCTCTTCTTTCCAGCAGCTACCATATGCTTTTACTCACAGCAATTTACATTTTGTAGAGTACAAGAGGAATTGTTAGTAACTTAAGCTGAACCAAGTACGTGTATTCTTCGGCTCTGCCCTCACAATGAAAAGCAAAGCAGCTTTAAAAAGTGGTTAGTAAAACAGAGAATTCCTGCTTCAGATAGTGTGCATTAAGATTACTTCTTCCCCTCCCCACCTTCACCAAATATTGGGAATTTACAAGCTGATGGTACCAAGAATAAAAAAGCATTAAGACAATGTCTGGAGTATGCTTTCCTTTTAAGAGGACACCTCAGGAATAGTAGGAGAAGGTAAAAAGATGCATCGATGCTAGTCTTTCTATAGCAACATGTGAAATTAAGAAAACAAGTCATGTATAACTCATTTATACTGTAACAAGCAAGATAGTATTAACAAAAAAAACCAAACCAAACCAAACAAACAAACAAAAAAGCTAAGTATCAGGTAAGTTGCTTGACTTAGGCAGGCACACAGCTCATTTACCTTGCAAATTGGGCAGGACATAAACCCGAAAGTTATCCTTGGCCCAAGCCATCTGTTTTCTAGTACTCGTTGACAGCATTGCAAATGGAAAACATGGCTGCAGTCCAGCTTTAGAAAAGAGTAAGTAAAAGTGAATACTGAAGTTACATTAACCACTAAAGTAGAAGTAGTCATTTGCTTTTAAGTGGCAACTATATCAATTACAGTATCAGTTTATTGAAGATGCTAGAAGACCTCTATTTTCTTCTTAACAACGAGAAAGAACGTAAAATGGGCCTTAAAATCATAACCACTCCAAGACTACCTACAGATATATGAAATGCATGTGAATTATATTGACAAATTACCTCAGTTGTTTTTCTCCTTTATAAAATACAACGTATTCTAATAAAGTAGACACAGCAAACTGAATTGATCCAATCTGCTTTCTTGAAATAGAATTAATGCCAGACAAAAAGAAAGATTTTTAAGTAGCTTAACTATTGTTATGATGTCTGTTTTCAAATTTCAACAGCATAATTTGAAAGGCTTTATATTTTCGCTTTCTTCATACTACACATTACAATCATAATAGTAATCTCTTAAAATGGAGAAAACGCAAACAAACAAAAAACCTGGATAGCTGGTGCTGCTGAAAGTGCTTCAGTAAAGCAGATCATGCACATGTCATCAGCATCTTGTTTAAGTGTTGTAGCGTTTTTATCACAGCCATGCAAGCACGGCAAGCAGTGCTCTTCATTCTTAACGCCTCCACAGGGGTGACCACAGGGGTGTGTCTTGCTGCAGGCAATCTTAGCATACTCCTAAACAAATTTAAAGTAAAGAGTTAATCATCTTTTCCCCTTCGCTGAGTGTTCTGACAGTGTTGCTTTCTGAAGGACTGCTGGTCCGTGCAATAAACTGAGATGGAAGAGTCATGATTTATATTGTCTGCTGCTGCATCAGGCACTTGGGAAAAGCTGAACGCTGTGTACTTGATATAACAATGTTTCCTTTGTTTACCTGCACTGCTCCTGAATGGAAATGGCTTAATGAAACCATAATTTAAAACTTCCAATAGAAAGAGAACTGTTCTTTGATCCTCCGTGTATTTTTTATATATTGAGTGCTTCCTGCATAAACATTGCTGACCCTGTATTAACAGCCTTTAAGATATCTGCAGAATTTGGAAAGGTTTCAAGTAACCCACTCGTAAGAATACATTATAAGCTAATCATTAATCAGCATAAAGCGATTTTACATGGAAATGGATTTTTAACCACCTCTAATTCCTATCCCTAATAAATAGAAAACTTAAAAAAGTTACCCAGAAGCTAACAACAAACTGAACTGAATTAAAGTAACATTAATATTACGTCTTCATAGGCTGAGAAATAAAAAACGATGATCGATTTGCTTCACTTAGACAGAAATAAGTAAGGTGAGGTTAGAAACTGGTTAGGATTTGGCCCTCTGCCAATTGCACTCACAGTGTAGGGCACAGAAACACTCAGGATACACAGATACAGTTGACAAACCTGGGCAAGTCTTAAATGTGCTACACTCACATAATACACAGACTGTTGGGCAAACTCTTTTTATCAAGCTTTCCAGTACATTTGACTTTACTCTGACAGTGTGTATTTTACTTTATAATTGCAAGGCTGTTGTGAAAACTTGAGATATTTAAAATGGACCACAGGGATAAACAAGGTTTACTCAAAATAAGAAGCCCATTTTATCCTATGATGTCTTCTATTTATGTAATTAATGATGGCTGATACTTGCTAATACACACCTGGCAGTCTGTATCAGAACAAACGCTTCCCACTGCTGATAATTCTGTTCCACTCCTACATCCACAGAACCGACATGCTTCAGAACTGCTGGTGGTCGGTTTGCCTATGGCCGCAAGAGAGAACAAGGCCAAAAATGTTCTAATGAAACACAGGGGACTGATATGCTATCAGACATAAAAGCAGTAGTCACAGAAAACAACCAGAAATCCAGCAACTCTTATGCAGCTGAACTATTCTACTTTTATTAACAAACAATTAAAAGTATTGCCCTAAAGCAAGTGAAAATCACAATAATCAGGATAAAGACCAAGTAGTAACAGTTGTGTTTTACCTGTCTGTTCTCTAAACTCCACCATAGCCTTCATAGTTTTAGAATCTGCTAATGCCATCAGCCAGAAAAGTTTGGTCCTACCACAGCCCTCGTGGAGATCAACTTTGATAGCTTCTTCTTCTTCTTTGAACACCTGTCAAGTTAACCAAACAGATACTAAATAGTATGCTTAGTTAGAGCATGGATGTGTTTCTGTTATTTTTGTCACTCTTTGGATTTACACCAGGCATTTCATAGATTCTGTGGAGATCGTCTACTGTAAGCTGTTTCTCTTTTATACATTCCATAAGCTGTACATATTGCAGATATGCAGGATAAAGGCTTAATGTTTTTAGAAGTAAAAATGAATAAAATTAATTCTTGATCTAACATGGCTGAGAAACAATAGTGTAGCAATGCTAAGAAGAGAGCTGCACATTTTTTTCTCATTTAATAAATACAGGGCTTGGACTTCATAATTTCTACCCAACACATCCAGTAGGCCACAGTATATTAAAAGCACAAGGTAACATCAGAAATATCTTGACATAACCATGTCATGGTTTGACACT
>VWPU01001816.1:0-94746 GCA_013398955.1 Callaeas wilsoni | reverse complement strand
GCGCGGGCGGCGGGAGGGCGGGGAAAAGGGGCCTCGCCGCCGCGGGAGGAGCCGCTCGGTGTCGGCAACATGGCAGCGTCCAGCCGTGCCCAGGTGCTACGACTGTACCGCGCCCTGCTGCGGGAGAGCCAGCGCTTCAGCGCCTACAACTACAGGTGTGGGGAAGGGCTCCGGGGGGCGGCGGACGCGGGGCTCCCCGCCGAGTCGGGGGGGTCCCGGCGGTGCGTGGGGCAGGGGCGCGGGGGAGCTGCGGCCTCCGGGTACCCCGCGGAGGAGCCGAGCCGTGCCCTGGAGCGACAGCGGAACCGGCACCGGGCCTGGGCCCGGCTCGGAACGCAGGAAATGGGCAGCCTCCGGTCCGTCTGCCGGGCTTCGGGGCTGCCGCAAAAGCACCAGGGTACGGGCTATGCCTGCTGTAGGAAGAAGGGACAGGACAGAGATTGTCCCAGCCTGGAGTCTGAAGTACTTGTGCCGAGTCTGGGCTCCTCAGTACAAGAAAGACAAGGAGCAGCTGGACAGGGTCCAGTGGAGGGCCACAAAGATGAGGAAGAGTCTGGAGCATCTCTCTTCTGAGGAGAGACTGCAGGAGCTGGGCCTGTTTAGCCTGGAGAAGATTGAGAGAGGAGCTCATTAATGCATATAAATATCTCGGGGCGGGTGTCGTGAGGATGGTGCCCGAATCTTTTCAGTGGTGCCCGGCAACAGGATGAGTTGCAATGGCCATAAACTAAAACACAGGAAGTTTCACTTAAACATGACGAAGAACTTCTTTACATTGAGAATGGTAGAGCACTGGAACAGGCTGCCCAGGGAGATCATGGAGTCTCCCTCTCTGGAGACATTGAAAACTCACATGGATGTGTCTCTGTGTCACCTGCTCAAGGTGTCCCTCCCTTGTCAGGGGGTTGGACTAGATGATCTCCAGAGATCCGTTTCAACCCTAATGATTTTGTGATTTTGTGAACCTGACATAGCTCCTGTCTGGTCTGTGTGCTGCCCATTTCCTGGCAGAGGAGAGCTGGGGTCAGGCTGCAGCCAAAGCCTGGCAGCATGTGCTGTGTCCACGCTCAGGGTGCAGTGAAGGATCAGGGCTCACTCTTCCCATCACACAGAATACCAGGCTGTGTGCCTGCCTGCCTGCCTTCTCTGGCTGTCAGTGAAAGACAAACACTGGGTTTTTTGGCAAAAGTTAGGTGTAGGCCTGGTCTCCTTGGGATATCTGCTGTGTTCACGGGGCGTGCTGCTCACCCACATGGGCAAAACTGCATTGCCCGATGGTAGTTTATTCACTTTGCCACTCAGTTGGGCCACGGGAAGAGACATGGGAGCTACCTGTGCTGTGAATCATCTCCCAGGCAAGAACTGGGAACAGAAGCTTTTAAACTTGCATAACTGTGGTGAGCTGTGTACTCTGCAAGGCATAATTCTTCCACAAACCTCAGGTGTGAGGGAGTGCCCTGAGAAGAAGGACTGTGGGGCTGAAAATGAGCTGGTGCTAATTAACCTTGCTTGCTGACTCCACACACAGCAGTGTGTGTTTGCATCATGTTCTGTTGCTATCAAGACTTTCTCCTGCTCTTTGTTGTCCTGTGTGTCCCTGGTTGCCCTTGTTCTGGCTTTCTGACTAACAAAGAGACGATTGTAATGGAGATGGCTTGAGATGTGCAGTTGGTCAACAGCTGAATGAAGCTCATGTCTGGGCCATGGAGTGTTTTCAGCAATGGGTTTGTACTTTGGGGTGAGCAATGAGGAAGTGAAGTCCACAGCAAATTTTGAAGGATAGAAATCATACGGTGTGTTTACCTTGTGGATCTGTTTTTTTGATGCCATGTGACAGTGCAAGTTGCCCCTTTCCTTAAAGGAAAGATCTCTGGTTTTGATAGGCCTGTCCTTAGATACTCTAAAACCAGAAACCGTCTAAAACCTTGTGACAGATGAAAATTTGTGAGCACTAAAACCATAGCAGTTTCCAGCAAGAAATGATCAGCAGCTGTTAGATTTAGAGGTCTGCTGTGACAACAACAAGAGCTCTGCCTCGGTGTTTATGCCGCACCCATAGGTAAAAGGGACGCCCGTTAGCTGCTTGTGTGCCAAGATAAGCAGCCCTGCCGTGTCCTCAGGGCTGCTGTAATGTGATATGGCAGTCCATGGGAGTTAACCCACGGACTTCGTAAAGAGCCATCTTGCAGCAAAGTAGAAGGTGTTACAGATTAATACTATTGATTCATGACTTCAGCTAGGCAGTGTCAGAATATTACTGCAAATTGCATATTTGTAAAGGTATGTCTGGAGTGTGATCAGCTAGTTATTGTCTCCTTATTTGCTTACTGTGCTTTTTCTCTTGATTTTGTTGCTCAGGTTTAACCTGGCAGGCAGCTAAACACCACACAAGTACTGGCTTGCTCCTGCCTCCCCAGTGGGATGGGGCAAACAATTGGGGGGAAAAAAAAGTAAAATTTGTGGGTCGAGATGAAGACTTTTTAATATAACAGAAAAGGAATGAATAATAATAACAATAATAAATTAGAATATACAAAACAAGCGACACACAGTACAGTTGCTGCCAACTGATGCCCAGCCAGTTCCTGAGCAGCAGCCCCCAGCCAGCTTTCTCCCTGGTGTATATACTAAGCATGACACCACATGGTATGGAATATCCCTTTGGCCATTTTGGATCATCCTGGATGTACTTCCTGACAGCTTCCTGCGTCCCCCAGCCTGCTTGCAGGTGGGTTGGTGTGAGAAGCTGAAAACAACTTAGTGTAAACCCTGCTTGCCAAGAGCTAAGACATCAGCATGTTATCAGCATCACTCTCATCCTAAGTCCAAAACACAGCACTGTACCAGCTACTGGGAAGAAAATTAACTCTGATTTGACTTTCCAGACAAAACCAGGGCACTTGTACATATAGATTGTGATGGAAAATTCAACTTTTTTATGTCTCTCCTAGTAAATATATATGTCATCTGGTAGTGATAGATTTTCTTCTACCACCCAATAGAACTTGTATGGTAACTCTAAAGAATAGCGTTCATGTCTTAAAGTAACTGAGGTCACCACTGGCAGCCTTCAGAGTAACCCAAGAGCATCTCCAGTGTCCTGAAGGAAATGTCAGAGAGTATTTGGACACCCACAAGTATAGGCCAGGTTTTAACAGCAGGGAGAGGGAATTTAGTAGACTGTAAGTAATTTCATGTCTGCCCTATTACCCAAGCAGACTGAGCATGTGAGAGTGATTTGTACTGGAGGAAAATCAATATGCAGAGAGATAAGATGTTAGGTTTTGAGTCAAAAAGGTGGTTTTTAACAAGTGTACTGTTTTCTTCTGCTTGGTTGACAAAAAGCAGAACCTCTGATGGTTTATAATATGTTGGATTATAGTCTCAACTAAATAGATTTAAGGGATATTTCTAAATATCCTTAGTGATTTAAATAATGACATGTCATGAGTGGTTTGGGTACAGAAAACAAAAGAATTTATAAACATTTGAAAGCCATTGAAATACATCTGGTTGCAAATGAAGATAATCTGAACTTAAAAATTCCTTGTTTGTTTAACATGACTGAAGCTCAGTGGTCTTAACACATGGAGATCTAGTGGAAGGGAGTTCTCTCCAGGACGGTGCAGGACTGGAGCAGGTATTCCCTAAGAGAGTTTGTCGTCACCATTTTTGAAGGTTTTCATAATAGGTTTAGCCAAAGAGCACCATGGCTGACCTCACCTTGTTGCATGCAGGCCTTTTTCAAGTGTGACATTGACCTGGATGAGCTCCAGAGAGTCTAGCTAACCAACTTACCATGATTTTCAGATCCCCAGCCTTCATTGCCCTATAAAGATACTAACAGTGGGTAGTAAGTTCAGGGTAACATCATATGACCTGCTTCCAGCTCATCTACTTTCTATTTCTTTAATTTCTTGTAGTTATGAGCAATGTCAGAAGCTTTGAGCCTCTCTGTTGGAATTTTTCTGCAAATAATTTTTTAGTGTTTTTTAAAGTCTTTCTTGATTTATTGCAAATTTATTTCAGTTATCTGTTGTGTTCTCTTTTAACTGGTGGAAGCTGCATTTTTGTTTATAGATATATGTTTTTCTTTTCTCTCTAAATTGCATTTTAATGGAACTTGATTTTTCTTTTAGACTGTGCAATATTATTTGATTAATAAAACTACCCAGAATATAGAAGAAGCAGGGAAGAAAATTTGTCAAAACAAGTTTAGCATTGGAAATAAGTTAATTGAATGCAAGCAGCTTCATCTGAGACATGTCCTTCAAGATTTTAAAATTAGTAAATCTGATTTTTGCAAATGTCTGCTAACCTAGGAACAAAACTGAGCAGAATAATTTGCACTAGTTTTTTCAGTGCCAGTTGCTTTTCCTACTTTGACTGACATAGTTGTTGATCTGATTTTAGGGAGTCGTGGAACCATAAAACAGTCTCAAGATTGCTGCCCCTTGTTCTTGTGGGGGACTTCAATTTACCAGATGTCTGCTGGGAATATAGTACCACAGAGAGGAAGCTGTCTAGGAGGTTCCTGCAGTGTGTGGAAGATAAATTCCTTATGCAGCTGGTGAGGGAACCAGATAGGGAAGGCACTCCACTGGACCTGTTGTTTGCCAAGAGAAAAGGACTGTTGTGTGATGAGTAGATTGGAGACGCCTTGGGCGCAGCGATCCTGAAATGATAGAGTTATCAGTTCTCACAGAAGTAAGGAGGGGAATCAGTGGAACTGCCACCTTGGACTTCCAGAGGGCAGATTTGGGCCTGTTTAGGAGACCTGTTGAGACAGTCACTTGGGAGGCAGTCCTGAAGGACAGAGGTGTCCAGGTAGGCTGGGCATTCTTCAAGACAGAAATCTTCAAGGCACAGGAGCAGGCTGTCCCCATGTGCTGGAACATGAGCCAGCAGGGAGGAAAACCAGCCTGGCTGAACAGAGAGCTTTGGAGAGAACTCAGGAGGAAAAAAAAAAAAAAAAAGGCAGAGTCTACAGAGTTTTTGACCTTTAGAGGAAAGGGCAGACCACTCCAGAGAACTGCATGGATGTCAGGAAGTTATGCAGAGTAAAAATTAGAAGAGCCAAAGACCAGCTGGAAATTTATCTGGCTACTGCCGTAAAAGAAAATAAAAAATGCCTCTGTAGATACGTCAGCAATGAAAGAAGGGCTAAGGAGAATCTCCATCCTTCGTTGGTTGCAGAGGTAAACATTGTGACACAGGATGAGGGAAAGGCCAGGTACTTACTGCCCTCTTTGCCTCGGTCTTAATAGTGAGACTTCTCTGGATACCCAGCTCCAGAACAGAAAGTGCTCTGGGTACCCAGTTCCTTTCATGAGAGCACCTGGATTTTTGCACAAGTGTAGTCAAAGTTGACCTTTACTTGCATAATGACCTATTCTTCAAGGGGGCATAAAGCTGTTAAGATTCTGGTAACAACTCTTTTGAGAACATAACTCACACCAAGTAAAATTTTTTAAAAACCACTCTTATATAGAAATGAGTTTCTTTCTCTTCCTCACAACATACCTTATTTGGTCCCTTTAATGGAAAAATCTTACTTTGCTTTTAGTCCTTGGTATATAGAATCCCATCTGTTTCTTTTTGCACTTTTATCACTTAGGTATTTTAACAGCCATGTTAAAATTTTACATGTGACAGTTATCCAAGCTGAATAAGCCTTTTTCTCACTGGATATCCTAATGAAGTTTGTGATTGACAGGGTGTAATAGCAGATTGCTTATGTTTCTGTGTGTTAGGGGGGAAAAAACGTCTAAATGGTGATTAAACAAAAAAACCCAAACATTCAAGAGAGTAATGAGAAAAGAGACATGGTTTTCTGACCAAAGGAGTAGTTTGTAGCTGAGATAAGAAATGCAGGAAAAAATAAAATTGTCAGTTCTGTCCAGCAGAGATGTCTGACTTCTTTGTAGGAGTACAGTGACAGAATTGCCGCTTGACAGTACCTGTTTTTCCTCAGCTGTGCAAAGACGGTAGATAACTTATTTTTCCTTCTCTCTGTGTAATTGCTGTGTTCTGAGTGATAATAAAATTTAGGATTTTTTGAGTTAATTTCCTGTTTGCTGAGTATGTGCTGCTCTCTGTCATCTACTTGGAAAGTATAAAAAGTTCAGGGCTGCAAGCAGCTGTGGTATTCCAGAGTCTGGGGTGGTCTCCATCCTGTGCTGTTGCAGACACTTGTTTTGACCTGGAGCTGCATGACCCAGCGTCACAGGCAAACAGGCATTGCATGTTTTCAGGTCATTTTGTGGAGCAGTCACACAGATTTGTGGTTGGCCTTACTAATACCTCTTTTTTTGGGAAGTTAAATTTTGGCTATTATTTCAGTGACCACCTACCATTTTGCCATTATATTATTTTAAGGTCTTTTGTGTATATATATATATAACCTTATCCTGTCAAATTCATGTATGCTTGAATAGAGATGGCAGTATTTTAAGAACTCTGGATGCTGCTCAGTCTGCTGATTAGGATGGGTACTATGTAAAGGACTGAGATGGTGACACTCTGAATTGTAGTAAAACATGGAAATATATGCACTTTTTGGGAAAATACAGAGGTATAAGAACATGATTTTGGATTGGGATCTGACAGTATTGAAGTATTTCCATTTGGCTTCAGTAGTGTATATGTATAAAATATTTTTGAAAGACAACCAAAGCACTGTATTTCAAAAACGTCAAAACATAGCCATTAGATACCCTCAGAACATATTTCTCTGAAATTTTAAACCAAATGGAAGCAGCTTTATCAAATATTTTGATTTCTTAATAGTAACATTACCCAACTGAAAATCATTACATCCAAATTCTGTTGATCATGTTCATTAGGAGTTATCATCTTTGGTTTAAAGGTTCAACAGTGGTTGTCATTTTCCAAATACATTCACTTTACCCCTATAAAGTTACACTCTTCCTAAACAATTAATGATATCTGTGCATTGGGTTTGATGTAATTTTTTTGATTTTTTTTTTCTTTTTTTTCCCCTTTTTTTAAGAGGAGAATTTTCAATAATAATAACTTGGAGGGAGAGTTTGGAGCAGATACAGAGCATACAGAGTTCTGGAAAAACTGAAATTTAATATTTGGAAGACAAATGGATGTGGGCTTCCTTAAAAGACTGATGTGCAGTTTTAGTTATTTTATTGTAGTAAAGGCACCCAAAATGAGTAAATCTGCTGTGGCTGTTTGTTATTCTTTGTATAGCACAGAAGAATAGGGACATATTTCTTTTTACATAAGATTTAATTACCAGTAGTGTTTGTTCGAGAACTAATGAGAGTAATAGAAAAAATACTGCCTCTGGCAGTGACTCATGCTCATACACATATGCTTATGATTTCTGGTAAATGAAAAACATTTTGTAATGTAGCTATAGTATTAAAATGGATTAAAATGCTGTCCCAGCTAACCTCTTCGTTTCCTTACTCTTGGATGTGGCTTTAACACTTAGTTCCTCTGTATTCATTCTCTATGCTGCCCATGATGAAAAGATGCTGACCTCCTAACATCCAGATGATTCAAGATACAGTAGACGCAGGCTATTATAATTTCAAGTATTCTTTAGAAGATCAGCATTCTGGATTAAAAAAAAAAATCAAAGTAATTTAAAAAGGAAACTGCAGTCAACAAGGCGATGTTTAGAACCGCTTGCTGCAGTAATGGATGGCAAGGATGCTCTCTGAACTACCTCTTCAATAAAGCTCTTTGCATGTGTTTTTGGGTTCACTGACCAACAAAGTACAGTCCTAGATTATACATAGTTCTCTGCTTTTCAGAAAAAAAGTGAGGATCAAAGGACACTTTCTTGGTTGTCTTCTGGTGTTTGTGAGTAGTTAAGCCAGCTGTTCCAAGCCTATTTTGCACAGAACTCAGTACAAAAGTGTCCTTTGTGAGAAATATTCTTGGGGATTCTTCTTGATACAGTTTTTTCTCAAGAATGAAGATGCCACAAATCATCCAGACAGTATTCTGGCTAGGATAGCATTATGGATTATGGCCTTTTTCCCTTACATTTTTATTCTACATTCTATTCAATGCTAGTCTATTCTATTCCTTTCTAGCTGCACTCCATATAAAATTCTAACATTCATCTCAGAATGCAATGCAACTGAACATTTAATATCATAAAAGAATTCAATTGAGTTCAGATGCTTTCTTCCTGAACAGAATGTGTGTGAAATAAAATCCTTAAAACATTTTTCAGGAAAATTTGAAGGTCCTATGCTGGGAATAGTATTCAGAGACTCAGGGCTTGGCCCATACTTAGGACTACACTTTGTTCAGCATCATGTTTGTTACAAAGTTTTGGGAAAAGCTGTTGCTTAGATACTACTTTTTTTGGTTTTTTAACTTTTTAAATAAATAGAAATTGATTAAATCTCATTATAATTTCTAAGGAAAAGAAGCCTATGCACAAAGTAAATATTATTTGTGTGTATGCATATATATGAATGTATTGGTATCAAGAAGTCAGGAATTCACTTTGCTCAATCCCAGCAATCCTTTTGCAAAGTCCCTGTTTAAAGCAAGCTGTGAATCCATTGTGGAGACTGAAGGGTGTATGATAGGTCGGTTACTCTTATTAGAGAATAATGTACATCAACAGATCTTGACAGTCCTTCCAAGTCTGCTTGTCTGGCATATCCTGGTCTGGAACCATTAAAGACCTGTTTCTAAATCATTAACTTGTTTAAAAGTAATATTGTCTTATTTTAGCTGCCAGAGAAAGTATGTGGCTGAGAAAAAAAGTTAAACTATTTCCCTGAGACTATAATTCGTTCTAGTATATTGCTAGTAATCACTGATCCTTTATGGTATTGAAGCTTTTATAATTAAACTTACTTCTATGACTTTAGGTGCCAGTGAAAATAATTCACTGTATCCTGAGAGATCAGTCTTTACAGAGTTGTCTCCATCTCTGTCTTGCCCAGCATCTGATTTCTGCTAACTAGGATTTGCTTGCGGAATACACATGGTATTGTTGCTTGGTAGTGTTTATTTACAGGCGTCATATGTTTCCCCAACAAACACACAGATTATCACAATACTCAGTTGCCGTCACACACAGATGTAAACATCTGTGTATTGTTTGCCTAAGCAGGAGGGGGAAATGTGTGCGCGGGTTTCCACAGAGCCTTGGTGTTAGAGAAAATTGGTTTATCTTGTGAGGGTTACACATTGTGTGAATGTTAAATTTCTGCAGACTGTGTTAGAATAGCAATGAAAGAGCCAAATGTGGCCGAGGCAGGTGGTTGGGAGTGTGGTTCAGAGCCATCATTTATTTGCATTTAGTCACAGTTAAAAAAAGAGGAACTGAAAGTGGAAGGGGCCAGGTACAAACCATCACATTTCATAAAGTTTCAGACTGAACCACTGATAGAATTCTTTGTGAAACAGTAATTCATTCATCCATCCATATATATTCAGTGTTTTTATATATTTAAATAACGTCAGACCACCTCCTTCTCAGGAAGATGTTTTAAAGTCAATACAGCTCAAATGAAATGCATAAGACAGTCCTTGAAGTTTATAGCTTGAATTATACTGACAATGTCAAATTGAACTGTATTGTGTTGCCATGAAACTAACCTGCTACTAAGTTACAGAAAACATCTTTGACTCATCTAAAGTATCACAGCATTTTTCTAGTCCAATAAGTTAGCAAATAGGTTTTCAAATTAATGGTCTTCGTATGTAAACTAGTTTTGAGGGGAGGAACATTGATTGATTGA
Source organism: Callaeas wilsoni (assembly GCA_013398955.1). Lineage (NCBI taxonomy): Eukaryota > Metazoa > Chordata > Aves > Passeriformes > Callaeidae > Callaeas > Callaeas wilsoni. The sequence goes on along the minus strand of VWPU01001816.1, from coordinate 84,997 downwards.
TCTAAATAGTTTTATCACTGGCCAAAGTAAATTAGATGTCTCACTCATAATGTTTCTTTCCCTGATCTGACTAATTTACAGTATGAAAATTCAAGTGTTTTGTTTACACAACAGTAATAAGCAATTCATTTCATGTAGAACACTAAATAGGTTTCTTGATTTCCAGAGCTATTGAGCGCGTTTTTTACTGAATTTAATTTATTATTTTCAGTTCGTAATTTATACCCAAAATTGTTGCCCATTATTTTCAGATTTTGCATGGAAATACGAATATTTATCAAACTGCTGGTGGCACTCTCACAGTCACTTGCAAAAGCAAAGGCAGCATGGGATGAATATAGTCCTATAAGCTACAGCAATTCAGGGTTGGGAAAAAAGTATACTGTACATATATCTGTACAAAACTCCTTGTTCTGTGAACTAGTGGCAGTGCTTACTAACCTATATGGACTTTGAGGCTTGGTTCTGGGTTTTTATTTTCTAACAATTTGTTGAAACCCTTGAAGGAGAAATTCTCTATCAGTGCGAGTTATTGCTGCCATTAGCTAGGTACCTGGTGCTGCAGCAACTTGTGTGGGTGCTTTGTTCCTAGACTGCAAACTTTTTCTGCTCCTCCAAGGAGTGGAAGGTCTTATCTCATATGAAAGGGAAGGTAGTCTGCCCTGGTCATAAATGTTATACTGAAAACCTTATGATAAGTAGATCACTCCTCATACCTCTTTTCGTCTCCTAATATCTCCTGCAGTAACCTTAGCCAGTACTCGTCTGAGTTACTGAGTTTTAAGCCAGATGTTAATTCCACATTGAGAGTAAATGTTATCTGAGAAGAAATTCTTGCAGCCAGCAGCCATGTGCTTATGGGAAGAAAAGGAGTTGGTGTTTACTGTATGTTTTCTTTTTCCTTGCTTGCAGACAGAGGACTAAAAGTGCTACCATCACTCATGTGAGTGACTATTTTTCTGTAACTTTCAATTAGTTATTAAGTACTGTCTGGGGGTTTTTGTAGCCCATTTTTGGCTTGAAATGCAGAATCTTTTTTGATATATAAATGTATCAATCTGAACCTAGCCTTATTAAACAGAATGTATAGAGATACAGAAACAGAATATGGTCATCTTTTTTCATTCATAGTGTAAGACTCTTAGAGAGAGTGTTAAACAGTTAACTGGAAGACTCTTTAAAAGTTGCTGACCTTAGTGTAGCTTCACCTCTAAATTTTAATGTCTATATTTAACTTACTTGGGCTTGGCTAGATTAAAAGGCGTTTGTCAATGCTTCTCTTCTTTAAAAAGGAAAATTGACTGCTCTCTTTGTCTTCCTGAATACTTCTGATCTCCTTTTCTGTTACAGTTGTTAAACTGTCTAAGTGCACAGAAGATCTGTCAGGAGGTTTATTGAATGACTTCTGTTCACTGGTCTAAATACCTTGAGTTTTAAACTTAATCTCATTTTTCTGTCTGATATTAAAGTATATCTTGTCAGATCAAAGTATTGCATTGTATGCTGGGATCTACAGTTTGGAGAGTAGGACTGTATGCACCACGATTTTAGAGATGGAGCTCATACATAGTCCAAAAGAAACTTTTTGGCTGGTAGCTGCTCTTTGCTTCATGTTTGGCAGATAGATAATCTATTCTACATTTTTTTTAGAGTAACTGTAGGAAAAATAGCAGGAAAAAGTGCATAACACTTTTTTTTTTTCTTTTATGTGAAGTAGCTTTGAAGAATGTTGTGTTGCTTCACCTAGGTTTTAGTATTGCTTTGATTCCTATTTTACTTCTGGACTTCAGAAAAATGCATAGGATCTGTAGGTCCTGAGAAGCTGCATTTACTTTACTGGAGCTAGTGGAGGTCTTGGGTATGTCTTAGCTGGTCACCGTGATGCCCCAAAGATATCGGAGATAAAGAGCCGTGGACATAGTGTTCCTAACTTGCCTGCAAAGGGTCTGGCTTTTTTAAGTGCTCGCATGTGCTGGTAGCATCTGGGAGGTGAGAGCTGTAGAGTGCAGCAAGTCGGGGTAGGCAGTTCTGGCACGTTATGCCTGGTGCACAGGGGTGCTGCCTTATTTATGGGGCTGAAGATCATCTGTGCCTACCTGAAAACCCCAAATCTGCCTCACTGCATGGAGAATCAGTCATTCAGCTTTACCGAGCAGAATATTCTTTTTCCTTCAAACCTTGCCTCTGTTCACCATGGGTTCTCCTACTCTTTCTTCAGTAAAAAGCTGCATCTGATTTCCTGCGGGGGATGAAGTGGCGCCCAAAGTTTGCATCCTTTGCATTTCTGGGTTACTGTTCAACTCAGGATGGGGTTTTCAGCCCGTTTTCCTTTAGTCCTAGTGTAATCATCTGTAAAGTCTGTGAAGACTTCCATATCCTGTAACTAATTAAATAGAAAGAATACAGAAGGAAATATCTAGTTCACTTGCCTTAAGTAGTGTTCATAGTGTACAAAATAACCCGCATTTCTTTTTTTCTGAGCCTTTGGTAATAATTAGAGTAGCTCTGGATCTGAGCTTCCTGAAACATTACATGCATTGTCCAAAGGCATATACTTACAATCCCAAGTGTCAGAAAATAATATTCAGCACTCTGTTGTATGCACTAAGTAGGATGCTGATTTTGTTACAAATTACAAATTGATTTTTTTAGGCTCTAGATTTGACTAATAGGCTTTGCATATATTAGAATTTTATGTGCTGCTAAGTAATTCCAAATATCCATCATTGTTGTCAAAACTGATGTTGCAAATTTGCTAAACTAAACATGTAGCGCTTCGCTATAAATGAGGGAAGGTCATTGAGCCATATGGTGATAGGAAGTCCAGTGGGGGTTGTTTGTCATTACTAACTGACTTATAAGGAACAAAGATTCTTGGATAAGCTGTAAAGCTGATAGAAATGGATGAGAGAATAAATTTTGGATAGTAACTTAAATATTCGAAATCGTGTAGTTTCTAGTATGTTGTGTATAAACAGAGCAGGTGGTATGTTACTCCATGTGGATTGTTTAATAAATTGTATTTGTGGTTTATTGTTGCCTTTGTCATGAGGTAACTGGACCCTATCTAATTTCAATGCAATTTCTTCTAGATTCATTTTGGACCTATGATGCTTACATCCTTCTGTCTGAGAAATCTCAGGTTTATTTGAGGAAAAATCAAGAGACAAAATTAACCATCTTTGTTGCTAGAATCCAAGGATCACTTTTGCAAAGTAAAACTTTGTTAGGAATCTGTTCAGTATACTGAAAATTACTAGTCTGTCAAAATGGCCAACAAAGCTTCACATCAGATGACCTTCAGAGAACTGTTTCTTTAAGTCTTTCATAAGTCAAAATACCTCATCTGTTTTAAAACTGTATGCTATCAACATATTTCTGATACTTGATCCTTTTTCTCTTCTAAGGAATTGGCATAATTTCCATATTAAAATAATAGTATGTGTCCTGTAACTAGATATTTACTATATCTTTACTTTCAGAAATAATGCTGTGCTTCAGAAATGTCCTATCAAAATCTTATCATCATCCAGACCAACCACACTGCAGTCCAAGAAGGTAGAATATTCCAAGACTTTATGTCCTGCTGCTTAATTAAAATAACCTTAGCAACTACTGCTTCATCAAAGGCAAATCATTTTCCACTGTCAGGCATGAAATGCACGCATCCAGAAAGGCTAATTAGCAGACAGTGCTTCTCTAAATGAAATCACCAAGAGGTGCAATATGTTTAGCCCTCTTCAGGGTAGCCAAGTCACAGAATCCTAGAATCCGGAGAGCTGGCATGGACCCACAAGGATCATTGAGCCCGTCTCCTGGCACTGCACAGGACCATCCCCAAGACTCACACTGTGCCCAAGAGCATTGGCCAAGTGTTTCTTGAACTCTGTCAGGCTTGGTGCTGTGACCACTTCCCTGGGGAGCCTGTTCCAGTGCCCAACCACCCTCTGGGGGAAAAACATTTTTCTAATATCAAACCAAACCTCCCCTGACACAACTTCAGGCCATTCCCTCGGGTCCTGTCACTGGTCACCACAGAGAAGAGATCAGTGTCTGCCTTTCCTCTTCCCCTCACGAGGAAGTTGTAACAGCAATGAGGTCTCCCCTCAGTCTCCTATTTTCCAAGCTGAACAGACCAAGTGACCTCAGGCACTCCTCTTACAGCTTCCCATCAAGGCCCTTCATCATCTTTGTTGGCCTCCTTTGGATGCTCTCTAATAGCTTAATATCTTTCTTATCTTCTGATGACTAAAACTGCACACAGTATTCAAGGCGAGGCCACACCTGTGCTGGGGAACCTCTATCCATGCTGGAAAGAGAAGTGTTGACCACAGCATTAAACTAAAACCAATCTTTCCAGAAAAATATTGTAATGGCTATACACAGCAGGCCAGACCTTTTTTATTAACTGTTCAGAAACAGCAGCATAGCAAACGGAGTGGTATATACCTGTCTCAAAAGGAAGAAGAGAGAAATCAGCCTTGTCAGGTTTTGAACTTGTAATTTCAAGGCATTCCCTGCCTGGTAGTTGGACTGCTGGGCTACCCTGGTGTCCTGGTTGTAGAGCAGTTGGCAGGGGCTTGGCAGTGAAAGCTCAGCAGAGAGCTATTGCTCATTTCAGGCCATCAGGACACTTTTCATCTGTAGCAAATTCAGGTTATAGTTCCTACAGCACATCCTTGCCTGGTGCCTCATTAACTGAACAACTTGTGCAGTTGGGTCCTTCACTGATAACCCTCTTTTTTAGCCTGTTCTGTAATATAACATTGCAATTGCAACTCCAATTAAGATTAAAAGAATGTTTTCATTTGGACATCTTTACTTTTTTCTCTTAACCCTGGCCTCCTGAAAAGCACTCCCTTCTGCAGAGATTCACACTTAGAATTAAGTCAATAACTGTTTTTATTTTAGAAATGTAGCAACAAAATTGTATGTTTCAATGAATGGCAAAAATAATCACAGTTAACTATGAATAGCACCGATAGTGTTCTGGGAAGGATAAAGTGTTTGGGAACTGAGCTGTGTGCCCTGGCAGCAAGAAAGGCCAGGAGCATCCTGAGATGTATCAGGAGTTGCTCAGCCAGCAGATGGGAGGGAGATCACATCTGGAGTTCTGCATCCAGTCTTGCCCCCCTCAGCCCCCCATCAGAAAAGGCACAGACAAGCTGTAGGCAGCTCAGCAGGAGCCACCAAGGGGGCTGAAGCACTTGTCCTGTGAGCAAAGGCTGAGGGAGCTGCTCTGGTTCAGCCTGGAGCAGAAACAACATTGAGGGAACCTGAAAGCAGCCAGTACCTCAGAGTATCCAGAGGGGCCTGGTAGGGAAAAAGTGACAGCAGGATGTAAAGTGCAGGAAGAAAGGCTTTTCAGACTGGCTGTAAGAAAAAGCTTTTTCCCCACAAGGACAGCCAAGCAATTGAGCTTGTTTTCTGAGCAAGGTGGTCTGGTCAACGTCCTGTTTTTCAAAACTTGACTGGAGGAAGCTGTGAGCAATGTGATCTGATGCCATCACTGACCCTCCTTTCAGCAGGAGGTGGGACTAGAGACCTCCCAGACTGCTTTCCATTGTGAATGATTCTGTTGATCAGGTCGTCATCCATGCTCTCTGCTTTGAAATGGGCACAGACACAAACTGATGAAAAGATACAGTCAGAAAAAAGTCGTTCTCCTTTTCTAAAAACATCCGCAAGTCTTTCTCTCTAAAAATCTAGGGAGGCTTTTTGGGGTTTAGATTGATCAAAGAAAATGATCAATCAGCTTGAAAAGGTTCAAGTTTTTATTAGACGTTTTGAGATCAGGGATGCAAAATAGCAATATTAGCTTTAAAAATAAGCTACAGGTCCTTGTGTCTGATCACAGGGTGAATTATATGCACTGGGTTATAGTCACCATCTCTCAAATGTGTTTTCTAATGTTCATCAGTCTTTATTCCTATTCTCTGTTCTCTTGTGTTAATCTTCTCTCATAAAGTATCTCTAGTGCTGTTCTGTTCCAGACATTTCTTAGCAATTGCATTGGAACTCATGTTTTGTATGTTAGCACCAAGAAATCAAGAAGTGGCTGGTAGGTTTCTTTCTGTAGGCTTTTTGTGAAGACTGTCTAGTGACTGTGCTTTGTTAGAAAATCCAAGGAAATGATACTGAGTTAACAGCAGTCTAATCTTTTTCTTTACTCTTCTGTCCTCCTTTCCCAGCATCCAGCCACCACCTTGACTCCCCCCAAGAAAATCCTGGTTGCAAGAATAGGCTTTGCTTTGACTTTTAGAAAACAAACAGTTGTAGTTGTTGTTGTGCTGTAACTTGAGGTGGCAGTGCTGAAAGTGTGTCTGGTGATGGCGTTTGAGGAGCACCTTGTTGATAAAACGTTGCGTCCACACCCCTCTGTTGGTATTGGGTTTAATTAGACCTATCACAACTACTTCCCTGTGAGGTACTTACCTCTCAGTCTCAAACACACATCTGTTGTCAAGTGTTTCTTTTTTTTGTATTGGATGATAATTACATGCAGCTTTTGCTTCACCTTAATTGGTGTATTTTAATGAGACCTCTATAGAGGAAAACATACTGTAAATACATATATATATATGTATATACATATATATGGAAATGTGTGTGTACACATATATACATCTAAATAAGCATTCCCTCAGAAGTAATTCTGTACATGAAGACATCTTCACTAATGCTAATAAAACTTTACTGTGAGCTAAAATTATTTTTCTGCAGATATTTTTTATTATAAAAACTTAAATTTTTAAATTATATGTAATTCTGAAAATTTTGTTGGGCAAATCTCATCTGGTGCACATTTTGCTAGTAATAGTGGGAAATTCTAAAAATTCATCCTGTTGCTACCGTAAGTTAATAGATGTTAGTTGGAAGGCTGCAGTGGTAAGAAAATATAGTTTAGTAAAAGCAAACTGACCTTTTATGAAAAAGATCCCTCACTTGAGGTAATGCTAATGTATTGTAAATGAGTATCTCACTTTTGCACATTGTGTCCTTAAATAAAAGCGGCATATACTTCATTCCAGAGCTATTAACCCCTATGGGCTTCCTAGAGCTTGGCTACTGCTCACTTGCCATAATTTACTGAATTCAACTCAAGCTAATAAGGAAAAGTGCATTTTAGTCTAGACCTTTCTTGAAAGTCTTGAATATGAATATTCTAACCTGATGTCCCCTTCCCTTGTGATCTGTTTTGATTGCACAGATTGTGTACCACAGTCGTTTTCTTCTATCTTCGTGTGCGTGCTCAATGGCCAACAACACGTAATAGCCATGGTGTTCCACACTCTGGTGGCTGTGATGTAACCTATTAATGTGTTGTATTTGTTGACAGTCACAAAGACAAGATGTCAACATGTTTGTAAAGATGTCTTGGAAAGAGGGCTTAAACCTTTAGCATGTTGTGATATTGGTAAGTGCAAAGTGGTGCTGAGAAAAACATTGCTTGGCCAGGTTTATTTTGAAAGCTCGGAACCGTGTACTTAAAAAGTGAGTGTATTTGTGTGATGTTTCAGCCTCTTTTCATTTAGCAGTGCAAAGATTTTTTCTTTTTTTTGGTCAGGCATAAGTAAACATTTTGAAATAAATTTGTAAGTCCCCAAGCAGTTATTATTTTCTGAAGTACCTGGATTGTGATTTCATTTTTCATTAATAGTGTTGTTTCAGACTTTGCTTCTTGTAGACTTCATTTTTATGAGGACACTTTAGACTTTTGATTGTGCTTCAGGGAAGAAAAGAGAGGAACTCTTTGAAGGTAGAGTATTGGGCCAAAGACTGCTTTTTCTTTAGTTTTTACTGTTATTCGGCAGCACTGCAGTCTCTTGACATCAGCAGGTAGTGCCCATTGCCTAAGAGTCTGTGGTAATGTTTTGGCCCTGGCCTTGTTCTCATATTAACCCTCAACCACTCTTTCTGTTTTCTGCTGACATGCATCTGTTGCCTTGGGTTGCCATCCACCTGTGGTGGCTTTGGTCTGAAGCCATCGCACTGAGCCTACTGCTCATTGAGGACATTCTTTTGATTTAATTGGGAATTAACTGTGTGACAGATGCACATAAGTAGGGATCACAAAAGGTGTTTTGAGTGTGCATATGTATGAGAGCGCTGAGTAAATGTATTCAACTGTACACTCTTGCTTGGGTCCTGCTGTCACTAGGTCACTGGAGAAGTCTTTGCAGAAGATAAAATCAAAGGTGTTCTCTATTCAAATTTCAGCGTACTTAGATGATAAAAGCAAAATACCTTGTTGTGTCTTTCAGCCATTTTTCAATATCTGTTTTCAAAGAATAGGTGAGAAAAATAATGAGTTGTGAAATGTAGTTTAAGACTTCATTTAGATAATGTTTCCTAATGAATACTACTGCATTAGGAACTAGACTTTTCCCACAGGTCTGCAGGAGCTTTTTGAGTATACTGTATCCAAAACTGTTTTCTTATTCTGTTTCTCTGGAGAGTTAGCTTTGTATCTTCTCGCTGAAAGGTCCCCTTTGTTTGTATGACTTGCTTGGCCTTTCTGAATGGGATCAATTGCAAACTCTATCCATCAAAATCAGTACTGTTGTATTCCCTCCTCCTCGGTGTTAATGATCATCCAGTTCCATGGAGAGCTGATGAAGCTCACTAATCTGGAAAAAGAGCCCAAAACAAAAAAAATTGAAGTTAACTCTTGTAGTAGGTTGGCCTTCTGTCACTTTCCCAAGTTGGACTGGCTCAGCTGGGGCCAAATATGACACTGACTGTGCTGGTCTGAAGGGGGCAGAGGGAGGGTTTGTGCCTGCCAGGGAGGCAGAATTGCAACAGCTTCTCTTCATTATTGGCTTAAACTTATTAAAATTCCTTTGTGTCTCTTTGGGTAAATAATCATCCTTAAGGTACAGCCATCACTTCACTTGCCAGTCTGCTTTTCAGCTCTCACACTGTCTGCAGACAGTACTTCTTTTAGGATAACGCAAAGTTTTATGAAGGCAACCATGCATTCGCTGCCACTGGCATTTCTAGGCGTGCCTTCAGACGGTACAGGTTTGGGTTTGGTGCATTATGCTTATTGAACTGAAAATACACTCCATTAGAGCAGCTGATTAGCAGACCAGTCTGTTCATCAACCAGATCATCTCTGGAGCAGTGCTCTGTAAAAAAACCCCCAACAGATTCATGTCTGAATGAACAGGTCATTCTCATACATGTGTGTCTTTACTATGTGTTGCTTACACACACTACTGTACTTTCAGAAGGGCTTAGTTTCTCATAGACTTGAAGCACTATTGCATTTCATATGGTAGTTCTAGCTTTTAATGCATTCTCAGTTCAGAAAATGTTGAAATATAGAGAGTGTTGAGGTGCTGAATTGACACTGCTCACAACTGTTGTTGCATATAAAAAGCTGTTGTTTAAAAGAAAAAACACACACATACAAAAAAACCAAAAAGCCTTCCAGTTTGTTTATATCTTGACTTAACACTTTTTACATAACTTTAGAGAATTTGAATGTTGGTATAATATTTTCCTGGCACCTCTCAATGGGGAAGAAAGGATATTTTATAGTCATTATAGTATTGGGTTTGAGCTTTGAATTGAGCTCATCCTTATTTTGATACATTGAATCTCAGTGTAACCTTGGTAAAGAGTAGTGCCAGGCTATAGAGCTAATCTTTGAAATGTGTTTAGAGATACATGGGTTTAGCTGTATAGTTAAGATTTTGTTAAAGCCTGTGTAAAGTAACTTCCTTTGGGTGTTAAAACTCATAAAGGTTTAAAAAATTAGATGGTAAAAAAATAGACGGTAAAAACAGTACAACTTCCTGATTATAGATAAAAATTGGTCTGTTCTTTATGTGCATACCTTTTCTTTCTCAACAACTGTTGGGCGTAATTAGAGGAAGAGAGAGAAAATGGAACAATTAACACACCATATGTACAAAACAAAACAAAAAACCACCTCCAGTCTGTAGGTGTTATACTGAACAAGAATTTGGTTTTGTCCCATCTCTCTTTTTTATGTAGATAGCATTTACTCATTTGTATTGCATTTTGAAAGACTTGTACCCACTAACAGATACTTGCTCTTGTTGTTTTTTCTTTTAAGCTAAATATATATATGTTTGTTGTTGTATCTCTTGAAAACCTGTCTTTTCTTTCAGAAAATATTATATATTTTGCACAGTTTAACCCTACATATGTATATGGGGTGATTTGAAATCTATCCATTATCAAGTAACAGAATTACACTATATATTAATGATTTGGGGTTGTTTCTTTTCTAGAAGAAATAATCAGCTTCCCCTTCATGTCTTGCTAGGACAACAGCTGCAGATGAGATTGAGCTTCCATATTTAATACATTCTATTAACTTCACACATCCAAACACACACTCCTTCACTCCCTCATGCACCCCAGTGTCACATTATAGGTGAACAGGCCCTAATTAAAAGCACGCACCATCTGCCGAAGTGCGGCGGCAGAGTGGCACTCCACAACCATCCTGATTCCTGTGATTGAAATGTATTATTTATGAGCTCAAAGGCAAAATACACTGCTTGGCTGGTGAAGGCTGCATTAAGAGCTGGATAGCACCATCTAATGGAACGGAGTGCCACTGGCTATTCGTCTTTCTTCTTCTTCCTCTCTCCTCAGTCTCCTCCCCCAATAATTGTATTTTTCAATCTTGTCCTTGGATTTTTTATGATAGTGTTTCAGACAATTTTGTCTCTTGTGTTTCGCTTTTATACAAGGTTTGAAAGGGTTGTTGAAATAGTAAACTAATTGTGGGGTTTTTTTGCAGCCTCTTGTTTCCGTCCGGTGCCACACATAGGGTTTTACTTTCTGTAGCAAAACTGATACTGATGTGATGTGGTGGTACAGAACTGGAACACTACCAAGATAGATGGGCAAGATCAGTTTACTGTGTTTCTCCAGCCTCTCCCAAGCACCCATGTAATGGAAGTATCCACTGCTCCGTCTGAAAATTTTATCTTAATATGGAAACTGGCCCTCTTTGCGGGAGGGGAGAGAAGAAAGGATGACAGTACACTACAGATTGTGTGAAAGTTCTTTCTTGTGTTGGAAATAAAGGTCAGGATTTGGACAAAGCTGCAGCTTTGGATCTTCTCTGAAAGCAGAGATCATAACCTCTTCCAGCTTGCAGAAATCATGTTTGTTTCTTAGTGGGGAAATGGATGAGGAGGTGTTGGACTGAGGGGTGAAATACACCTTGTCAGGAGAGGAAAAGGGTGAGAGGGAAGGAGCCCTTCCTGTGTTGATTGGTCCATCAATCTACCTTTGTTGACTGCTAGATTACAACATTGCATCTAGTAGAAATGTATATTGTATTTAGTTTCTAGCTCGATGAATTTTAGAATATGCAAGTTAAGAATAGTCACACTGCTTCAAAATAATCTGGGGAATGATTTTCTGGTCCTCAGCCTTTTTGTTACATTCTTAAGTTTTGCAGTATCCATGCTGGGCATCCAACGGTATGACTTCAGCAATAACAAGTGGTAAGGATCAGACTGGTACTTGAAATAAGAAATTTTTCTACAGTAACCTCCAATAGAACTACTTCTTTTTAAATTAAAGGATCCGGTCACTATTTCAACTTGGGCAAGACAAAACCCTGAATAAAAAGATATACGTCTAAAACTGAACAATATATATATATATGTGTGTGTATGTGTATGCATTTCATTTTTTGTATCAGCATGTTTTAAAGAATGTTGAAGTGTCATATATCCTAGCATATCTATGAATACATGTCTTCTTTTTGTTTGTGTTTAGAACATACGCCATCAGAAGGATAAGAGATGCCTTTAGAGAAAACAAGAACATAGAGGATTCTGAAAAAATAGAAGAACTACTGAATAAAGCCAAAGAAAATCTAGAGGTTATTCAACGACAGGTATGTTTATTTCTCTCATTTTTTATAGGAGTTGTCCACTACTCATGTAACTGACTAATGCCACTAGAGATGGGAAAAATAGATCCTTGCTCAAAAGATCGCTAAATGAACATCCGTTTTTGTCTGAGTTCTTCCTGCCATCATAGGTCCAGAAGGATGACTGTGGCACTCACTCCAAAAAGTCTCACCTTCTTCTGTGTCTGTTTTTTCCCATCTCCAGATACAGTGTTAGAATAGTAACAGGACAAGGAAAATCCTGAAGTGAATTAAGTAAATGCTGGCTAAATGTGTCCAAACAGGGTGAAAGATTTTTCTTTGGAAAATTTGAGTCACTGGCAGTATTTTAATTCGACCTTGTTTGAGTAGCATTTATAGCATCACTGTTCCTTCCACTAGGTACCATGTTACTCAGACATGAAGTAGACTTTGTTAAACTTTGGATACTTTTTAATTTCTCATTCATACCCACTGTCTATCTACAGTGACCACTAAAAATTGGAAGAAAGCAAGTTTCTATGCCTGAACCCTCTACAGTCACTTGCAGTGCTTAAGCTGTTCCTCCTTGCAAAATCTGCGCTTGCTGACAACAGTCAGAGCTCAGTAGTACTTTTATTAAACACTGAATAAATATGTGCACCTGGTCCTCCATGGTTTGTTTTAATATGCATCTTTAGACAACCAGCAGGTCAGTTAGATGGATTCTTATTTTAGTAGGGAGCTTGGCCCTTTGATTTGACAGTGAAGTATGAATACTTATGAATGCAAGTTAATTTTTTTTATTTTCTTCTCCCAGGAACAGGTGTTGTTTTGTGCTACCATAGTTTTGCTATCTTTTTTTTAACCCAAACACTGCTATTTTTTTTATTTTAAGTGTTTCTCAAAGAAGGAATTTGGATTAGATTGTTCCAATGCAATTACATTTGAATGTTGGGGTGTTTTTTCTCAGATCTGTAGGTGATAATTGGCATTTTCAGCTCATCTAATTCTTGCTTAAGGTAAAGTCTTGCTAAATAAAAACACTCCAACTTTTTTTCTCAGCAAAACATGGTTCTGCTGATCTGAGTCCTAATAGGTCTGGGACAGATTTTAAAATAAAACTCCTCTTTCCTCTCGAAGTCATATTATTTCTCTATAACAGCCTCTGCACAGGCCATATTCTTCTCTAGGATGGGGGTCTTGCTTTGTACCTTTTATGAAGTTTTCTTTTAGCCTAAAGATTGTCCCTCAGCATCAGTCAGCATTTTTCTGTTATGCTTTTGTTACTGTGTCGCTGGGACATACCAGAATACTTCAGAATGGCCTCAGTCATTGCTAAGTCTGCAGTGTTTTGCATGTTTGTTTCAAATGTCAGCTATTTAAAGGGCTTCTCCAACATGAAAAACTGCTAAAGTTGGTTTTAAATTGGATCATTGTCATTCCATGTAAGAATTTCAGGGAAAAGATACTTGCAAATCAAGGAATATTAAGGACACTGACACAAATTCCCATTTTAATACTGCTAAGACAGTGAAACTTTTGTTGAAATATCTCTTTGATCTTGCACTTCTAGACATTTTCCAGACAAAGTACAATCATGCTGCAGTCACTTTTGGAAGGGTTTATCTTACATGTTTTTAAGAGTAATAGATAATAAATGTTATTATACAGTAACATAATAGGCAATGGAACTTTCTAACAAAAAATAATACGATAGAAGAAAATTATTTTATCAAGATAATTTTTTGGCATGAATCCCTGCAAGAGTTGATTGTTTGGATAATAAAGACTTCTTTCTCCTAAAAAATTGCGAACTGTTGTGCTTTGCAGAACTTCTGTTATGTTTCGGTGTCATCTCACTTCCATCTGTAGAACAAGAGATAAATGTTGTAAAAATAGCAACACTGTTTAAAAGCTTTTCATCAGGACTATTAAAAACCCGAGCATCTAAGTTCCTATTAATATTTATTTGCTGTCAAATTTCATCATGCTCTGTAGAAAAAAATTCATTCTTCCTCTCTGTTTAATTGAAGATCTAAGTAATGAAGTCATATGACATTATTAAGACTTTATATTTAAAACTAACCAAGCATAATATAAAGTGCTTTTATTTTTAAATACAGAAGCACTGAAGCAAACATGAGATCTGGCATACAGTTTTTTGCTAAGTTTGGGGTTTATTATGATGTAGTTCATCTTGGTGTTGCTGACTTTTTCCTAGTATGTCAGTAGAAATTAAATAATATCCCTCTTTGCTGACAATTTGTTGTTACTCTAAAATCAAATTTATATTCATTTTACATTCTAATTTATGGTTTAGTCATCAAAGTGACCATTGAAGTGTAAGGTTCATAAATAACTATTTGAATCAGCCTAGTGGGAAATGTGAAGTAGTGACAGATTACTGTCATTTTGTTCATGTCAGTCACTGTACAATTTGCTTGAGTGTTATAAAAGTAGGTTTATAATGCTGAAAATCATGGAGGAACATTAATCTCCACCTTAGTCCTCCTCTGCTTATTATTAGTTTCGATTTTACAACAGCCTGGCTAAAGGAAGGAACAACTCATTTTCAACACTGTTGGTAAAGATTTTTGTGTGCGTATGTTTACTGTGTAAACAACAAAATTTTGTGATATCTTTCCTGTAGAGAAGGGTGTTGTGAGAAAAGCATAGTCACAAATAAGTTTGAAATAGAAAGTTTTAAAAGGTTTTGACCTGAAGTCTTGAAGTTGTTTGAGAATTGTCGTAACAGCCATTCCCCAGTTATGCTAATAGGATTTCATTTGTGAGTTTCTATTACTATCAGTAATGTTAGTATGTTAGTGGTAGGAGAATTTCCACTGAAAGGTACTGCTGCTGCTGAAATTTAACATTTATAAAAGCCAATTTGAAGACTGGCTAATATTGAGTGTTTTGAAGTTTACTTTATGCCGTGCTGTCTCTCGGGTTTTGAACTGAAAATATAACAGTGAAGTTCAAAAGCTATATTAGACCTGTGTGCTCTGATTAAAGCCTTGTTTTCATTTATAGGATATCTCATTCTTACATATTTCTCTGTAGTGCTTTCTCCTCAGTTTTATATTGCAGCTAGAAACTGCCAGTCATCCTGTTGTCCAGCTGAGAAGGATTATTTTGTTTTTCCTGGCAGCTCTGAGCCTTTATTATCAATTTTACTGGTTTTAACATCACAGAGCTATAGTACTCTTCAATAAAAGGGTTTTAATATTTCATGGCTTTTGTTTGTCTCTTTAAATAATCCAAACTGATGAGAATTCTGGTTTGCACAAACCTTGGTCAGGGAAACGAGATGCACGGTGAGCGTTCAGACAGTCGAGACTTGTGGATCTGCTTCCTTTACAGCTGGCTGGTCATCTGTGTTTTTTAAGGGAACAGATAAACTTTTCTTTTGAGTCTGAGTTGTATTTTCCTCAGGCTTGACCTCTTACTGTTCTCTTCAGATGTGTAGAATGAAGGAATGTGGTGTTTAAGCATGAGACCTCAATCAGAAAGTTTCCAGTGATAATGATAAATACTGAGTACTTGCAGCATTTTTCATGTTTGCAGCATGTTGTAAAGTACCTTCTAATCCTTGAAATATCCATTGCTTGTAGTAACTTTAGCTCCATTTCTTTCAATGAAATGCTTCATGACTATGCCTTGATAAAAGCCCATGTCGTACTTAGTGTGAGGTTTTGATCTCATATTCTTATGTTTCTCCACAGTCAAAATTATTAGTATGGTCTTGTTCTGAAACTTGTGCAAAAAAAGAACAATTCTCCTGGGTCTTTTTTTTTCTCAGCAAGCCAAGTTACCAGTACAGCTGCATGTAGCCAGGGTCTGTGCCTTCTCGAGGTGTTCTTCAGCAGTATCTTATCTTGGCAATATTGTGAATTTGAGTAACACTTGAATGGAAGTGGAAACTAAACTGAATCGTCATACTAGTACAGCACTCATATTATTATGGATTGATGACAATATAGACATAAGGAAACTTTCTGTTAATCAAAACAACATAAACATTAAAGCGTGCCTAATAAATATTAGCAAGACGAGCAACTTCAATTATAGTTACTATAAAAAATGAAAGGTAGAAGTACTACCCTAGTTTACTGCACCTGGTTTGAATTGACTGCTCATCTTTTGAGCAGCAAATATTCCTAAATTAGTAACTGTCAAGGTGTATATACTTCTGGACTGAAAGCATTTTCTTGAGTATTTGGAGAACTGGTACCAATTTACACAGTTGTGAGTTTGTGACATTGGAATTGGCTGTCTGAAGGAACTTACCAAACTTTAAGAAATGTTCTGGGTATATGAACGACTTGTGTTTATACTGCAGAGCATGGCCTTTGCAGGAGAAGGTTCATTTTGAAAATTCCTGTTAGTATTAGTTTCGGGCTACAGGTTGTATTTATGTCTAATTTTTATGAATATGTAAGAAAGTTGCAAAATACCATGTAATGTATTTCATTATGTTGGCAGCAGTTTTGAGGCCAAGAGGAATGAATAGCTGGAAAAGCTCTTGGAGTGCAAGGGGCAGCACCACGCTACTGTTCAGGAGTGTGTATGGTATTGGCAAATCATGTTTTCCTGCTGGCAGACAATTCTATTGGAGCTCTGATATGGTTTATTCTTATCAAGCTTGTCACTGTAAGGAAGTTTTAAAATCACAGATTCATTTACTGCTTTTCTTAAGAAGCTCCTTGAATTATATCTCTTTTTTTTTCCAGCTTCACAATGGCAAATACCCATTTCTCTACAAAAATACGTATTTTTCTACCACAGAATTGTAGACTTACAGTTCTTAGGTAAGAGGATTGTCCCTGGAAATTTGCTGGGGTTTTCACTTGTGTCATCTATTTTTATTTACTGCAGTTTAACATCATTTTCCAGCCAGGGTTGAGATGACATTATACCCAGAGAACTTTTCTTACCTCTTGAGCCATTTAGCTGCACTTAAAGCAAGTGTAGACACAGTAAAGTTTTCAAATGCTTCATTCACAGTAGAAGAGCAGGAGTGAGTGGCATAATCAAACAATGGACAAATATCCTGGTAAAACAGTTTTATCAAGTCGCTGCACGGTATCCATGAACTACCTATACACTTATAAATCCTTGGATTGGCAGCTAGAATGTAGAAAATGTTTGGCATGAGCCTCTTGCATTTCTCTTGCTCCTAGCCTGTTGCAGTACTGGTAGTCAGTTTTTAATTGCTTTACCACATCATGAGTTCTGACTTGTTTCGTTTTTTACCTGCAATTACCAAAATTATGCTGGAAGTTTATGGCAAAGCCACAAACTGAATTCAAATCAGCTGACTTAGGGTTTAGAAGCCACTGGGGGCATTTTCCTGTGTTTGTTGGGGTTTTTTAAATTTTTTTTTTTTTTTATTTCAAAGCTCTTTGGAGTGATACATTTAGATATTTTCTTTTCCTTGAGATTGTTTAAAAATCTTTTTGTTATGTTCATATTGCATTTACTTTACATGTGGTTAGAAAATTTCAAATACTTAGTAACAGTAACCTACCAGGAAGAATATGATTAAGAAAGCAACGGAAATCCTTAACATATGTTGAAATTCAGTGCTTTTGACTTAGAAATAGACACAAATGCAGGTGAAGGAATGTATAACATACCATGTATAATACCTGTCTTTCAGTAAACAAAAGAAAGCTTGAAACTGGGAAACCGTAAATTCAGAGCTATACTGGTTTTGTATTTCAGTAGGAGAGTAAATATATTTTATGTACAGTAAATATCCATAAGGTTTTGGGGGTTGAAAATGAGGAGGAACAAAGAAAAGGGTGTACTAGGAGTGACTTTGAGAAAGGTTTGGTAAATTTGAACAGAAACCCAGCTGAATTATAACTTGTCCTTTCACAGAACTTGTTAGCAGTAAGGTCTGCTTTGGCCAGCTTTTCCAAATACCTTTTTCGTCTTGGCATGTAGGCTAGCTTTGGAGATGTGCAACATTGGAACAGATGCCAAAAGCCCGGAGCTGTCATATCAGCTTAATTTCTGGCATCTGAGGGTGCAGGAAGTGTAATAGACATTTTACTTGTCTTCAGGTGGCATGGCTCTCCAGGTTACACCTGTGTGAGTCTCCAGAGCAGTGTTACTCCTTAGGCTTTCATTTAACTCTCCTGATGGAGAACAAGATTGTGTTTTCACAAGTGATTTGCTGCTGTTCATTCTGCTGACTAAACTACAAGTGGCAGGTTCTGTGTGCAGTATTAAATTCCAAAGTAGACTGTGCATTGAAAGTAACCTTTAGGCTGCCAGCAGAGGCGATTCAGTGGTAGAATGAGGCTTTGTCTTTCTGATGTAAGAGCTTAGGGTAAAACACGGCATTTGATGCATGCATCAAATGTAATGCACCTTTTCCTAAAAATAAAGACTGCTGAGTGTTGGCCAATGTATTTAAAATGCTGTAATTATCTGTCATAAAGAACTGTCATTATTTTTGTTGCATGTATTTAATGGCTAATGCAGTGAGGTTGGGGCCTTCTCATAAATAGTAACAGTAGTTATATAATACATCCAGAGCTGTGAGCACCTGATGTTATGCACAGATGAGAACTGTCTGAAGGACAGGAGAAGGACTTACTTTCTAGTGAGCAATTTGGTGTGGCAGTATGTCACATCCAATAAAGCAAATGCTGGGTGTAAACTTCCACATGGAAAAGAATAAGTTTTATCAGTCTGGCTGGTCAGTAGCTCCTTGAAACAGTTAGGAGCACTAACCATTCTGTCCTGAAGAAAGCTCCAGAAGCAAGGAAAGATCACATTTTCAGGCAGATATATCCCTCTGCCATTTGCCCATTTGTGCTTTCTGCTTTGCTGTGTTTGGTGTCTCAAGGGCTTCAGCCCAGGCTGTAAATGAATATGGCTCTTAGGGGTGTCTGTTGCAACAAAACTGCAAGGAGGCTTTTCCAAATGAGGTAACAGCAAGTGTGTGTGTCTTAGTACAAATAAAAAATACTGTCAAGAGAGGGAAAGTAGAAATAAGTGCTGTAGTTTTGATCACAGCTCAAATGATTTCTGCTGTGTTTCTAATCTGACTGTGTGATCTTGCTTTGATGCCTGTCAGTCTGGTTTGCAGTGGTGCCCATTGAGGGAGGGTTTGAAGATGTTTCTCTCATTAAAGTGTATTAACCTTGGAGCAACTTCTTGTCTTTCTTATTATGTGATGTCTGCTGCAGAGCAGAACATTTGTGGAAGTTCTCTTTTTTTACTGAATAGGAAAAGAAGTATGGCAATCTTGCATGTTATTTATGAAACATATAACTTTGTAAAAGCCTTGTGTATGTATTGTGACTTACATTCACATCAGAATATTGATCTCTCGTCCCTTCTCAGGGGTATATACCAGATTTAAGTACAGCTAGACCTTGAGGAAATTAGAGAGATTGCTGTTTTGAGGACTTCTAAAAAAGGAAGAGAGACAAAAGTGCTGTTATTGAAACAGTGATCTCTTGATCTCTCATTGTTTGTTGGTTGCTTTTTAATCTGTTGTCGTTTTATTTCTTTTTTCCTTGGTGTGAAAACTTTCCATCCTGATTTTGTACTGCTTATTGGAAGGAGACACTGTCAGATTCATTGGCACTGCAACTGAGCAGGCACACTTCCCTCCAGGAGGAGCTTTGGCACATTTGTCTGGTGCCTCTGATCCCCAGGACTGTGTTCTGCTGCCCTTGAACTGCAGTCTGTAATTCAGGATGACAGTGTTGGTGTTGGCACCCTGACTATCTGACAAGTCACCTGGTCCCATAGCTGTGGTACAGTGGGTTTTTTTAATGACATTTCCCCCCAGCACCCATGCTCAATCATCAATCTCTCAGCATATTGCAATTTCAGTTTTTCCATTTACAGCTAACAGAGGGAAGAGCAGGCACTTTAGGTCCTCCTTAAGCTACTTGCATTCTTTTCTGGCCTTTCAGATGAACATTGCTTCTCCCCACAGCACACTGAAAATATGCTTTAAAATTTTCCCCTGCCACTCTAAATCAGATGCCTTTTTTATTGTTTCTTCCACAGATAGTTTTTCGAGTCTAAAGAATTTACTCTTTTCTTCATTCTCAAGATAAGGGCAGTCTGCAAAGACCTCCATTTGCCTTATTTGCTCCAAGAATCTGGTTTCACGACTGCTTCATATTTCCCCATCTTATTATCTTCGTCCTTCTTCTGTTGGTTGTCACTAAAACTTTTCCATTTTTCCAGTTTCAAAGGTGACACTTGCTTTCTTATTTTAAAATTGCTTGTCAAAATGAAAGCTGTTTATACAATCCACCAACATTAAGTGTCATTTTATAAAACTCTGAAAAAAAGTTACTTAAAGAAAGAAAACCCTCTTCATATCCCTTTGTGTCTGGTATGTCTGCATATATTGTAATCTTCTGGGCATCCACTGAGTACCCCTGTGGGTTATCAAAGCACCAAACATGATCTCTGTCACCGATACCATTTGACTGAATTTGCAACCAGGTAAATTCACAATGATCTAGTTTTATTTTGACAATAGACATGTATGTGGCCTTCACATAAAAGCTCTTTCAAGGAAAGAAGCTTCATCATCGATGTGTTATTTTACAATTTTATCTTTTTTGCAGTAATTCAGATTCTGTCTAGTGTCTCCGTAGTAAGCTGCTTGTATTTGAGGGAAATGTTTTTGATCCATGAAGCTGTGATGAAGGCCAAGCTTAGGGAAGAAAGTTGCTAGACTCTAATAGCAGCATGTCTGATCAGGCCCTTGGAAGTTTAGGCAGGGAAAGCTGTGTTCTAGACAAGAGTGTAGAGTGAAGTTTAATTAGTGTTTACGCAGTCTCCTTGGTACTTGGTGCATTGCTGCTGTCTTTAGCTTTGTGCTTTCTGAGGTGAGCCTGGGTTTTTTTTGGCCATTAAGAGCTACAGCTGCAGTGCCCTTCATCTTTGTGACAGGCATTATGCCAGTGCATTAATTCTGAAAGCAAGTAACAAGAAGAAGAAAGAAGGAGCCCAAACTCTTCCAGTCACATTAAAATCACAGTTTGACTGATTCCTGTTGTTATGCTTTCTGGGATATGTCAGATACATGTTTCCCCTCTGAGGTATGTGCTGCCTGAACATCCTTCCTTGGCTGTTTCCTTGGCAGGAAGTGAACCATTACTAAGCAGAGTTTTGAACTCACCTTTATAATTTTGTCACCAGTAGAAAATGGATAAATGCATAGTTTAAAACAAAGTTCTGCTGTTTATGCTGTAAAAATAAGGTCTTGTCCCTTATCAAGGCTGTTATGAATATTGCAGTGTAGTGGCTAAATAATAGATTCATAGTTTTTCTTCTGTGAGCATAATTGACTTGCTGAGCAGTTGCTTTGATAATTCTTAACCATATTTTCACCCAAGTGTGTGGTTAATGAGAGCATTATGTGACCTAATCACTTAGCTTTTCACAGTAATACTGATCTTGTTTGTAATCTCTTGATTTTGTTGTTGACCCAGTACTTTGGTTCTGTGTCCAAATTATCTTAATTTTAAATGAAAATATTTCTTGTCTCAGGAAAGTCTAATTTCTATGCACATTTGTCAGTAGTGAATACTTAGTGGGAGTGATTACTCTCTAACTGCTGGTGCCAGTATACCTCTGGGAGGTTCATCAATCTTGTGCTTTTTAATTGACATCAATAACGTGTTTACATTTATCAATATTTCTTAATTGTCAAGTTATAACCATGGAAATTCAATAATAAATCATGCCAATGGTTAACTTCATACATTAGATTTTTAAGAGTCTCCTTAAGCACTTTGACATGTTGTAAATTGCTTTTAAAATGATGTATGTATACTCATGGGGGAAGAGGAGAAAAAAATTGGTATGCAAAGTCGTGCTGTCAAATAATACTGCAGAACTGGCCCAGTGACAGTAACATACCTTTCCCACACGTAGGATATGCTTTATGGGGAAAAAAGGAGAGTAAGTCTTTTCAAATTGCTTGTTTTATTACTAATAATTTTGTGACTATGACAGCACTCATACATTTGTTGTGTCATCCCCAGGGACTTGTCAGGGCTGGGACTTTTTGCATTCTCTCAGCTGTACAGGCAAGACAGAGGACAGAGAGAATTACCAGTTCTACTGCTCCTCTGCAGAAGTAGCAGTGAGCTGTGGGAGACCAAGGCATCCTGATTTTGATGGTGCATTTCATCAATGTCCTTAAGATATTGAGGTGGAAATTAAGGCGGCTAGCTGTGTTTAAATACAAGCATATATTTAAAGGCTTGGGTGCACAGGGAACCAAATTATTTGCCCAAGTTCACAAAATATGCTTACAGCAGGAATTAAAGCATGATAGTCCAAGTGTTATAACACTGTCTTTCTCAGAAGGTATCCCTTCATCATCTACCTCGCTCTCTTCTCTGTCCCCTTTAAAACCAAGGAGCAGTATTCTGAAGAAGGAAATCTGCATAGACAGAAAGCTGGCAGGAGGCTGACCATGTTGTGTCAGTCTTACCATATTTTATGGGCTACACCAAAGACAGTATAAGAACTAAAAAGCATACCTAATGAGCTGTGAAGAAAGAAGTTGATGCTGTTTTCTAGGTATGTAAAAACCAGTGTGAACGCCAGGAACATCAAGCCTGGTTTTTATTTGAAAAGTCTAAGTATTAAATATTCCAGTTTAGTCTAGCAGCCATTTTGTTGACTTCTTGCAAATGTTGTAAGTCATAAATTAAACCTCTGCCTCCTTTTTTGAATGAGACAAGACTGATAAGAAACAGCTATTAAACAAAATTACGGTAGTTACCAAATCCTATTGCATTTAAAGCAAGTGTGTGTAATCAATCTCTTTTGAAGGGTAGAGCAATTCACAGGACAAATCTGTTGGCACTTTCTTTAGCATGGCAGACTAAGTACCTTCATGTTGCATGTAGAGGGCTTTGCAGTAGGTTGCTTGTGTGAATAAGTGATATCTACTTTCAAAAGCAGACATCCTGGGGTGCAGCTGGTCTGCCACGTCAGCCCAGACACTGCTGCACAAGTTCTGAGCTAGATGTCATTCACAGCCTTTTCTAGAAAGGTGAACTTGGGTCAGTGTATGAATGTGTGAACGACACAAGTCTTTAAGAAGCAGTGACCTTTCAGTGGCATTCAAATTTTATTTGTGCTTTTGGTTTCAGACTTACTGAGGTACTTGAGATGTGTATGAAACTAAATTTAGTGTGGCTGTGTGGTGGGTTGACCCTGACTGGACACCAGGTACCCACCATAGCTGCTCTATCTCCTCAGCTAGGCAGGGGAGAGAAAATACAATGAAAGGTTCATGGGTTAAGTCAGAGAGAGATCACTCACCAGTTACCCTCATGGGCAAGCCAGATTCATCTTGGAGAAATTAGTATAATTTATTACCAATCAAATCAGAGAAAAGTAATGAAAAATAAGACTAAATCTTACAAACAGCTTCCTTCCACTCCTCTCTTCTTCCTGGGCTTAAAATTACTCCCAATTTTCTCTACCTCCTTGGTGTAGAGGCTGGGAAATGCAGGCTAGAGTCAGTTCATCATATACCATTTCTGCTGCTCCCTTCTCAAAGGAGACTCCTCACACACTTCCCCTGCTTCACTGTGAGGTCCCTCCTGCAGGGGACAGTCTTTTATGAACTTCTCCAGTGTGAGTCATTCCCATGGGGTGCAGTCCATCAGGAACAGTCTGCTTCATCTTGTGTTCCTCACAAGGTCACAAATCCTGCCAGCAAACCTGCTCCATTCCACTGGTCCAGAGGTCCTGAGATGAGCCTGCTCCAGTGCTTCCTATGGGGTCCCAGCCTCCTTCAGGCATCCACCTGCTCCCATCTGGGATCCTCCACAGGCTGCAGGGGGATCTCTGCTCCACCGTGGGCCTCCCTGGGCTGCAGGGGCACAGCTGCTTCTCCGTGGTCTGCACCCTAGGCTGCAAGGGAGTCTCGACTTCGGCGCCTGTAGCACCTCCTTCCCCTCCTTCTGCACTGACCGGGGTGTCTGCAGGGCTGTTCATCTCACATACTCTCATTCCTCTCTCCTGGATGCAACTGTGCAGGTTTTGGTTTTTTTTCTTCTCCTTCTTAAATATCTCAGAGGCACTACCACTGCTGCTGACCTTGAGCAGTGGCAGGTCTCTCTTGGAGCCAGCTGGCACTGGCTCTCTCAGACACTGCGGGAAGCTTCTGGCATCTTCTTAAAGAAGCTACTCCTGTAGTTTCCCCTCTACCAAAACCTTGCCACTGGCTGTTAGCATGAAGAACATAAAATCTTGCATCAATTCTGAATTGAGTTCAGAAAAAAATATTTTTATTCACTGTCCTCCACAAATATATTTAATGCCATCATAGCCTGAAGTGTAAGTAAAACTAGTTCAATTGTCACATTTTCTGGTACTTTGGAGGAAGACTGAAATAGCTGCTACCATCATCAGGTGGGATGTGTTTTCAAATATAAGTGGGCCTGGTACAGGAAACTTGTGTTTCAACCTTCTTCCTTTTCTCAGACATCCTACACTGAGTTCCTGCTGGGGCTACTGAAACAGTAAGGAGTGCAATGAATATCAATAATGTATATTCTCATTGGCTGAAAAGAGGGGATGACTCTTTTGTTCAGAGGGTAGCTGAGCAGATTGAAAGCAAGTATCTGGACTTGTGTTTACACATTTATGCTGACTAATATGGGTGCTTGAGAGCTCAAGGTACTCTGGAAGTCACAAGAATGTAAGCTACAAAATTATTTAAGGATTCAAGAGCATGAGCATTTTCCCTCTATTACAGTTTCATATTTGAATAAGATCAATACAGTGTAAAAGTAGAACTTGTGGTCTTTTTCATCTTTTGGTAAAGTACAGGCCATCTGTGATTCTATTCTTTCCTAAATCTTCAACTAAAAAGAGAGTAACTTTATGCTGCAGATCTGTGGGGAATACTTGCTTCAGGGAAGCTGAAGAGCACTGTGGAGTTTCACAGTGCACTTTATATTTTTCACAGGTACTTAGCATATGCATCTCCTGCTGGAAAGCTGAAAGCTTTGGGTAGAGCAGTAATGGGGCTTAGGAAGTACCCTAAGTAACCAGTATGCAGTAACCATCGCCACAGACAAACAAGGAGCCTTTCATAGAATCACAGAATGGTTTGGGTTTGAAGGGACCTTAAAGGTCATGTGGTTCCAATCCAAGCCCCCTGCCGTGGGCAGGGACACCTTCCACTGGAGCAGTGAAGCTCAGCTGATCAGAATTCAATGATGGTACTTTTAATTTCAAATGTTCATAACAGTCAACAGTTAAGAATTTAATTTTTAAAAAACACTACACAACTTAAGCTATTGTGTGCAAGTCAGTTGTCAGTTCATACCTGGCCCCCCTGACAGGAAGACAGTTGATCTGGAAATAGTGACAGATAATTCGGTCTAGATCAGGTCACATATTTTTTTATATCCATGTAAGGTAGTTAAATCCAGCTGCATAGCACATTAGTTTCATCAGTGCTGCTTGATTTTGGTTTTTTGTTTTTAACTTTTTTTTTAAAAGTTCTTTATTTGACTTGCTGGCTAAGGCTTTTTAAAATGTAAATAGCAGTCTTGTACCTCTAATACAGAGTGCTGTAAAGCTGAGAGGAGAGCCTGACCTACTCTTACGAAAGAAAACAAAATTGATGAAGAGTGGAACATAGGAACAGAGAGATCCAAGGTTTCCCACAGTATAGTAATGGATATGACCTTTAATATTGAGGCCTTTGGATCAAATTTAAGTTGGCATTAAAATTTTCTAATAAATTCCCTGCTGAATCTCATAGTTTTTTTCCTCAGATTTAATTCAGTAAGGTCACAATAAAGCAAGTGCTGTCTGTGGTATTGTAATTGCTCTCAGCAGGCTGATAATGTTATAGCAGAGAAGTACCAGCTACTGTGCTTTTATTCTGTTCTTCAAGCACTTTCCTTCCTACATGCTTGCTCCTCCTGCTCTCAGGTCTACCCTAAGTAGGAAGTGAAACTGTTTCAAATGCCATTTCCTTCTCATTTTAACATGTTTTTATAGTAATGCTTTCCTGAGTCTCTTCAAGAAAGGGAATAAAAGTGTAGCCTGTCTTATTGCAGAATAATTGGAGGCTGATATTTCCTTTCCTTGATTTTCATCCAAACATACATTAAATTCAGCCTCTTCAGTTCTTAAAAGCCAGTATTCCTAAACATGCAATGCTTAGTTCATTTTAGCTTAGTGGTTTTATGGTTGTGGAATAGATATACAGCTAAATGAGTTTCTCTTAGACATGTAGGGAGAAACACTGAATAACCGCAGTACTGTATTTTGTTGAAAAAAAATGACAAATCACAGCTCACCACAGTGAGGCAGTTGTAGTTTGGGTCCTGCACCACATCTTTTGCAACTTTCAGAAGAGCATTGTTAATGTTTTTTGTATGAGTGCAAATTCATACTTGGTGTGCTACTGGTAGATCTGTTACTGCTGTATTGGAGGTAAATAATGCCCAGCAGAGTGCTGTGATCATGGTTCTCCCTGAAATGTGACTGTGAGAGACTCGGGGCAATTCTGCATGAGTTTCCAGATGCAACATCGTCCTTTTCGAAATCTTACAGTCTGTCTAAAATGTCATCTTTCTGTCTGTAGTGGTGCAGCTGTGTGTATCATAGCTAGTCCTTTTTTAACAAATGAAGAGGTATCTTAAAACTCTGTAACTGGATCACATGATGGGGCCATGGTGGACCAGCCTTTTAGGTATGAGGCTAGATATGCTTTTCTTGACTGTGGACATAAAGTAATAGTGAATGTTCCTCAGCATAACTGGTAGCTCAGGCCTTTGCTGTTTCAAAGGCCCAGCCTGGACCAGCCATTCTTACTTGGTTTCCAACACCTTGACTGGCTTCAGACTTCCCCATCTCCACCCTCCTGGTCCATCATCTTATTGCACTCTTTCCCCAAGGCCCCGAATTTCTTACCCAAAGTGTCATGCACAGACACGTGTGCGTGTCTGCAGCTACATGCAGGCATTTACTGTTCAGTGCCCGTGGCATTCATTGCTGCTAAAGAAACCAGTCTCAGTACAGAAGAAAATCGCTGGCATGGATATTCCTCTGCTTGTGAGCATAGTCAGCTGACATACATTCGATGGGATATGTCCTCTTGCCCACATGCCATTTATTGGAAATTAGGAGCAACAAAAGATGTTTTACAAAGGTAGTTCCAGCTCTGAAAAGCGTGCAGCTGTATTCTGCCCACCTTCAAACCCCATGGCAAGTAGAACTGATCAGGTCACGTGGACACTTTTGATATTACATAGTGCTGCTTGTATACATGTGCTGTGTCTGCTTCAGTAATTAAAAACAACAGATGATGATCTTCAGCCATAACGTTTCACCTGCTTGGTTATTGCTCATCATTTCTTCTTTTTTTTAACTGCTCTTGATGTCTACTCTCAGCGATGGATCATATGGTGCTGGTAGGATGTATACCACAATGCCAGCATGTTTGATGAACGTAAGTGAGAAAAGCCATCACTTCTGCAGTGTGTGGAGTTTCTCCCAGCCACCGTGCAGGCATGTGAAAGGAGATCACTCCTGATCAATAACTGCCCATTGCTTTTTACTTAAGGCATACACAATTTATGTATCCTGCTGCTGCCAGAGGAAACTAATTTCCAGCACCAGAGATGCAGCACAGCTACTTTAAAGCAGAATGGTCCTGAGGTGGAATGATGTTACTGACCTGAAACACTTCAAAAAGCTTGATTCTGAAGCCTGCTGTGGTTTGAGCTTGCAGTTTCTGAGATAGGTTAACACTGCTTTGAATCATTGTGAGACATGATCAGACTGTTGCTTTGTAAATTAAATAATGAAGCGTTTATGTGTGAGAGTTTCTACTGTAATTGGTAGTTAGACTGTGCTTTGAAAAGATCAGAGTCTACATCACATGACGGTAGGATCTGGAATTTGTTTTGCAAACTTGACTTTTAGTCATAGAGACATGAAGTCTTCCAAAATCCAGGTTTGATTTATAATACTTCATGTATTAACTGTAGCAACAGGAGTGAATAATCAAAAAGCCCTTTGGGTAGCATGATTTTTTTCAACTAAATTAATAATTGGCTCGAGTTATTTAGATGAAGGCTCCTGCGGTTGAGAGAGACTTGCCCTTAGTTTTGCTGTAGATCTCAACTGTGAAGAAGTGGTAAGTTTGAAGGATTTTGATAAAGCGGCAAAAATAAAACCTACCATCTTTGCCAGTTCTTGGCAATTTACATATATAAGGTGCCATTGCCCCAGGACTTCCATAGTGCTGTATGAATTGTAATAGCATTTGTGAATCAGTCTGCTTTCAGATGTCAAATGGCATGTATTTAACACTTATTAGCCTAGATATAATGTTTTAAAATCTTGCCACTCTTCCAAAAAAATTCCAATTCCGTATAACAATTTTACCCTGGCTATTAAAATCATGTCTCAGACTGGGCAATGTGGGATATTAGATATCCCAGCGGGATATGAATTCAGTGGTAAAGAAAACTCACTGCAGTCAGTATCTGTGATTTTTTTAAATCAGTGATTTTTTAAAATTTCTTGGTGAAATGTCCCTTCTTGTGGTAAATAATAAAAAGTTTCATCTCCCCTGCACAGAAAGTAAGAGTTGAGTAGATTTGACTGTGATATTTTGTCCTGAATTTTTACCTGTGATATTATTACATTATTTATAAGTATTCCTCTCTTTACTACTCTCAGTCTCTAAAGAGTGCTGTTCACAACTTAATACTGTGAACCCATCGGATCAGAACACTTTTGTAATAAAAGCTATTAAATATTTCCCAGTCCCATCTGAAATTTTTCAAAGAACTGAGAACTTCATATCATGATTTAACACAACAAATCTTTCAGTGCCATTTGATTGGAGTGAAAATAGGGGCATTTCAGATTTCTGTTTTTCTTTTTTTGTAGTTCTCTTTTTATGGATAAGCAGGGCAGTTGGTAGAAATCACATTGAGAGGAACAATGAAAATTCTGTGTTACTAAGATCCATTTAAGCAATATCTATTTTGGAAATATTTCTATATTAAAAGAATCAAGTCCATGTATTTCTGATTTGGAAATGCTAGAGGTTTGAACAGATAAGACAAGTTATCAAGTCCTGCATCATATGATCTACTGGACTTTTACGTTTGGTTTCGTTGCATTGATCCTGGGATCAATGGAAGGTGTAAAGCAAGTATAGCTGTAAACATTCACGTATTTTTTGTACACTCAATCCTCATAATGAAGAAGACTGCATACAGAGATTTTATCTCCACTGGTGTTGCTCTTGGAATTCTTCTCGTATCTTTAATGGCTGTGAGTAGTCTGTCCTTATTTAGGTGCTATCCTGTGCTCTCCTTTCTTTTGGGTGCTCTATGTATGTACTCATCCACCTCCAGATGATTTTAAACCTTAATCTTGAACCATACTCTGCTTCAATCCATGTTTTAAAAGAAGAAGTATTTTTAAAAAAAGGCCAGAAGAGCAACTTAGGGTCAAAAGAAGATTTCTGTAAGAGGCAGGACTGTAAGTCCTGAAATAGGAAACCATGTCTGCTCTGATCCAACTGACTGTTCTGCCAGTCTGTGTCTCTGGGTCACATTTGTATTGGTTTTGGATAAAGTAAGATAATAAGTGCCAAAAAACCCAAGAAGAGGAGGAGGAGCTGATGGCATTTCTTGCATTAGTTTTCCTGCTCTCTATTATCATGTTCAGGAGACTGTGACTCAAATAATGCTGAAATGCTGCTTCCAGCATCCAATTGAGATAAAAATCACACCCTTAAAAAAATCTGTGCTGCACTGTGTTGATATAGGCCACTTTTAGAAACATGGTTTTTTTCAAATTTTTAGATGAGTTTTAGATGAGATTCAGATTTTGGAGGTTTAGCCTGTTTTAAAAGCCGTTGTTGTTGTTATTTATCTGATTGTGAAAGCAATGGGAAATTTTGGGAGGCAGGAATGGAAATACCGCTTTTCGAAGATTTGTTTGGATTGTGATACTATTATTTAAAATTAAGCATTTCCTTGCTATTATAGTAAGTACAAAAACACACTAAACTTGTGGTTTCTAGGAGTACTTAGTCTGTTCTTGTTAGCAGATTGTCCTCCTGTGCTCTAGGTATCAACACATGTATTTTGGCTTGTTTCTACCATTTGTTACTCACGAAACTAAAATGCTAGAAGCTTCCAGTTACGTATCAGGAGGTACAAGATAGGCAGCAAAGCAATTCCAACTGCATGTGACAGTGAATGATACCAAAAGTACAGGGCAGTGACTACACGATTCAGGGGGCTGCTCCCCCAACCTTGACAGTTTTCCTGCTTTTTTTATGGTATTTCTACAATACCAGAGGAATGAAGGAAATTCCCCCTCATGAGAGCTCTACCTTGTAGCCTCCTTGAGACCTAGAACCATAAGTCCAAACTATGTAACCGTCCTACAGTGTTTAGTGATTTTGTGATTTTTTTTTTCTTTTTTTTAATTGGTTTTTTTGGTAGGGATGTTGTGGAAGATTCAGACATTCTTTTCTATCTAAAACATGTAATAGGGGTTTTTGCTGTAATTATTTTCAGTATTTTGTGGGTTTGGTATCTTTACGAATAATTAGTGCTGGTATTTGATTACATTAATATTAGCTAAACTCAGACTTTCTTTTCATCAGAAGTCTTTTGGAAAACAATGGCTAAGGCATGTCATGATTCTTCTCCCCAGAATTTTCAAAAGCATTGTAAGAGAGAGTTATGTGTTTGCTGTTTCCCTTTCTCATGGGAACACATTTCTTTCCAAGTTGTCTAGGAGCACTTAACTAAAAGGCACAAAGAGGTGTTGTTGTAACATTCTTCTTAATAAACAATTTGAGGGTTTTTTTGCTTATGGTACAAATAGTTGTTGACATTGTCTTTTCATTTGAAAGATTGAAACCCACATGTAAGGACAGTGCTTCTGTGACGCAAGTTCAGATCAACTATAGATAATTTTGCAGTAACCTATACTAAATGGTAGTCACCATTTAGTGAAAAAAAGAGGATGCATGGAGAGCAATGTCATGGCTAGAAGAACATGATACTGGAAAAAAGGTCTGTACTGAGATTAAAGAAAACATTTAAGTAGCATTAATGAACCTTAGCAAGAGTAGTGTAGTCCCTTTGCCCTATAACTGAGTGAGAAAGCAGTGTATATTTATGCTTGTTCTTTTTCAGATAGGTAAGAAACTTGCAAAGGTTGTGAGATAAAGAAAAGAATTTTTGAAAAATGACATCTTAATTCTGGTTCTGCCACATACTTCAGTCATGTAGAACATCATTTATGTTTTTCATCTTTATCTGTTGTCTTAGAGTCTCCCTTTCTTAAAGCAGGTAATTCTTCAGTTGTAGATGTAACAAAGTTAGTTTACGACTCACTTCATATGAAAATGCTTCTTGGTTTGGGTGACGTGAATATATTTTTCATTTAGGAAATACCTTTTTGCTTTAGAGAGTTTGCAGTCATTTGGACTCAAAGTTCATTTGAGATATTGTGAATAAGACAGAATTAAAGCATTGTAAACCAAACTGTTAGAAGAATGAACAGTATCTTACAATTACCACTGCACAGATAGTCAGGCTGGAAATTTTATTCGTTCCTCAGTTGATCTCACATGTAAAGCTGGTCTTCAGTGGACCTCAGTCAAAAGGGGCCTGAATTTTGCCTCTATACTTTGTTCTATACCTGAGGTTTCTGTACTCCTTATCAAAGGATGCTGTACACTTGGGCATTAGGTATCTGTCTAGCCTGATTATTGAGTACAAGTAAAGTATATTATGCCTCTGCAGTAAATGGAACCTACTTTTTTTCTGACCAATTCAGCTTTCATTGCACTAAGAGGATCTTAAAGTGTTTGCTCTTAGTTTGTATATCTGTTTTTCAGTATATCTCTTTGTACTGCATGTATGTAAGGGGCAAGTGATACTTTGCAAACAAAATGTGATGTTTACGTTTAATTGATGGCACATTGCAGTTAATTCTTCTGGAATTTGATAGAGGTTTTTGCTTTTTTCTGCTTTTGTTTGAGTTGGATTGTTTGTGAGTTTGGGGAGGATTTGTTGTGATTTTGGCTTTTGGGGCTTTCTTTTTGTCCTGCCCATTATAAGTCATGTTTTCATTAACTTTACTTATCGTGCTATGTCAAGACACCTGCAGGACTGGAGCATTCTTTAAATCCAGGGGCCTTTTGGTCTTACTATTTGAGCTTTGTTGAACACTTAAACAGTATTATAAAGCTGCAGCATATTTTCTGTAGTTTTAGAAAAAATTATTTTGGTTGTTGACAGTCATTTTCCGTGTCTGGCTATGAAATTCCTCCAGCTTTCTGCCCCTAACATGGTGTAAACAGATTTAGGAAGTGGTGTATGTATTGGAGGTATCCATATTTATCAAAAGAGAAATCACATTTTGAAAAAACATTCAGGAAAATTAGTGGATCTTTTTTGAAGGAATATAGAAATGGTATGTAGAGTGGCAGAAGCACCTGTGAAAGTGTGAAAGGAAGTGGCAGAAACACTTTTTGTTTCGTTGGAAGGCAAACCTAAATGATGAGCTTAACAGAAAAATTAATATAGTCTGTTTTTTCCTTTAGAGAAGCAAAAACCCTCTGTAATCTTTTTTAGGCTACTTGACATTCTTCGTTCTCAAAAGACTGACTCTTTGCTGTCCTATGACATCCTGATATTTAGCATACTAGTGAGACTCTGAATTCTTGTAGACCCAATTACGGAAAGTCAGGTAAGTGGCATTTTTCTTTATTATATTGCACAGCTTTTAAGTTATACACTGTTACTCTACGGATACACTGTAAAACTGATACAGGAGAAAAGCGCAATATAATAATATTTAAAAGCCACTTACCTTCCTGTTTGTGCAGCCAATTCCATGGCCCATCCCATGCGTGTGGTGTGGAGGGCATGAAGCCCCTGCACAGTGTGCACTGGGGCACACAGCTGGTTGAGAACTGGGTCAATCTTTCCTTTGTGTATCTGAGGCACGAAAGGACAAACACAAGGGCAGCTGTTACTCAGCTTTTGAGCACTGAGAGCACTGATTGTTCACTTTGGTGCTGTTTGACCACTGATGTTCAAACTCAGGTTTTCTTAAGGCGGAAGACCAGGTGGCATAGGCTGGAAACCACTCCAAAGCTATCCTGATTTGCTAGTGCCAATAACCTTTTCCACTACCATATCAACAAGCATCATCATTTAGCTTACAGAACTAAAAGCTGCTTTTAACAGTAGTGTCTTGAGGATTTTGGTTTTGGTTTTGTTCTTTACCTGTGCTCCAGTAACAAAGAAACTTTACAACAAGGGCTACAACAAACTGAGGATAACATTATTGTATGGCTACATAAGGAGGTAGGGACTTGAGCAGATATAATGTTTATAGTTTTATTGTTCTGTAAACAACTTCCAAATACCATTATTGTTTAAAAAGCAAATTCTATGTCCATAAATGAGGCAGAGCAGAAAAGCGATGTTTAATTTGATCATGATATGTGCTTGTCAAACCTATAATTTCCACTGTTCTCTCTTTAAAGTAATCATGTGACTGCTTTATGGTATATGCACTACAGATTATTTTTTCATGCAGAAAGTGACATTTAAGTAGTACTTAGCATAGATTTCTATCCATATCAGCTTTCAGATTTTAAGCATATTTGTTCCAGCCTTAGTTTTTAAGACCAAGATATTTAAAATAATTTTTAAAACAAAAGGTGTTTTAAATTATGGGTGTCCACTATATCCCCTACTGGATCTAGGAAGAATCTTGCTCATACTTCATGGGAGAAAATACAGCTTTGGAAGTAGATAAACACTGGAATTTCAATCAACATCCCAACATAATGAATTTTTCTGAAACTCTTTGCAGGGTAAGAACAGAAATTTGACTAAAACAACTCCTCAGTCTTAGCTGTTGTAGCATCATCATTTGCCATAAGAAATGAAAAATAAAGTTGTGGGGATAAAAGAGCAGTGTATCCATAAGGCTGCACCAGAGGCAGAAGTTGTAATTCCTAAGTCGTTTCTACAAAATTCTGCCCTTTTTTTTTCCTCAATGGAAGTAGAAGGTTTACTCTTGAACTTCAGTTTATGGAAAGCTGTGCATGTTTCATCCCAGTTGCAGAGAAGCTTTGACAAGGCAAGAAATGTGTTTTAATATCACCTTCAATGCCACCCTTGCCTGTCATAATGAGAAAGATGTCTGTTTGGTGACTGCTTTTTCCCAGCTCAAGCCAGCTGCCTCCAGCTAGACCTTTCTTTGGGAAGATCAATCACCAAACTGCATATATATCTCTTGGGAAATTCAGTGTGTGTGAGCAGTAAGCACAAACATCAGTGAAAATTCCCTATTTCAAATTTTTCACTGACTTTGAAAGATTTGCTCATCATCTTGGTAATATTTAACAACCATAAATAAAGAGCACTCTTTATAACTTAAATAAACAGCAAAGCATTTTTATTAGTAGTTAGGCATGAAAACAAATCTTTTTTCTCATATCTAGGATTGGTCCTCCAGATAAGGTTGTAGGTATGTTGTCCTGACAATGTAGGTAATTTATGATACAGCCAGAGGTGTAATTGTTCTGTGAATAAAGAGGAGCTTTTAGCTTCCAGGGATACAAAGTATTTTTCATGAATATTAAGTAAACTTTAATGATTGAAGAAAAGAGCAAAGTGGAGGACAGTCGTTTATATCCTGTCTAAACTGGCCTACAGCCACATTAATGTTTATAACAGATTTAGAGCGTAGCTATAATAACAGTAAGGTTTTCCTCCTCTTTTTCCATGCCCTTTTCACCACTATTTCAAAATACATGTAACTAAAAGGGTGAAGGTTATCTGCTTATTTACTGTAATTTACAGGACAC
Source organism: Callaeas wilsoni (assembly GCA_013398955.1). Lineage (NCBI taxonomy): Eukaryota > Metazoa > Chordata > Aves > Passeriformes > Callaeidae > Callaeas > Callaeas wilsoni. The sequence continues at coordinate 50,210 of VWPU01001816.1, read as the reverse complement.
ATTAAAGAAAAATGGAAAGGAACTGTAATCACTGCTGTTTGAGTAGTAGTGATAGATGGCAATTGAATGGTTTGAGGCTATTAATTGCAATGAGATTATATTAGTTGAGATACCTCTGATGTCAGGTGCTTGAAATATTAGTTATTTCAAAGACAAATTGGATTATAAATTATTAGTAAATCCGTACCGAGGTGATTAAACCCACTTATAAACTGTCAAACGTGGGTACTATTTCAAGTTGTAAGTCTGTCATTTGTATACTGGAAGGGGACTTAAGAGGTAAATTTAGGGGTTATATGGGAATATGTGGAATAACTAGTTACTTTTGAGACTGAGCATTTCCTGTGCTTTCTACGCCTCTAATGAATTTTTGTTCAGCCTTCAAGTTTTCGTAGACCACCACTGGCCTTTTCATCTGACTGGAGGATGCTCTGGAGAGGAAGGAAGCCACTTCTCTAAGGCGGCCTTACTTGCTTAACCACATGGGGGAGATAAAAAACAGCAGATCCGTGCTGCCTTCACGCAGGTCACAAACACAGTTATGGCATCCTCAAATTTCCATTCTGGGGTCTACCACTGCCAGACAGTACTGCTCTCTGTAAAGCAGTACTTTTTTCCAGTGCAATGAAGAAAATATATGGGTCTTCTTGGGAATACCACCCTGTGTCATTCCTCTTACCATTACTCAAATGTTGCTTATTGAGGAAGATACAGGATTCCTTAATGGTTTGATGCTGGATTTACTGAACTTTAAGGAATGACAAATGGAAACAGCAGAAGCTGAGGAATAGTTCAGTAGTTTAAAAAAATTCGTATTAACTTGTTTGTATAGCTACTAAATTTTACTGTGTGTTTATACTCTCACATGCACATACAAACATTTCAAGGATTCCAATCCCCTGCACAATAAAATAAAACAAAGCTGAAAGGCTGAAGTGTGTACATTCAAAGTGGTGAAGGAACAAAATCAAGAGGACATCTTTTTCCATTTATCTTCTCCCATCAATGCTGTTTCATTCCAAGCTTGAGGCTTTCTCATCAATATGTCCTATGTGGCGTTTGGACATTTGTAGAAGGATGTTAGCAGAGCAGCAGACATTTTGGATTACTGTTTTTTACTCTTCATTTTTACATAAAAGGTTTGGTTCGGTCATTGCAAAACTTGGCATTGTAGATAGTCTTTTCTATGTGCTATTAAAAGTGCAGTCATCCATGGGAAATATTCCCCACAAATGTTCAGTTGGTAACTAAAATAATAAATAGCTGTAGTTTATACAAAATAAAACCTCTGTAATGGGCATGACAGTTCCTCTTACATGCCCTGGGCTGGAGCTAGGATTCAGGGGCAGGAGGACTCCTGTTTTCATTCTGCTTTGATTTTTGTACTGTGATATTTCCGGTTTTATTCGGTTTTAGCCATTTCTTGTAGTTGAGGAGCAATTCTGTCCTCCTCACTCCTGCTGAGTATCTGATGTTTGGATTCTGTTCAATTGCTGCAGCAGTTTGCTCCTTCTTTTTTTTTCTTTTTTTTTTTGCTTCTGTGTCAATGCTCAAAAAGTGTTCCTCTTTTGGTGCTGTGACTTGTGGCTTACAGTGGCTTCTTTCCTTCCTCCCTGGGGCCCAGCATGAGTCTTTCCTCTGCTGCTTGTAAAAGGCAGCGTCACCTGGCTGCTGCTGGGAATATCCCAAGCATGCACAGGATGTGTTGGCTCCTTGTCCAGAGCTCACAAGCATCAAACCACTTCACAGAGCTGTCTGTGGGTGATGCTGTATTTAGCAGACCTGTAGAGATGCTGATTGCCTGGAAGCTCCAAGATCCCCCCTCCACATAAGCTCCTTCCTCTGGCTGCCCAATGCAAATGCATGTAGGGCAAGTTATTAAAAGAGAAAGATGGTTTATCAGTCTTTGATGTTTAAAGAGAAGTGATATTCATAAAAAAACTCATAGCCCACCTTCATTCCTCTATTCATTAGAGAACCTGGAGCATAAATTTCAGTCATCCTTAAACGAGTTGTCTCTTAAGGGACTAAACTTTCCAGTTAGTTCAGATAGTTCTCTCAACTAAGAAAATCTATTTCAATATCACTTGTACTCCCATGCCTGCCTCCAGAAGGTACAACATGTGGCTGCTGCCTATCTGTTTTGCCAGAGTGGCTTGCAGCATTTTATGTCACTGAAACCCCTGATTGTATCCTCACTCCAGAATCTTTTAAACTGATGAGGAAACATCAATCATCAGTCATTCCTTTACAGTTTGGTGTTGAAGTGGAAGTCCAGTGTCCCTGGAAGTTGCAGCATTTTACCAGTGTTCAGTTCAGGAAGGGGTGTCAGAATTCCATCCCTTCTTTTTAACCTTGTTCACATTTTCCTTAAAGCTGTAGAACTGTTAACACTCAGTTATAAAGTGTGTCGTATAAATGACATTCAGTTAGGGAAGGACATGTTGGAGCATTATGGTTGATTCAAGTGAGTAATAACACTACATATGATTTGAATGTCTTTTCTTGTGGGTGAGGGAAGAGCTTTCAGCTTTTTAATGTCTTGTCTTTTAAATTAAAGCAAAAGTTGATTGCCAAAGCCATAACAAGAATGGTAACAGAGGTCTGCTGCTACTCTGCTCTGTCTCACATGGCCACCTCCTCCTGTTTAACGTGGGTGTAGCAGGCTGTCTCACTGCAGGTGAGGAGCTCTGAATCAGCACTTTGTGCTTGCTCAAGACTCAGTAATGTAAGGTGTGGCTGTTAATACAGCCCAGGAGGGAAGGGCAAAGCTGGCTGAGAATTTTGGTCTTAGCATAAAGCTCCTTTCCCTGTAGCACATCGTTTGTCACTTAGGAAGCAGTTGCAGGCTAAACTGAGAATGAAAAGTCATCTTCCAAAATAAATACATAGAGGGCAAAGGAAAGAAAAGCGTATATCATTCTTACCAGGAGAGGAAAGTAATCACAGCAATGCTTTTGTTTTCTAAAAATGGGTTTGAAGGGTGCCTCCTCCACATTAGGCAGGTCCCTGAATGATCATTTTTAGTCTATTTTTGCATGTCTGGGATTAAGAAAAATATTGTTTCTCATATATAACTGTTTGTTCCAGCACACAAGGTTAGCTACCTCTTCAGAAAGCTTTGATGTAGAATGGGGAAGATGGCACAGATTATATATAGTTGTTTACGTGAATACTGACAAATGATTGCTGACTTTGTGATGATGCATGTAAAAGAGACTTTTTTTTGTATTTGTTGCCTCCCATGCAGTGACTGTCACACAGGTAACATCCACACAGGCAGATATTCCTATTGATGCCCGGGCTGTTGCATCACTTTTCGGGTGGTAAATGCTTTGAAGAATGGGGAGAGCTGTGTGTTCCATCACCAGCCTCTTGTTCCTTGCTGTTTTCTGGCATCCATCGAAACCATTGCCAACACTGAGCAATAGCTGATGAAATTTTTAATAGTTGTGTGAGCCACCTATAGTTGTTACACCACAGGTATTGATATTGCATTACCTACTGCTACCACCTCGTATATGCCCAGTGACCCTTATAGAAGTAGGGTCAGTTTCTCCACAAAAATATTTTAATCTTTTGCAGCTGATTATTGTTAATGTGTGCATTTGGTTTTGTGGTACTGCAAGAACTTCTGTGTTTCATTTCACAGATTGCAAGGTCTACATCTACTGTGTTTGGATCTCAGTTGTGCTCTACAGGTCATAACAGTGGCATTCTGCTATGAAGAGTGTGCCCAGAAATAAACAGCAGTTTTCAGTGAAGCCTTCTGGTTTACCCCATTCTTTTTATTATTATGTATAAAATTAGAATGCATCATAGCCAAATCAGTACATACATGCTGCTTTTAAGTCAGCTTTACTTTCAGCAATAGAGTTGTAGTAACCCTTGGTATCTGAGAAAACACCTGATAATGGAGCTATAATGTGAAGCAAAATATGCTACAGATTTGACTGGGAACAAGTTCAGAGATCTGGTGTGGCATTATAAGTTGCCTACAGTGAAACCTGTGATCATTTCTGACTGTCAATTGATGGAGAATTCTTCACAGTAATCATCCTTGTGTTGGCATCACAGAACTGCTGTGGCAGTGAATTGTGATTTTTAAGAACCACGTTGTTACATCAAGGGGTTCATTACAGCTGAGCAATCCAACCAAAACACCCTGAACAAATGAAACTGCTTGTTTAACAGCACGCTGCCAATCAGTGCTGCATAACTACTTCATGTTTCAGTCTGCAAAGGCATCTCTGAGGACTGAGGTATTAGGCAGAGAAATTGCATGAGAGAAAGACTCAGTGTGATAGTTACTGGACAGTGTGGGTAATGTAAAACTCAACCTGATGCAGTTGTTGTTTTCTGCATGACAACAAATTAATTGGACATGTCTGTTTAGGTAAAGTGAGAAACCAGTAAAGTTTTATTTAATGGGGTTGTACCTGTACTAACTGCAACAGTATTCAGTAATTATCCATACTTTTAAAAAAATTCTCAAGCACAGCAATTTCTTTTCTTAAAAAGACATACCAGTGTATAAAAATCTTTTTCTTCTTTCTTTGGTAGTGATGTTTGCTGCTAAAAAAAATTCACTCAAAGAACAGTTGATTTTTAAGGACTTTACTCTTCTTTACCTTTAGCTTGAGATTATTTTGTATTAGTTGGTGTTACATTGATGCTAGCAAAAATACTGGCTTGCAAATTAGAATTAAAAGAAAAGACATACCGCCTTGTAAGTTTGGTGTTCCACATTATTCATAATGGTAAAGAAATTCAGTTACTACAAAATTATTTAATAAAGTAGAAGTTTATAGTTGCCTTGATTAATATTCACTTTCTATATTTTTTAGGTGACTTCTGGCTTTCTTTTTAATTAAGTAATTACAAAAGGCTGGGCAGGATATTTTCTTTTCCAAATACGTAGGTGAACAACAGAAATAACTAATATACTTGTTGCAGTGGATTATTTTCCTTTATTCCAGTGAAAGTATATTGCTGAAGCTTGCCTTTTTTTGCCTGGGTCTCCCTTGTCCGTTGTTGTTTAAACTTTTCATCAGTGCCGGTGGGTCTGAGATCACTCACTGATTAAACTGTGATGTGTTCAAGCTTCTGTCATAGCTGAGGGCAGCCCAGTCAGCATCTTCATGCTGGGTTGTAAGATAATGAATTGAACATACAGAAGGAGGAAAATGGAGGACATCTTTAAAATCTTTCTTACACAAATATTTGGACATTATCACATTTCTGTCATTTTCTCTTGCAAACCATTTTGATGGAGTTGAAAAGTAGCCAGTGTCTACAGTATGAATAGCAGAAGTCTGTATTTGTATCTTGTTTTGCAGGCAGAGCTTCCCTGAATGGAACAAGGGGTCTCATACAAAGACAGAATATGGCAGAAAATCCTGTGTAGAATGCAGTACAGTTTTTGGGAAATAGTCTGGTATATTTAATTCTTGCTGTAATTAAATGGTCTTTCAGAGCAATGATTAATGTGGAATCCCGAGGTTCACTGTGGGAACTGTTTCTTTAACATTTATACAGACAAGATTGATTGGAACTAAACTGTATTTATATGACAGGATGTCTAAAAATACAAAATGTGCTGTAAACGCTATGTAATTCAGCATATCAATGTCAAGTCATCTTTTGTGGTTTTGGTTTTGCATTTTTAACATTGCTTTAACTTGTTAGCAATTTTTTATTTTATTCTGTCAGGGGGGAAAAAAGAAAAGAGGCACTTTCTAGTCTTGTGAATTATATACTGCTAGAATCAGAAATCTCTCCTGAATCTGGCTTCTGTAACAGATTAGAATAGCGGTGTCTCTGATCTCTTGGGGCTTCCAATTATTTTTTTTTTAGTTTACTAAGCTAGTATTTAGACAATACAGAATTCAGAAATGCAGCCCATCAGCAGTTTGCTGAATTCGAGTTTCTGTCCTGCTGAATATTAAGGAAGTATGAATGAAGTTTGGTAAAATACGTTGAGGCATTCTGCAGCTATATATTGCTGCTGCAAAACTATTACAAGTATTTTGTAGAAAATAAAAGGTTATCATCCTATTAAAAATGAAATAAAATCTGTCCTAAAATTCATAAACAAGATCAAATTATGAATGCCAATACATGAAATTAAGGGAAGGAAGTAGTAGGATGCTCTTTTTCGGTGCATCCTTTTTAGTGATTTTGCCATACAGAAAGTACAAAGTGAGAGGCAGCATTAGAAGATGCAAGGCAGAGTCTCCCCTGGCTCTCCTTTGTTCTCCAACACCTCTCCAAGGCGCTTACATATTCTGCTGAGACAGGCTGGTGTGTGCCTGCTTCACGGAGGAAGTTCATTTTGGAAATGAGACGTTCACAGCTGCTGCTGTTGGAGAGGAGGAAGCCCTCTTAACAGGAGAAATGATGAAAGGAAGGGAAGACTTAAGGGCACAAGGTTAAAGGATGAATTAATGGATAGAACAAAGCAGGGTGGGCAAGGAAAAGTAGTTGTTGCTTCATTCCCTCAATTTTTCAACATTTTCAGCTCTCTGGTATTGTTTATGTGGGTTTGACCAACATGGCATAGAAAGAAAAAAACAGAGAGATTCAAGTCTTTGCCAATTAGTGTCTGCCTAAGAAATAACCTACTTTTTAATTATGTTTCTGTTTCGTCTAGGCTGCTGTCCTGAATATGTCAGCTCTTACCACCTCCTTTGTAAATTATATGCCCTGATGTCAGGCAAAAAATGTAACCTGTTTTATAGTTGATGATTTGACATAGATACAAAATCACATCAGTGTTACAGAGACAGTTTTCAACCTGTGGTAGTTGTACCTATTCTGCCCATCCTACCATTGTACAAGACATGTTAAATCAGAGCAGGTTCTTTAGAATCAGTTTCATGTCTCTGCTTGAAAGATGTATGTTGATTTGGTATATAAGTGTAACAAAAACGAAAGACTCCACCAGGATTTTTGTGTGCTTTTCCCCCTGTGTAATTAAGGTCTTGTGCTGATTTCACAGTTCTGCATATTGGTGTTGGTCAATGGCAGTAACTCTCTCAGAAACCAAGGGGAATTGAATTTTTTTTTTTTTTTTTTTTTTTTTTTTTNTTTTTTTTTTTTTAGTAAATTAAATCGTTTGGCTGAAGTGTCCAATTAGCACCAGTCCAATTACAAGATACCCTGGTGCAGGAAAGCAGGAAGCAATACATCTTGCTTCCTGGGAAGAAACTTCATTTTATTTTTAATCAGTGCTATTAAGGAAGACTTCCTTGGGAGCAGGCTTCACTGAGGGTTTGTTCATTATCAGCTCAAGGTGAAGCCAAAGGGAACCTTTCTTATTTCATACCAGGATTGATTTTTAAAAAAGAATAAATAACAAGTGCATGCACAGGGGGTTGGTGCATGTATTAAAAAGTGCAATTGCCACTGCTAACACAGCTGATTTCCTTTGTTGGAAAAGTCGTTGTTCATTACTTACCTGAAGTGAAAGGTTAATGGCCTGTAGCAATCTGAAGAAACCCCTACAAAAATGCACAGCAAGGATCTAATGTTGTTATACAATAGTGCTTTCCACGTACTTTTCCTCAGGTAAGATAGACACAGAAGATAGCGTTTGCTTCTTCTAATAAATACGCTTCATGAAAAGAAGTACCCAGTATAGTGGAAAATGAAAAGGTCCCTGCTACTGTCAAACAGACAGCTGTCACCATGGGCACAAATTTTGCTTTCTTTACTGAGGTTTGCAAAACGTACTGGTTATACTTTGTATAGAACTGCTGAACTTCTCCTTAAAAAGCATCTTCAGTGTAGTAGAAGTAACTAATTTTGTAGTGTGCCTGTTGCTTTAATTGCTTTCTCGATAGCTTAAAACTATTACTTTGGCATACTTCTTTTTTCTTGCAGTTTGAACACAATTAAAACTGAGGTCTTGTTTAGTGTGTTTGATACTTAGGTATTATGAAGAATTTTGTTGGCTCTTGAGCACAAACTCAAGCACTTCAGGGAGATCAATTAGGCGCCTCGCTGAGACACGCCTGTGATGTCGGATTAAGCCAAGTCACTCAACGGCTCGGGGAGAAAATGCAGTGTATGTGTTTCAAACCAAGGAAGAATTTAATGGGTACAGACTGCAACCATCGGTCTGTCGTTGAAGAAGAAACTTAAGTTGGCACTGCCTCTGGAAATGACAGTGCCGCCTGGTCCCTTATGTGTGTGTAAGTAATTGGTGTGGTACTTGGGAAGGGGAATCAGGCTGGCCAGGAAGCAGTTTTTTCCAGGCAGGTACTACCAGAGTGATGGTGGGTAGCTTGGCCACTTTCCAAGTCACTTCACCAAAAAGCTGTACAGATTTTGGTGTCAGCAGGAGCAGAAGGGGGAAGAGAAAATGCAGGAAGAGGCATGACTGCTTTTTTTGTGTGACAGGCATAGCCAGTAACAGGATAAAATGTGCATCAAATGAAATCAGCTGATTTTTAAAAGCTGTGGAGTATCATCCCTTATTTTCTAAAACGTGTAACTGGAGCTTAGTCAAAGGTATCCAAAGAGCAGTAGTGCTGGTACGAGCAGTTCCAGCATGGGGTTGGTTTCCCAATGAAGGCATCTAGGCAGCCCCCAGACCACAGGAACAGTTCTTACACAGGGCTCATGGCCAAGGGGGAGCCCATGGTGGGCTACACTGCTACAGAGAGAAACCCCAACCAAACCAGGTGGGTGGGGACATCCTCAGGGCCATGACTTCTCAGGATATAAAGGTAACAACAGGAAAGTGGTCCCCAGTGCTTCTGAGGAAGAATTCTGCCAGGGCTAACTTGAAATAAGTGAAGTCACATATTAAATCATTAGAACTTTTTTGCAGCACTCAGATTTTCCTTCCATGCTGACCAGTCTCAGCTGGGCCATAGCTTGAGAGAAGTTGACAGTGCATATTAAATATGTATCAGCAGTTTCAATTTATTTAGTGCCAGATGCTGCCAAAATGTCTTTTTTGTCAATGGTATTAGCATAGGCATTGGAATACTGTGTGAAATTACTTTTTAATCTGCCCCTACAAGCCAATAGCTGAGTGTTATATAGATCACAGTCTGTTTGACCCTAAAATTATTGCTTTAGTCTAACTTTTCCATATTGAATAAAAATTTCTACAAGGCACAGATCTTTATCTTGATTTCCTGGAGTAATACTTGATGAACCTACAAATTTTGACCATGTCACTTAATAGACATACATGCTTTCCTGACATAATTGAAAATTTTTAAACCCAGTTGTCTACCTCCTTTTTGGCACATACCTTCCTCCCCAGTCTTATTCTTTCTCCAGCACCATTATTTCACTTATATAAATTATTTCTTACTTCCTGTTTGGTAGTTTTTGCTTAATTAGTTACAGAACTCACTCTACAGATGTTTAAACTTTGTTGCTGTACAGAGAGATGGGGCTGGAAAGAGCTTTGAGCATGTAGACCAAGGAGAGCGGCTGAGCTAAGTCTGATAAAACAGAACCTTCTGGTGAAAGTTGCTGCTACCTTGGCCAAGCTGCAGCAACCAGCTGTGGGGACATCTCTATCCTGCTGCAGTGCAAATAAAAACTACTGGTACTTAAGTAAACTTTCTTGATTTTGCATCGTGGTAGACTAGGAGCACAGCTGCAGTCAGTTGCTGTACATCAGCTGAAAGGTTAGAACTTTTACGCCACTCTGACATGTACTTACAGTTGTCAGGCCACGTGTTGTGCTGGAAATGCTTCTTGGAATTGGCTGTGTGAAAAAGCAGCTTGTAACTTAGCTTTGGGAAAAGTCCTCAGTGACAAAGGTTATGTGGTGAAACTGATTGCCATAAGGCAGGGAAAAAAAAATACATTTCTTATGCAGGGAATAGTGAGGAAAACTGCAGGCTTGCTCAGCACCATTGCAGCTCGCAAATACATCTCTACCAAAGCAATGAAATACACCATTTCCATGTGATAGTTGCATTGTATGGAATTGCCTTTCAACTGTGTGTGATGTATGTATTAGTTTTGTTTTAGCTGCCATTCTTAAAAGGAACAGCATAAGAGGGAAGAAGAGATCACTTTATTTTCCATACGTGAGTCTTTCCCCTCTGCGTAATGTTTCACTACTTCAGTGAAAGATTTGTCAATCCCATTGCTCCTACCTGGGAATTAGCCTTCTTTTGACTTGTCAGTTTGCAGCAGCCTTTCTTTAATGATGTATGCAAATAAATCTGAGTGCACTACTTCAGATAATCCTCCTTATCTGCATAAAGATGTTTGCTTTCTAAGTTTTCCCTTATTTATTTTATCTGCTATTCATTTTACTCAACTGAGGAGGAATGCAGGGAAGGGAGGGAAAATAGTAGCATATCACTAAGTTAAACAAGAGTTGACAGCAGGTTACATATTAATAGAGAATAATAAATTTCAACCACAAGATCCCAAAGAGAAACCTCTACAAGGTTTTGCAAATCTTTTTTAATTCATTGCTGGTTGAACTGTTGCTTTTCATTCCTAGCTTGCAGGTTGTATATTGTGCCCTTGCTTTTTATCCTAGTAATTAAAGTAGTCTCTACTGTGAATAGATTACATATAGTAAATATTAGAAATGTAAATTCCCTATTTGTTCTGGAGGGTTTTGTGGCACTTTTATGTGTGTGCTTCAGGTTGTTGTTTGGTTAAGATGTTTTCAGTGTCAAAATAAGCAGCTCCTCCCTTTTTTTGTGATACTGTCTCAATTTGTAAAGCCAAAACAGTGATCTAGATCAACAAAGCTGATCCAGCTGAAAAATACCATGTTTTATCCTTGTGAAAGACAAGAGGTGTCTTTCACCTTCTCGCCACAGGGCAATGAAAGTATATGTTGTAATAATCAAGGAATAAGGGTGGTTAGAGAAAGAACTGCTGGAGTTGGTACAAGCAGCACCACCAAATAGGTGTGGGCTCAAACATCACCAACCCCAAAAGATACAGTCCTTCTCGGGAGCTGAAAAAGTTGAAATAATGTCCGCATTAATCATTGAGCAGACCTCTACAAACATATTAGGAAAGCAAAATACTTTGTGTCAAGAACCTGATGTCTGCATTGTGTATGCTTTGTGTTTGTTTTTTTTACTCTGTACTACCTCTTATCTAGTCTTGATGGTTTAATGCTCGGTTACTGCTGAAGCACAGTCGGCATGGTTCTGGAGATCTCCCAGGCAACTTGGAGCAGAATTTAGCCCATGTGCCCCAAGATGCTGGGCCACAATGTGGAACAAAGTATGTGGAGTGAAGAAATTCACTTTGCAAGTGCGTTCCGTGTACAAAGTAAAACCACGGTGTGGGTGCTTGACTTACTTGTCCATTGTGACAAAAGTGTGTGGTCAAACAACGACTTAGCGATGACCTTTCTAGACCTACCAGCGTGTAACAACTTCCAGGCAAGCTTCATTCTTGATTCCCTCTATTAAGGTTAAGAGAAACCTTAAATTAGAATAGGAGGATGGCTTAATAATTAGCAGGCTGTAGCTGTATACACAACTGGGTTGTGCTTCTGCCAGTGTGAGAGTTCACCAGTTCCTACCTGTGACACCAGTGATGTGTTGAATTGGTGTATTGATACCAAGAAGTATTTGGTGGTGTAAAGGATAGGGACTTGCATTATAGTTTTGGCAAACCTGAGCTGAAAGAAAAAGCAGCACAGATGGCTGAAAATAGTAGTAAAATATTCCATTCCATGTCTGCAGAAATCATTAGACAGTGGCTAAAGGGTTGTTGTTACTGCATCAGATTCACTTGGGGAGTTACATTTCTGTAATGTCCACTAAAACAATGATTCTTCTGTTTTTAAGGGGAGCTCGTGCCACAGGCAGATGTGCTGATGTGTTTCTCTGCAGCCATGAAATGGATTTGTCAACAGTAAAGATGTAGATTCTCTCAGTGGCTTCTGTTTCCCTTCTGCCAGCTCAGCACAGTAAGCAAACAGCAGCATGGCTGTCATTTGCTGTCCGTCATTGCCAAAATTCAGCCTTATCAGTTTTATGGAATTATCGCAAATGTAGCATGTTGGTTTCATGCTGGCAGTAAACAAAGATGACGAGTTTTTATATGGTAAACCAGAAGATCAAAATATGACCTATGACACATGGCAAAACAAAAGCAGCTTAAATGCAGCACTTTGTAATAAGTGAACCTTTGAAACTTTTTGCAGAACTTAGGAGGACGCTGGGCTGAACAACACTTTGATCAAGACTGTGTTTTAGAGCACAGCACACGTGATTAGCCAGTGTTTCATCAGGGGTGCTGGACACTACTTAAGTTACTGCAAGGCACAAGGCAAAAGTCTCAACATTTTTTTGGCAGCAGAGTTAAAAAGCATGGCTTTATCACGGTGTGTGACAAAGTTCCACAGCACCAATCAGCCCTGTAATCACATTTGCTCTGGAATGCTAGCAGAATCCTTTACAGGCATCACTAGACTATTAGAGGGTCATTTATTGATCTTTATTCTCCATGAAGAACCACAGTTTTATTGATTCATCTACCATTTACAAGTCCCTATCTTGGTCTTAAAACCTTTTTTTATTGGTACAATTTGGTAGTTTCTGTTTGGTTTATAGGTATATTTTCTCATTCTTCAGTGGCAGAGAGGTAAACAGATGTGAATAGGTAATCTTATAAATCTGAATCTTTCCAAGTGAATTCAGTCTCTCCAAGCAAATTTATTTTTTCTGTACATGGATATTTTTGAGCTTACTGAGGCAACCAGTTTGTCTTGAGTCTGAAGCAGCCTTTTTGTTTCTAGGAAATCTAAGAAAGAACAGCTTTAAAATTCTTGAATGTCTCAAATTTAATTAAAAAGTCATAAAACCAAATCTAAACTATCATCTCCTAGACAACATTTTATCCCACCTAAAGCAAATGGATTCAGCAAGCATTTAGCTTCCACCATTTCCTCCACTAAGTCTGTAGAACAAGGCTCTTCCGGAAATGTACATCCTTTATAATAACAAATATACTGATCCATGAATTCAGAGTTTAGTAGGGCTAAACCACCACCATTAACTTCTTATTTGTCCTATAAAATGTTGTCTCCCTGTGTGCTTTTCCTGCTGAGCTGTATCGCTGTTATTTTTGCCCACGATGAGCACAGTGGAAGTTTGGCCGTGCAGCTGCAGCTCCATTTATATATTATATCTGGCAGGTTTCACTGCCAAAGGCTGTGATGAGGCCTTGGTAACTAGAAATAGACTGAGCTAAAGCTGCGCCTCGTACCTCCCAGGACAAAAATGCCATGGTTTGCCCAGTTTGAATGAATGCATTGTGTGTTTCTTGTTTTCTTATGAAGAGTGTGCTGAGAAAAACAAGGGCTCCTGGAAATATTGTATGTTAGTGCCTCTGTATAGAGGTCCTGAGTTTCAGTCAGTGGCTTACTTGGATTGGGTGTGAATTTTCAGTCTGTTTCTAATGGATGCAGATGTGAGTAGGTGGTTTTCTGGAGCAGTCTCAGGAGTTTCAGACTGGTGTTTACAGTATTAAAGGCAGACCACACCTGAAACTCAATTTTTTAATTTCTGCATTGTTCCAAAAGACATTTGCATATTCAGTCTTAGGAATTCTAAATAAGCAATTTATTGATAGATGAGCATCTGAATTTCAAAATTATTGTACCTGAAAATTACGTAATCTCTTTCACTTACTGTCATTTATCTCAGCAAGTGGCAAACTTACAACATTTTTAGATGTTTTGAAAAGTATTGTCACTGGCTTACCCTGGATGACTTACACACCCACTTTGGAAAGCATCAGTATCGCTGCTGAGAAGTGCACTTCCTTAAAGCAAGACTGGTTTACGGTTACTCATTCTTCAGAAAGGTGTATGTTAATCCTCTGGGATGAAGTAATTTTCTACTACACTTACGTCGCCCTTGCAAGGAAATACATATATTCAAATCATCCTGGGGGTTTAGGTTTCTGTTTGCTAATGAGTACAAACTTCAAACAGGACTTAACTTTCTTCCCCACAGTTAAAACAACTGTGTTGCTTTTGCAAATCAGTGGCTTTAAATCTTGTTGAAGAGCAGATCCATGAGAGATGCTTCAATGTTTTGTTTAAGTCGCTGCCCTTTGTGAAATATTGAAGCTGGTGCTTTACAGGTATGCACTGGCAATCCATGTCTGCAATGTTGCTGTTCTGGGAATGTCGAATTCTAGCAGAATTCTGTGCATTATTGTCCGGCAACTCTTTTTTACTTTAATTTGTTGTGGATGTGAGATTTACATCGTAAGTGAAGAGCTTAAAATGGTACCCGTATTTTTTGTATTGATTCGGTTGTCAATTTGCCAAGTATCTTCCTCTCCACTCCCTCCTCCTCAGTATCTGCTTTTCAATGTTCACAAGAGAAAGTTTTAGACATTAGTCCACTTGTAAATCAATAGTTTATAATTTCATTTCACTAGCAGTGTCTACATTTTAGGGTTACTCAAAGTGAGAAAAACAGCCAATTGTACACTCAATTCCCACTGTAAACTCTCTAGACTAAGCTATGGAGGAGCAGATATGGAGAATCCATCTTTTTGAACTCCATAGCACTTGCAAGCGGTTCAGGCATGACTCATCTCATACACCCAGCAGCACATTTTGTCAAAACTAGGGATGCTGGGTGGGTCCGTAAACTCCCAGGACTTGCGACGCTTCTTCAGGGATGCAGTTGGTCTCCCAGTTCTGTCTGTGTCATTCTCTGTTCAGCCCAGCATGCAGTCTGCATCTACCAGCTCTTTAGCTGGAGTTTTATAGGACTGAGCACACTAGCTACCCTGCCTGTAGCAAATATGCAGCTTTCTGAAGCTGCTTGGATTCTAGAAAACCCAGTGTCTTCATCACAGCTGGAGAGATGTGTAAGCAAGAATATAAGCAGTGACAGCTGATAACATCCTGCTTTCGGGTGGCCTGTTATTCTCTCTACCACTTTCAGTAATGTGTTCTTCAGTTTTTCTGTGCATACGCTTCTAATTTTTCACAGTTCACAAGTGGTTATTTACATAACTAGGGGGGAATTTCTAGTGGGTATTTTCAAAATATTTCAGGTGACATAGAAATGGTGAAAAAAAAAAAACCAACAACTTACTTCTTTCCCCCTTCACCCCAGAAAATTGTTTCTTAAAGATGAAGTAGTCAGTATCATCAGATGGAGCAGACAGAACATCTCAGTTCCCAGTATTTCCTTCTGGTAATGGTAAAGATATTATATCAGGACATTTTTCTACTCCCGTTGTTCTAGTTTCATCTTTCTAAATATCTTCTACTATCTTACAGCTGTGTAATACAGTCTAATATGAAGGTCTGTTCTGCATATTCTACGTCTGATTCAACCTGTCACCTAGTCCTCATTTGCCAATGCTCACCTGATCAGTTCCCAGCTATTACTCAGTTTCTAATTTCTGCTGTGAAACACAAAAATGGACAAGCTATTTCTGTGCTTTACTTACAGATGTGTGCAGAAATTGTCTGGGAAAGTATAGTAGTGAATTCCCTTCTCCTCCAAGACAGTTTCAGTCCAAAGGGCAGTAAAAACCACTATGAAAAGCATTTACAGGATTTATGAACTGATAGTTGGATCCTGTCATGAAAGAAGGTGAAAAACAAAGCAGGGAATGGGCATCTGTGGGGACTAGTTGCTTGGTTAGTGGTTTTAGAGTTTAATGGAAAAGCTTGTCAAACTATAAGGTGACCACAAACTCCACTGGATCATTTTTTAAAAGGTAAAGTACTTGATCTTTCTGACTTCAACATTTCTTCTTTTGAAAGGTTAAGACACTACATGTACTTCTTGGTCAGAAATATCAAGTGTTCAGAGACCGGTCGGTCTGTGTGTATTTCTTGTGTTATTCTTTCAGGGACAAGAATGAAATTCACAGAAATTTTGCCAAGATGGGTTTCCACTGAGAATGTGAATCAGAGCTCAGTAAATAACAATACACTTAAACGAACTTTCTGTGTTTGTAAGAACCAGGCTTTAAACATGAAGAACGTAATAGCCATCTTGCTATTAATGTTGTGTATGAAACAAAGGCTCAGCATCAAAAATCGTACAAATTGCCATCCAAAAGGACATGCTTTATGCTGTCTTCCATTGTCATGATAAAAAATGTTGCTTCTAGATTTGTATATGGTAGAAATCCTCCTATGTCATCTACATACCTCTCTAGAACAGGTGAAATTCACTGCCAAAAAAACTAAAGCAACAGCAGTCATTATAAATGCAGTTCTTTTAGAAAGGTATATCTTGCTTAAATAAATACCATTGACCATTACATTCAGCTATTTTGTGAAACTGGATGATGATTATTCTTGATTCAGTCATAAGAAAAGTTCCTAGTTCCTTTTACTTAATAGAACAGGGTCAGCCAGAGAGTCAGAAAGAAGAGGATGTGATCTTGATGGATCTCAAAGAATCATAACTTATGCAAGGAGACTTTTTGTTGTTGTTGTTGTTGTTGGCTAGATATTCCAAAGTAGTGAGTCCTGGAAATGTAATTGTATTATTATGTAAGCTGTCCTACATAAGACCACAACAACAGATCCTCTTTTACACTAGCATTTCTATTATTTAGAGGCTACAGTGGTAGGTAGACATATATCCTGATTTTTGATGGTGCAGATGGAAAGATGTAGTCATTTAGGCCTGCATGATATTAGGTATACCAGAGAGAAAAGTACAGCCAGAATTACAACTTACGTCCTAATATGCCCTTTATTTTCTCATAAGAAAATAGTTTATAATGCTTGTAAATCCTGTTGCTAATTCTACTCTAGAGCAGTGGAACATAGTACAGCGTGCATCCAAAAAGTTGGAAATCAAGTGTGCTAATTTTAGTCAGTGATGGCTCAAAGGGTCAAATCTTAGTAATAATGTAGAGAAGAGCACCCACTCACCACCACCTCCTCTTCTCCCACACAAAAACCTGTTTTAGATGAGGTTCTGTTGTGCTATTTAATACACAGAATGGAGTTCACAGTTTGAATATGTGTGGAATTAAGAGTTTGTTTTCATGGATTGCAAATATTTTTAATAAATATTCCAGGCTTAATATTACTGGCGAGTTGTTTTACCATACATTTAATGTTGGGGAGTTGCCTAGCAAGGTCAGTGAAATGAAAATATTTGCTCTGGCATGCAAGCAAGTTCTGAAAGAGCTTAGGCAATATTTCTGCTGCAGAAGGTGTCAGTTTAGAACTGCCCAAGTTCTGCTCTAACTTGTGAATTTTATTTTTCTAAAATAAAGTAAAATTGTTTGGTTCTTCTTGATCCTTCTTCCATGTGGAATTCTTTTAACAGATATGCTGCATGGTTCTGTATTATATTGCTTTGTTGTGTTGGTGGGATTTTTTTATTTATTTCAAGACCACTTTATGCTGTCTCAGAAAATACAGCAGGAAAACAACTTAGGGAATTTGAGCTATATGTTAAAAGCCATCTATTAAATGTAACCTGGTTTAAGATACTCAGTTAATGAACAGATACAAGAAGTAGACTGTTGATTCTACTTTGTGTCTTAGTTAATGTGGGCAGAGAAGAGCTGATACAGATATTTGCACTCTCTGCTGCCTGTTGAAGGTCAGTAAGGTGAGGGGACCTCCTGGATTCAGAACTCCTGCATTTCCTTTACAAAGGTGAAAAGATGACATTATTCGTAATGTATTTGGCATGAGACACTAGTATTTTGCTGGGTGAATTTTATTTTAGTTTTGCAAAATAAAATGCTGCTAGGTTTCAGGGCACCAACATTTATCATGCATTCGACACACAATATAGAAGTTACAAGTTAATATATTAAGTTATGCTTTGCTGAAGAGAGAGAGATTGGATACCATTCATTGCACAGAGGCGGAGTGAGTGGATGTGTTCCCAGTCATGAACCAGCTGTGAAAACTAAAATAGTTTATCAGGAAGGGAGGACATGGGAAAAGGCTGCAAACCTGCCCTGTAAGGAAAGGAAAAGGAGCAATGTCTTTGATGTAACCTACCTCTGTGGAGATACTTGTATACTTGTGTTTTTTCTTTAATTTCCACACCTTTAATAAATGTTTGAATTTGTCAGTTTTGAATTTTATGAATGAGTAACTTATGTCTTAAGTAACTTATTACTTCATTGTAATTTGAATTCATGCTGGATAACAGCAAAGTATAAAGTGAATCTGTAGACCAGGAGCAATAGAACACTTTAGACATCCTTGTCCTCCAGCATATTTTTCATGACACACAAAGAATAACAACAGGGAATCCATTTGAGCTGCTTGAGCCATGCAGTGAATTGGCACTCACTGCAAAAGAACAAGAACTAGCCAAGGCAGCAGTTTCTTCTACCTCCTGTTGGTTGAATTCCTGACATGGAGCCATGTATCAAAGACTGTGGGAAAAGTAACACTGTAAAAATGTATTCACTTTTTTGTCTCCCATAACCTGAGAAACTGCTGTAAGGTTGTATCAATACCTTATAACTGAGAGAAATTAATTTTGATTTTAATAACAAATAATGGGAGTAGTTCCACTTGATTTGTAGTTGTGTTTTTGAACCATTGGTCTCATGCTTAAGAACTTAAGCTTGCAAGAAAATCTGGTCATTAGATACCTACCTGCTTACCTGGAATAATACCATATGGAACAATGCCTGCTTGGAGAGGCAATAGATTTCTAGGGAAAAAAGCAGTCATTTCCATATTTCCTTTCCACAATATATCATCCTTTAAGAGCTGCAATTTGGTGAAATTGGTGAAGTGTATAGTTGCCTCTTACAGGCACAGCCTCTGGCATTATTCATCCACAACCTCATCTTCTACAACAACAGGAAGTTTTCAAAATTTGGGAAGTCTTCAATTGTTCAGTCATAAATCAATTATCAGCCTTGTTCTTTTTGGATCAGGAACTTATGTCAACAGAAAAAAACAAGGACAAAAGTTATAATTGGTAAAGAATATTTTAGACAAAATAGTAACCTTTCACTATCATTTATGCACTGCTTGGTCCTCTGATTCACTTTCTAAATTTTTATCAGTTTACTTTGCATATCCTGACTCAGAGACAGCAGCGTGGATCTTATTGGCAGAAACTAAAAGTAGCTTGTGAGTGCTGACGACATTCTTTTCAATTCCAAGTGGCTCTAATGGCTGAAAAATTATTTTTTGTTTACATGCAAATGTGCAAATTCCCTACCAGAAAGTTTAACCAGATAGGAGTTTAAAAAGTTGGTCTCATTGCATTGCATCACAGCAAACTTGTGAAATTAACTGATCCACTTGGCAAAATGTTTTGAACTACCTATGACGCAATGTGCTGTCACAGAACTGAATGTATTTTTTCCAAATTACTGATTAAAGAAAGAAGTTTGCAGTGCTGAAAACATTATGAAATGTTTAGTACAAAACACTAAAGTCAGAATTGGGAGCTGTAGTAACAGGTAAAAATCAGTACCCATTCTCTTTCAGTTGTTGCAATTGTGTGACCTGGAAACTGCTTTCTCTATAGGAATCTATTTACCTAATTATTTTTAAGTAGATAATATTTTATTTCTCTTTGCATTCTTTGCCTTATTAATTAAGTCCATGCATCTGCCTGTCCTGTGCCTTAAATTCTCAGTAAATTTTACTAATTATAGAACATAAGTTTTTTCTGGTAAAGAGCTAGAGATTGCTACAAACAGCATGCTGCATTTATGAGTTTTATTAGGAGCCTTAAGGACTCTATTTCTGGGTCCTAAATGAACTTTGAAGGTGTCATTCATATACAGTTCTGATAGATGTGGTTTTCATCAGTAATCTTCTCAATAAAATCAATGAAAGGAAAACAAAAACAGAAGGAAAACTGAAGCTAAAGGTAAAATAGAAGGAAAACTTCTAAACTGTTGGAAGCCCGAGGTGACTGTAGTTGTGTACTTGGTCTAGCTTAGAGCCATCATCCAGAAACTCCCAAAATTGGCTGCCCTCTGGCTGCCTTTCTCACAGTTGTCTGTTGTTGACAACAGGGAGAGACACCATGTGTCAGCTCCTTACTGATGCTGACAGTCCATACATCTCCTCATTAAATGTCTTTTAGGATTGTGCTTACACTGGCAGTGCCCCCAGTTTGCGTTTTGCATTGAACTGAGAACAGTTGTTCTGATGTAAGTGGGACTGAAAGGGAGTGGGCAGCCACAGGAAAACTTCTTTGGCCATCTCTTGTATATATACAGTCATGAGAGGGTTTTAATACTTTCCATAGCTTGCCCCCCTATTTGTTTTTGACTGTGCTTGAGATGCATTTTTCTGGAGAAGGAAGGGAGTCATGGCCCGGAGTCTTGGTTCTTGCAAGTGGGAAGGAAATATGTCAGTGTTCGCTGTGCCTGAGGTAGCATTTCAGAGTCCTGGCTGTGTTGTACTGTGTGTATGACTCATAGCAAGCCTTATGGATGTGTCAGTGCCCCCACAGCATCACCTGATAACCCTTATTTTGGGGAGCAGCAGTTGTGGAGCTGCTCTGCACGGCTCCCTCTCAGCAGGTGCCCAGGCCCCAGGGCTGCTCCTCTCCAGCAGCAGGGAGGAGTTGTGCTCTGACAGCCCTCAGAACACTCAGAACCAGCTGCTAACACCAGCAGTGCCAGAAATCTCTCTAAAAGGAAAAGAGGGGGGGAAAAAGAGTTCCCAAGCTGACGTTTAGACAAGCATGATTTGTCAAATGGGCGGCATCTCAGTAGGTCTCGCTGCCTTCCACAGCTTGGGTTGCTTGAGAATTAAGGTACTTGCTTTGATGCTGAAATAGTAACTAAAGCCTCTTTTACACACATGTTTCTGGTAATGCTGATGCTACCACTTGCTGTTGTCCTTTTGGTCTTTTTTGTTGTTACTGTTACACAGGCTGTTGGTTTTTAATCTCTTCAACAGCTGACATAGTGGTTTACCATTTAATTATTCTGCCACTGTCCTTGCAGACCTCAGTGTTTCCATAAGGCAGCAACTCTCAAATATTAGCCAGGTTTTAGTTACTTACTTTAGCTCTTTACATAAGGACTTACTTACAGCTAAGACATGCTTTTTACCTTTTCTGAAAGATACACTTGCTCTCAAGGAAGAATGGACTAAAATGTGCTCTTTTTACATAAAACTGTTTGCTCCTTCCCTTTCTGTGAGTGCTGACCTGGCGGTGTAGGTAGATCCTTTATAGAAATGAGGAAAAGGGATAGTGTTGAACGTCTGTCCTATTTTTACTAAAACTTAAGCAGGGGCAAGAGTCTTCCTCTAAGTGATTGTTCTGGGCACTTAATGAGAATGCTTTGTCTTTCATTATAGAAAGCTGGTAACATTTTATTTCAAAAATGCTTGTGTAAATACAGAATTTAAAAGAAGTGAAGGCTCTATAGCTTAAATAGTTACAGCTTGATCTCAGGAATTACTGGCAATGTTAGGTCTGCTTTAAAACAGAAGGCAACATTGACATATTACACTTGTCCCTTCAGACTTAAGAGTGTATTTGTAAATGTTAAACATATGTCCATTGCCTGTAGCTGTACTGTGGTTTCTAAGACAGAAAAGATGCTCAGAATTTCCTATTCTTAAAAAAGAAAAGAAGAATTTCATTTTTATGAGATAGAAATCTGGGAACCTTTTTTTGTATGCTGAATGAAAAAGCATTAACTTTCTGTCATTCTTTTTAAAAAACTAAATTTGGACCAGGTAGATTTTCTCCTTGATAGGAAAAGCTTGTCAGCTAGACCTTTGGCACCATTTGCTTTGTGCTATGACTCTCTTGTACTTTGGGGAGAATATTTTGAACCAGACAGTATGTTGTGGCAACAGTACAATCACATCCTCTCAAGGAGCTCTTGGTGACTTGCTTGGCAAGGCAGCATTCCATAAATGATTGCCTCAGCAGGATTCAAACTAAAATTTTAAAATGTTATCTACTGCAACTCAGTTTAGGTCCAGGAGGGCACTTTCCCTTTGTTACAATTTTATTACTATATCAGTTTAATTTTTTATTATTCAGGACTAGGTTTATCAGCTCATATTTCTTAGGCTTGTAGGACTGAACATTGTAAAATCAATATTTCTGCTAATTAAGGTGGGTTTTGGGAGTGGATAATCAAACAGTGTAGTGAATCATTAAAAACTTACATGCTAATATTGACTAGCATTATTGGCAAAAGGAGACCAATTCTCTATGCCAGGCACTTCTTTCTTTCTTACATTTTTAAAGCAGAAGCAAAACACGTTCAGTAAAAATTGATGTTCTCAGCATTTAATAGTGTAGAGATGGCCTTTTTTGGTTATAAAAGCAATGTTTTAAAATTCTGGGCACTCACATGCAGCATTTTCTTCCCCGTCATTTAACTTAGCAGTAATTGGTATCTGCCTTCAAAGATTCTTACTGTGTTTGGAGATAGGTGGAAAGCTATGTTCATGCTTCTTATGAACATAATGGATCATTTCTAATTATTGACAATTTTTGCCAGTACCTTTTTACCAGCCCAATGATGGTTTTTTTTCCTTGTCTGACATTGGTTAATGTTGGTTTTGGTTTATTCGTTTACATTAGCTGTGGCCTTACTCGTGTTTGCATCTGGTCTTCTCAGAGGGTGTTACTGAACAGACCACTAAGTGATGATTTGCCATCACATTAGGAAATAGCTTCCCTTCTTCCAGTTCCCTTACCATGGAACTACTGACTGCCAGTGGGACACTGGATGCTGTTGAATGCCATCGTTTTATTCTGTGGCATTTGACTAAATTTCACTTTACAAGCACATTCTCAAAAGCCTCAGGTCTGCTGTCTCATTCAGAGTGACCTGACTATGCTTCCCTCCTGGATCAGATTCTTGCATGAACAAACTCCAAGATCCTTTCTGTAAGTGATATCTCTTTGGCAGGGTTACTTCATGGCTGTATCGTGTGCAGGGGCTGCACCTCTTTTTTAAAGGAAAGTAGAGTAAGAAAAATACTGAAAATACATTCTGAAAATATATTCATATACTCTTCGGGTATAAAAACATAAAGTAGAAAACTCAATCTGACGTGAGCCAAGCCTCACACTGCATCTCCTCAGACTTTTTCTCTGGGCTTTTTCAAGCAGACCACAACTTAAGGAGTTACTCTGGTTCTTCATAACCTTCCTAATGAAAGGAAACTTGGAATCATGGTGGAATTAAGGCATGAGAGTTTAGCTGACTGGAGGGAAGGAGGGTCCTAAGGAGAAATTATGTCAAATACCATCTGAGCCACAGAAAATTATAAACATGTTATCACTGTATTTCCTGAGAAAGTTTCTCCCTAAAATGCTTAATACAATTTTTTTGCCTAATTAGGAGTTCAAAGGAAAAGCTTTTTTTGATGAAAGCACAGCATTTATCGTTCTTATTTTTAAGATTAACTTCTTCAGTTTGCATGGGAAGCTTTGTAACACTTGCATATTGACTCAGGCAGGCTGTAGTAATTAGGGCTAGTTTTAGTCTGTCTCTTACAGTATCTTTTAACAATTCAACATTTCCCTCTGTGACTGAAAGAAATTGAATTTATGTCCCTTAACATCAACTGGGACAAAGTAACACAGTGAGATACAAGCTCCTGTGGCGGGTGCTTCCAGTTTATATATGTTAGAGGGTTTGTATCTAAACTAGAGAGAGATGGGCAGGTATTTGTCACCCCCTGGGACAAGCTAGGGTGTAGCTTTGCAGGGAAGAAGTGACCTCAGTTTGCAGCCATCACGTTGTGTAGCTTTTGCCCTGCGTTCCTTAATAGGTGACTTAAACTGGGACTGGAAGTGAGGGCCAGTAAAGAACAGTGGGTGGAGAGGTCTGTAGCCAATGCAAGGGCGAGGAACACCAGGGAATTGGCAGCAACTCTGAATATCCCTTCCCTTGTTTTGTGGTAGCTTGCTGGTCTGTCCTGTCTGAACTTTAAAATGACAGTTTGGGGACGTGCAAATTTAGGAAATCGCCTTTTCTGTATTGCTGGGCCCCATGGCTTGATGATTGTGGTCACCTCATCACTTAAAAAAATCTTGTGTAAGCTTACCCTGTAGTTGAAACATTTGCAACTCCCCTCTCCCGAATTGATCCTCTGGTGACTAAACAGAAAGACTTGCACTCAAGCTGTAGCCTTTCTTCCAGAGAAGCCATTAACTGGGTGTTCTTTTTTAGGTGCTTGCCAGGTATCCTTAGGAACTTGTGAGAACATAATATCTTTATTCTGCTGTAAAAGTGAGGTGGCAGCTTCAGAAGTTACTATCAGCACAAATGTAGACAATATAACTAAACTCCTACCAGGTTTGGAAAAATGGTTTAAATGTCACTTAGAGGAATTTCTCTATACCTAATACTGCAGTTAAAGACTGAGTTTATGGAGGGAAGAACACTCAAAAATCAAGATTAAAAATTTTAACTTATTAGTTCTATTTGATTTGCATGCTTGCAGCTTAAAGAATTCCTAATTGGCTAGCTCTATTTTGTATTTTTTCCTTGCTGGTGTATTTTAATGTAATTAGTGATTGGATTGTGAGTTTGAAACAAAGTGAGAAATACTAGTTTATAAATGCTGATTTGTACAGAAAAATCTATGTACCAGTTTGTAAGTGGTTTTAAATTTTTTTTAAGAAACACGATTCTTGCTGAGTTGAGAGCTTTTTCTTTTACTTGTGAGCAGTAGAGATTATTGTACCTCACACAGAGTTGCTGTAGGCAGTGTTGGAGTGCCTGGAAAAATCTGTCAAACTGCTTTCAGAAATGGCAAGACGTTGTCAATTAACCCTGCAATTGTACAGCAAATTAGCAAATGTAGTATCTTGAGGATAATACTTTTTCTGTCAGTCTGCTTTTTTTAGTGAGTGCATAGAGAGCCCCAGTGATTTAGCCCAATATTTAGGACTGAGAAGTACTGTCACGTAATTAACTCTTTAATTTACCCAGGGGTTTTAATTAGCCTTATTAATTTTATTTATTATTATTTATTTGCCCAAGTGACTGGTGTAAAGGACATCAGGTCAGGCAGGCAGAAAAGTCTAGAGAAGTTGGCCATCTGTTTCTCCTTCTGGACAGATGTTTTAATTGGGATGCCTCCAGCCTGAGGGAATGGTAAGCCTGAGCTCCCTGCCTGGTCCAGATGCTCCATGGCTGTATGTGTGTGCATGGTTTAGAAAGCTGCTCTTTCACAAGTAGTTACCAGTCCTACAAGCAGTGGAACACTTCAGAGACTATGGTAGTGGGAAGTCCAGCACAGATCTTCCTTATGTCTGTGCAAGTAAGAGCAGGCTTGGTTGATTTTTTTTCTGACTGTAGTTTTGGTCTGGTAGAGCAAAAAAAGCCTGTGACATAACCACAGTGGTCACCATTTCTTTAGTATCTGAGAAAATTCCCATTGACTAGTGCTGTGTTAGAAAGTGGCCTCTGCTCTGCTGAATCAGCACCAACCCCATTTTAAAGTTCCAAAATGTGTACCACTTGTTTATAATGTGGACTTTTGAAACAATAGTCATCTTCAGAAAATCTCTTGTCTTTGGGATTAGCTGTATTTGCCATTCTCTAAAACAAACAGATACTAGATACAGCATGATTTGTTTACATGTGGCTGAGCACAGCATCGGGAGCCACTGAATGGGTTGAGAAAATACCACCTGGCATGATCAGAGTATGAATCCTTTTGCATATATGCTCCAGCTCTGATTCTGTTGAAGAACCAATATTTATGAGTATGCCAAGGGACAAAATGTTCAAGCACTTGGATGGGTTTGGAAGGAAATTGCATTGTGTGGATTCAGCTACAAGGAAATCTTTCCACAAAAAGTGTCTGTCCTTGGTCAGGCTGCTTTCATCATCAGGCATTCTCATGATAACAGAGTAACTGATGAACACAAAAAAAGTGACCAAATTGTTTTTCTCTCTGACATGTAAGTGGTGTCCCCTGCAAATCACAGTTCGATGCAGGCAAGAGAGGCTTGTAACAATTTTATGTTGCAGGTAGGTTTCCCAGTAGGCAAAACTATGGGATGACCCAGTATCATCTTCTTGCTGGTTCTGTGTCAGTCCCCACCACCAAGCCTCACAGGATACAAGACCAAACACACATTGTAAATAAGATGGTGAAGGATGCTTTTCTTTGCCTGTGAGCCACCACGCTCTGGAGTTCACCACACAAGGTCACACTGTATTTGTTCCAAGGGTCCACTCCAATACAGTAGACTTTGTAACCCAGAGTGTGGTCACTAGACACAGTTGGGCACTCTGAATGACTCTGCTTTAACGATAGTAAGAGCAGTCAGTCAGGTCACCTTTTTCTCCTTCTGCTGTCAGGTGGTGTATTGGGTCTGATCAGCTAACAGCCCTGACAGTGCTTTGCATTGGTAGCTGGATGGGTGCTGATAACAGGGCAGTGTTTTGGCTACTGCCGGGCAGCACTGCCCCTCTGATGTTCCTTCCCCCATCGAAGAGGATGGGGGTGGCCAAGATCCTGGGAGGGGATACAGCCAGGCCAGCTGACCCAAATTAGCCAAAGGGATATTCCATACCATGTGACGTCAGCTCAGATATAAAAGCTAAGGGAGAGAGGAGGAAGTGGGGGACACTCGTGTGTTTTCACTGACTGTCCTCCGGAGCAACCGTTACGCGTGCTGAGGCCCTGCTTCCCGGGAGGTGTCCGGACATCGCTGCCCATGGGAAGTAGAGATTAATTCTTTATTTTTCCTTTTTGCTCGCGCGCGCAGACTTTGCTTTGCTTTTTCCTTCATATTGTAATAAAACTGCCTTATCTCACCCTCCTGGCAGTGCTCCAGCTTATTCTCCCTGTCCCAGCAGGAGAGGGGACTGATAGGGCGACTGAGTGGGCACTTGGCGCCTAGCCAGGGTCAACCCACTACAGGTGGGTTGCAAGGGGTCACAGTGTGCTTCCAGCCTGCTCAGAAATGGTGTCTGCTATTATCCTGTTTCATCTGCTCCTGACCACATGGATGTTAGCTGGTTGACTACTTTCTTTGAGTTACCCTCCTTCCTGGTACCTGGGTATGAGGAATATACCACTTGAAAACTCTCACAGAAGAAAAACATTTCTGAGGAAAATAGAAGTAGAGTGACTTTTTTTTACTGTTTTGAATGTTTTACAAGGTCAAAGCAAAACAATCAACCACCAAGCTTGAGAGTTCAAAAGAAGTGCCACGTGCACATTTACATGGTAGAACTCATTGCCACATGCCCCAGCGTGCTGGGAAGGCCAGCAGGTGGGTGAGTTCAAATGGGGTAAGACAAATTAATCAGGTCTGTTGAAATGGTGTTATGGGTACGTGGCCCCGAAGTTGCCAAGAAGTTGTTGTCACTGGAAGGAGAGGAGGCATTTCAGGAGAAGGATGTATGCATGTGTGTCATATTCATGCTCCCTTTCCCTGAAGAACTGCTTGCGGACTCTGGCGGGGACAAAATACTGGAACAGCTGGATCCTTAAATTGATCCAGTTATCTATGCTTGTGTTATCCCCTACACCATTCTATTCTCTTTGAAATGCTTTTGGGTTTATGACACTTGTCATCTACCTCTAAGGATGGGTTCACGTTGAAAGAAGTGACGATAAGAGGAAGGAACTGTTTTCCCTCTTCTCCTGGGTGCTCCAGCCCAATCTGACCACCTCTATTCCACAAAGGAGACATCCATTTTTAATACCTAAACATTCACAGCTTTTAACTTCATAGGGGATGAAAGAAACATTTTTCTTGTATCCTTCTCTGTTTTTAAAACCTATTTATAATCAAAAAAGGGTATTTTCACATATAAACCCCAGCATTGTTCAAGTGAGAATGATGTTTTTGTACATACTAAATTTGCAAAACGAGTTGATCCAATAATTTATGGATGAAGTTTTAGTTGCTTCTTTGTTTCTTAATCCAAGTAGTACATTATCAGGCAGTGGAGACCTGAAGTTGAATTTTTTCGTCAGGAAAACTAAACTGCTTTAGTTTACTCTAGAAGTTGCATAGAAAAAAAAGGACTATATACAACTGGACACTTAGAGTATGCTATTGAATTTAATTAGGGTCCTTAAGGTAGTCAGATTGATTTACACTATCCTGAAAGTTTTTCCTTCTGATATGAGGATTTTTAGAACTTCCTGACAAAATGAATACCATAGTGAAACTAGGCCTTTTCTTAAAGACTAATGTCATGAGGGGCATTGATATATAAGCATCACAGAATACCTGGGACTGGAAGAGACCTCCAGAAGTCTCTGCTCCACCCCCCTGCTCAGAGATGATCAAGGTAGAGCAGATTTATTTATAAAGTAGCTTGCAGATAAAGTACTGATAATTGTAAGTCTAGCTTTAGTTTAAATAAATTTGCCTGCATATGGAATTTAATTCTTAAACTCACAAGGTCTTCTGTATGTTGAGTTCTGCAAAATTATTTCAAATTTGTGTGGTTTGAGCAATAGAGAACTGCTGTGTTGCACAAGAAACTGGTGGGTTGCTACAGTCTTCTCATCTCTAGCTGTGAGGGCGTATCAGCAGTTTAATTGAAACAAAGTGGGAATATTCATAAAATACTTAAGAAATTTACTTTTAAGGTGTATCTCTTCCACAGAAGTTTCTGTTTGGCAGGAAACAGTATCATCTGCATTGGTGGTAATGTATATGATCTTGTATGTGATTCCATTTTAGTAAATATTTTTCAACTAACCACATCTTTTCTGGTATATCTATGATGGCCATGGCTCGTGGGACATTACTCATCAAATAAGGATCATCTTTTCAAGACTGGCATTGTAAATCTAGCATATGGAGCTAATTGGATTTGGGAACCGGAGCAGAAAAGATCTGTTTCAGGGCTAGTGTGACAGTGGAGTTACGTCATGCGGTTTTGTTTATTCGGTCGTGCGTGTGGAGCACTGAGCAGGAGTAAAATACTGCATTGGTTAAGCAGTAAGTGGTTAAACACAGCACTTAGGCTTGCATGTTTTTTAAGTGGAATTTTCTGGAATGTCTTTTGAAGTGCCACAATGCCATCTACTGGCTCACTTTTCTGTGGTTTTTCCCACAGAGGGGTTTCTTTTGTACACAGGCTCGTATGTAAGCTTTTTACACAGTATATTTGAATAGCAAAATAAATAAGCTGAGATGGAATGAGCAAAATAATTTTTGGATGCATATTTTTGTTAAAGGACATAATACATTATATATATTAAAGAATCATTTTGAATCTTTTACCAGTTAGTCTTACTCTTCTTTAATACATTATATATATTAAAGAATCATTTTGAATCTTTTACCAGTTAGTCTTACTCTTCTTTTGTTAAAACTCTGAGATGATTAATGCTGAAAGATAAAGGACAGATCTCTGCTTTACATAATAGCTTGTGTGCAGTAGCTTCACTGTTTTCTGTTTATAGTCAGTCAGTTTCCCTTTTTTTTCCAATGTTTTTGTACAGAAAAATGGAAAGAAAATGAATTAATATTTAAGGTGTCAAGCCACAGAAAGAGGAAAGTGCTGTATTAGAAATTATTTCAGACAGAATTCCTCACTGACAAATTCCTAGCTTCAGTCTATTCCCCATAACTGCCTCCTGTCTCTGCCTTCCCCCCAACATGTGTTTAAATAGTCTTTTCAAGATTCATCAACAACCTTCCATTGACCAAAAATTCCATAGACTTTCTAACAATTGTTATGGAGAAGCATGTATTAGAAAATATTATTCTCGGTATCAAACTGGTCAAACTGTAAATGAGCAGCGGGCAAATCTAAGAAGTTTTATTAGTTCCTGTTTTTAATCAGACTGACTAATATTATCTATAGGAGTAGCCCTCTGTTTTCCATTTGCTGCCAACAGAAACAAATGGGCAAATATAAAAATAATTAAAAAAAAAAACCCAAGACAGGAACTGTAGGTACAGTTAAACACTGTCATTTTTTAGTTTCATTGCTGGGTTTTTCTTTAAGCTATCTGGAGAATTTCCTTATTAGTTGGTCGTTTTGTTTGTCTTCATAAAATACTCTTGACTTTTAATTTGTTTTTCCCTTTCACGCTCAGTTTTTCCTAACAGAAGTTTTTCATAATCCTGCCTTTACTCAGTCTAGTTAGGAGAAAAAGAAACATTGGTAGTGGCTTGTAACAATATGAATTGGTTTTTTAATGGATTTGTAACTCACTCAAGCACAGCTCCAGAATCATTATTCAAAACAACAGAGCTAGAAAAAAATTTCCAGCAGTTTCCTAGATGGCCTATAATGAAGGTAAATTCAAACATCTGTGCCCTTCCTGGCCTTTTACCCTTTATCTCACTGACATTCAGAAGGTCAAGTGGATCTCGCCAAGCCCAGTTTTTATCTGGTAGGAGCCGTATCTTGCTGACAGCTGCGGAGTGTTTGCACGTCGGTGTGTGTGCTGGTGGAAGAGCCTCGGTGCTTTTGGCCAGCTCATATGGAAAGGAAGGTGTGTGTGTGTGCTCAAGGTAGTGCTTGTTCGGGGCAGTGGGTTATTGCACTGCAGCTGGTGGGCTGTACAGCGGGAGCAGTGAAGCTGAAATGATCGTACTTGGCACCCGCGTTGTGTTTTGTCACATAAATGATCCGTGTCAGAGAGGGTGCGCTGGGGAGTGGAACTCGTTGGCAGCTCGGGCTTCCCAGTCTGTGCTAAACAAGCCACCCAGAAGCCGAATGGGAGCTCTGCCGAGGGGAAAGCCCTCAGTGGTGCATCCATCACTGTGCCGCTTGGGTTTGGCCGGGGTGTTTTGGATGAGGAATGCTCTACTTTGACATGTGCAGAGGAGCAGACGTTGCTCCCTGCCTGTGTTTGGAGTAAGTGCTAACCTCCCACTCCTAATTATTATCTGTGCTGCAAAATACTAGGGCAAGCCTGTGCTTAGTGTGACATTAAATAAGGGAGGACTGGCAAAACCAGAAGAGCAAACAGGATGATTTTATACCACATCTTCCGTTACAATCTCTTTTTTTTTCTTCTTTGAACTGTCCTGTGCTATTGCAAAGAAGGAAGAACTAATTAGGCCAGTTGCTGAAAGTGTTTTGCCACCCACACTACTGAAAAGAACTCTTTGTACAGAATTAGCTCTTACCAGCTGTGCTAAACCCAGTAATTTATCTTTGCCAAAAAAAAGAAAAAAATGCTGCTTTAGTTTAGTCCAATTAAACAAGTTAATGTAAGCTATACCCTATATCCACGCAAACATGGGTATCTCCTGCTCAAAAGCTGCAGGGTTTGCAAATAATTATTTTTTCCCTCATTAATTCTTCTTACTGTTTGTAAAAAGGGCTGAGCGGAGGAGCACTGGGAAGTTAACCCACTTGTGTGTGGAACTGGCTGAGCGTGAGCTGTCCCCCTGAAGAGCAGCGTGATGGCAGGACACCCACCTAAACTTGGGCAGGTTCGAGCACGAGGGCTTGGCTTCGGCTTGGTGTGGTGCTGCAGGGGATGTTTGCAACGGCACTGAGAGGCAAGGGTGGCAATTCCTGCCCCAAGGGAGAGGCTGTAGGAAGTCAGAAGCCTACCCACCCCCAACTGGAGTAACTTCAAGAGGAACAGAGTGGCTCACTGTGTTTGCAGTTATGGCTCCACAGAGGTTGCTTAATAAAGTAGATCAAAGTCATGCTTTTTGACTGGGGTGTTGGTTTGGAAACTGAGCTGGACCTGAGAAGTGATTTCAGGGTGACCCTGGCACAGTGTATCCAAGTGAGAACTCACAGGCCCAAACATTGACTGAAATTCCACAAATCCATCCTCAGTCCTAAAACATTTATGTCCTTTCTTCTCATTGGCTTCCTACTCAGGTTTTAAAAGAGTGCAGACAGTCCAGGCAATGAGGTTTTTTGTATAGCTTTCACTGGAACTCTTCCAAAAGAGGGTAGGAAGAGAAAAATGCTCTTTGAAGCTTGGAGGTTTGGAGATAGTAAACCAAGAATGACGTCTGAGCAAGAAAAAAGAAGTCTTTGGATATCTTCCATCACAGAAAGTAAGATAAACAAGGAAATTATCTTTATGATTTTGTCATGAACAGATGACTGTAGTGTAGTAATCTGTAAGAATTTTGCCAAAAAAAGGAAGTCATTTTAATGCAGAAAAATAAAAACTTATTCCTGTCCTGATACACTTAGAGATCTCCTAAACACTGCAGTAGGGACTTGACATGTAAGTATTTGCCTTGATGGGGCGCTCCTTTCTGGGCGAAGATGCAGATTGAATCAAAAATGTCCAACACAAAATTTATCTTTGTAAAAACAGCTATATTTTCTAAAGATAAATTCAATTTGTTATTTCTGCTCTTTCAAATTTAATTTTGTGATTTGAATGGGCACAGAGAAAAGCCCAGCCTGTAATCACATCTGAGGTGTATGTACGGTAACGTCAGAGCAGAGGAAGAGATGTATTGGAACCTTAAAGTAAATTGTTCCTCATATAAAATTAAGTTTAATCCTTGGTTATAGCCTTCTTGGAGGATGGGGAAAATGCATTTTCTCTGTCTCTTATGTCTTGGAAAATTGTATATGTTACAGAGTTGACTTTTGTTTTTTCCTGAAACACAAAAAGTCTTGTTACTTTAAAATGGTAATAAAGCACCTGTCAGTTTTACAAAATACAATGTACCTGGTGGGTGCCATCCTGTAACCAGCACCAGGAATTTTGATAAGGATGGTTTGGAGTCTTGAAGCAAACATATCACCACCAAATAATTAAACTATGGCTAACATCCATTCAAATCCAAAATTCAGCAGGTTGCTATGTCTTTCATGTCCTCAAGCATAGCTTCTGTAGCAGATTAAAAGGCATTTGTTTAAACATTCTTCTGGCTCAAAGGACATTAACAAAACAGAAAATTTAAATTGATAGGTTAAACAATATTACGGTTCTGAGTCACCTGAACTTTTCCCCTTTATGTTTGGTGTTTTGGATAAGATCGGAATAAATAAAGAAAACAAATCCAAGTTTATTTAGTTAATATGGTATTCCCTTACCAAATGTACACAGTGTGTTACACTTGAAAGGAAAAATATGTGATGCATGTTTCTGTAGTAGGTGATTGTGCCAACCTGTCTTAATTGATGCAGTTTTCCTGCTAGCTACAGATAATTCTTTTGTTTAAGCAAGTAATTGAAATCTGAGCTGTGAGAGTAATTATACATCTCTGTGCTTCTGCTACCTATATATACTTTCTATAAAATATTGGGCAGGATGCTGCAGAGAGAGGTAGCTCCCACAGGAGAGTCCTCGAGCATAATACATGTTGTGTACTTGTTATCCATTTGTCTTGGGGAGTTATTACTGCAGGTGTTCGTGCAGCCTCACACTTTGGTACTGCAGATACAGAGAAAGCTTCTTGTTCAGAAAAATTGAAGTGAAAGTGTAGCAAATGTGCACAGGTGGCAACTGTGCTGTGTAAGATACTACAGGGATGAACTCTGAATGGACATGAGCGCGGGCCCAGCTGGGACCAGAACAGCTGCTGGCTTCAAAAGCAGGGATGACCAAGGTTTTCCGTGCTGCCAAACCAAAATGCATTTTCTGGAGCCATCAGCATTGCCGTGTGCCACAGCGTTTTCTTCGCTGAAGAATCAGTCACTTTAGCTGTTCCCACCACTCTGCGCTTGCACACTCCTGGGCTGCTTTAGATCTGTGTGAGCTCCAACATATCCTCTGGCATGTTTCTTGTATGCATCTTCCCAGAACTACATCCAGCCAGTCCTGCTTTTCAGTCCTTGGTATCTTGGTACCTTGCTGTCTTAAAATGTCTTAGCTCTTGAAGTTCAGCATTTCCCAATGAACATACTTTATGTACTTTTCCCCTTGCACTTACTTTATGTACTGTTCACTTAAAAACGTGGTGAAGACAAAGCTTTTCAAGGCTTTAAACGATCATCATTTAGACAAGCAAATCTCAGTTAAAAGCAGAGAAAGTCCGTGTACCGTTTGATGGTCTGGAACTTTCTCTGAGTTCGAGTGGTTGGGGACAAAATCAGGTATTTTCAGGAACTGGGAGGGAGGATAAATGTAGAAGGTGATGGGCATTGTTTTAGAAAAAGGCAAAAAGTCAGGGAGGCACAGGAGGATAAGTAATTTTCTGAAAGACGTTAATCTACAAACATGCCATATACATCTTTGCGTAACTGTTTTGCAGCTTCCCCCAGCAGCCAAGTTCTCCAGTTTACATGAGAAATAAGACTAAAGTCAATTCTTTCAGTACATTGCTTTTCTGGCATCTGACTTTTAAATATAAATGTTGTAAAAGGTGGTATTTAAATTGTGATTGTTGTCATAATGTTGTGGCAGCTCATTTTAGTACCACAGTAGTTCACAGTATGAAAGTTTATTAGAGCCACAGAATTACTTGATCACACTACTCAGTAAGCATATTTAATATCTGCTTATATCTGTCTATAATGACTACATTTTCTTCAGTGTTCCATTCCAAAAGTCTCTTAGAAGTAGTGATCCAAGAAGACACTGAAGAGTGAACTATTTTCCTTTTATAATGACAATTTAGTTTTTGTGTGTATTGTGGAGTTACTGTATCTGCAATACACAAACATTACAGTACTTTCGTGGACCTAGTGCAGAATGTGTGTTTTGTGACAGTGGCTGTTGTATTATACTACTGACAAAAGTAAGGCAGGCACTCACATTGGCATTGATGAATTCTGCTTATGTAGTTGCTACAAAACATAGGGTCCTCTGTGAATGGTCTGGGTATTTACATACCAAATGTCTCAGCATTACTAGACTACCTGTTATACCACACTCAGCACAATGTTATCCTGGTCTTTGTCTCTATATTTTCAAGTACTAATGTTTTATATTCCTTTCCTTACCACATTCAGAATCTTAACTGAGTGATTTTTCTCTTCTTCATGCTATGTTGAGAAAAGATCAGGCTATATTAAGTTTTTCCCCTTGACCTATATGGAACTGACTCTTCAGAAGACCTGCTTCTTCTGTATTTGGCTTTTTGAAGAGTTTGAGCTGCTCTGTGAAGGTTGAGGCTTTCTATGCAAATCAAGAGAAAAAGCAAGATGCTGAAATAACATTAGCAGATAACAAATAGGGAGGGAGGAGAAGTGGGAGCCTGGAGATTACCAGGATGCGGAAAGCATGAAAAGATCACACCCAGTCAGAGCATTACAGCTGCAGACGTGCTTCTTCCTTGGATGTGTGTTGTATCAAACCTTCACCTGGCTGTTTAAGCCCAAAATCAGTCTCTGCTTGCTTTCCTGTGGCCCACGCTCTGACATCTTTGTAAGGTAGCCTTTGCAAGAGCAGAAGGTTGATTCTTCCCCTTTGCAGCCATCTGCTGTTGGGCCCTGTGTGCTTTTGAGATGGCATTTTCCTTGTCACACTCCTTTTTGTCTGTAGGCTGAGCAGCTTGCAGGAAACGAGAAAAGTGAAACTGTGTGACTTCACTGAAGAACCACATAATCTGGCCCACTTGGCTTCCGTAGAATCATAGAACAACCCAGGTTGGAAGGGGCTTGAAAGATTCCCGTTTTGCTTTCTCTGATGAGGACCCTTGTTACTTCAAGCTACATCAAGTGTAGCTATTTGGAGCAAAGGCCATGTCTGTCATGCCCATATTGTCCCTAAGGACAGTAGCATGTTTGTGAAATTTTAAGAAAAATGGGCTCTTTTAACTGAGAAATAGTAAGCATTTAAAAAGAATCCCTTGCTATTTTAGATCACCATATACCATAGCCATGAATATATATGCTTACAGTATTTTCTGTGTAAATCATTGCTGGAATAGATAAGATGTTCTGCTCTTTTCACTGAAGAGTATCTCTTCAGGGAGGCCCACAGAATAAATTAATGAGAGTGTTAAATAAATACATCAGCCTCCTTTTGATAGGCCAAATGAAGGTGTTCAAGATAAAGTACATAGTACATTACAAAATTACATAATTTATCATTATTAATAGAAATAACTTTCAGATATGTTCTCACCTATTAGCTGTCTTACTTTACTTCACACCTTCATAGGTAGTGAAAGCCAGACAAATGGTAGCAATAAATTAATATTTCTTGCCTTTTCAAAAGCTTCGTGTAACAGTGGTTGTAGGATATGTTATGGCACAAAGAAACAAAGAAAACAGCATTTGCAAAGCCCAGGCAGAAGTAAAATACACAATAGTTCTAACTTCTCAGCTCTGTGCTTTCCTTAGCTTCCTTTCCCATTCTGTGTAGACAAATGGAATCAATTAAAATAAGGGAAATGTCTCCAAAATACTTTTTTTCCACATTGATTCCAGCTCTGAAGAACTGGAATAACCTATGTGTTTAAGAAGCCAAATGCAGTTTTTCAACATTCTTTTCTGTATAAAAATAAATAAGGCTGCTGCTGCTGCAGCATTTAATACCAACACAAAGATTTGGCAAGGAACTAAAGTTATTGATGAGGTTTTGGTTCCATTTGAATAGTATTAATTACTGTGTACCACACTGGTGTGTTTCTTATTGCAGTAAAAGATAATTTCAAAAATTGCTGTCCATATTCATTTTAAAACAAACAAAAAACATTAAACTGACCTTAGTTAATATGAAAAATATTTATTATAAAGTGTGCTGTTTACAGCATATCCAATTTTGGATATGGGGGAGAAAAGGTAATGCTTCTTAAAAACAATAACCACTTCACTCAAATTTGCAATAGGATTGGAAATTGGTTGGCATTATCCAACAGGAAAGACTCTAGGTAAACAACTTATAAGATATTCACTTAAGATGCATTTTATAGTCACAGTGCAAGAAAATACGAATGTGGAACTTCTTCATATAGTGTTAGAGCCTCAGATTAGCAGCCATAAATGCACTATGACTGTGGTGTCATCAGGGATTTTTCTT
Source organism: Callaeas wilsoni (assembly GCA_013398955.1). Classification (NCBI taxonomy): domain Eukaryota; kingdom Metazoa; phylum Chordata; class Aves; order Passeriformes; family Callaeidae; genus Callaeas; species Callaeas wilsoni. The sequence continues at coordinate 13,423 of VWPU01001816.1, read as the reverse complement.
CCCTAGATAAGATTCAGCAGTGTGCTCATGAGATACACCTGTCAACTTTTAGGTGCAACTGGAAAAAAAAAAAAAATTTTTATATATGTGTGTGTGTGTGTTTGTGTGTATGGTATAAATATATTAATACACAGGAGTTTTTCCTTTTTCTCCATAAAAAAGGACCATGAAAATGTGTATGTTTATGTATGATCCCTGGCTGTAATAAGGTAATCATTTCTTGCCTGCAAATTTGTAACAAAAGAGAGAAGATGGCTGTGTTTATTATCCAGAGATTGGTATTTTTCATATATTTATGCATGTTTATATAACAACCTATATATATTAGATATGTAAATGTGTTTAATATGTCGAGCTATCTGTTGTACATCAGCTTTAGTTAAGAGCAGCATTTCTTCAAGAAAAATAGGAAACCATCGTTACTTCTCCAGTGATGACCCTCTTGGGAGATCAATTTTTTAGAAAACTGAGACCTAAAGAAATTGCTGTCTTGCAATGTTTTCATATTGTTATGCTGTGGTGGCACTTTTATGTGTTTAGGCCTTGCCCTGTCCAGTAAGTTGATTCTACATAAGGTGGGAGTGTTGAGCCCTCTCCTGTTAGGCAGCTCCTGCTTTTGTCTGCCATCAAAAAATAAACAGTGGCATCAAAAAATAAAAACTAGTTAGTTTGCTTTTGGGGACAGAAAGGCTGCTGCCTGGCTACTTACCTGAGTAATTTTAGGGCACTCACCCTGAAATTTATCAATGAGACCTCACACAAGCAGGTAGCTAGTAGTTTGGAGATTGGCAAGTTTGGCAGGATGATAAGGATGAGTAATTCAGTGACAGTGAGAAAAAGCATCTTCATCAGGGCTCAGCAGGATTTGTTAGAGCTCATGGGTTATACACCACACAACTAGAATTCTGTAAAGTACAGAGGAAAAAGAGATGTCTGGGCACCTTTGTGCTGCAGAGCCTAAGGAAGGAAAAATGTGGTGATTATTGAAGTAGACAGACATTTATACAGAGCTGTCAAGGAAGGAAGCCATGATACTTTTCAGAGCAGAACTATGTACTCTGAGTGAGGCAAATTCAAAAAAAAATTTAAAACCCAGTCACCTTATTTTCAGCCCTGCAGAAATATGAGCGGTTGCTTCTACCTCAACTCTGACCTGCAAAGTAAAATCTTTGTGTGGATAAAAAACACAAGACATGCCACATACCTTCAGAAACCGAAGATGATAATCTGCTACTATTTTGCAAGTAGTGGCAATAGGTCTGAAGGATCTACTCCACCAGCTGTGTCAAGATGGGAAGGCAGCCCCTAGGATCCAGGCTAGCCCCTAGGATTCAGGCTGCCTCCCAGGCCAGCACTGTCCCACTGCAATTGCATCTGTCCCATGGCTTGGCATGGGAGCCACACATGACCTGCTCACCAGCCACAGGTGTCCCTGAGAGTCAGGCACTGGCAGCCAGACACCTTTGGAGAAGACAGAGTTCAGAGTTGTCAATTTGACTGGATTTGTTGAATTTTTAGGGTAATACAGTGTTCTTTCAGTGTCTGCAGGACATTCAGATTTTGCTTCTATAATGCTTCTTAATTCTATGATTTAATTCTTACTGCAACTCCTCATGCTCTGTTATATAGGGCAAACCTTTCCTACATGCTTTTTTTCCCCAACAGCAATGAAAGATTCCATGAAGTGGCTTATTCCTGTAATTGCTTCCTGCCAGCTATGACAAAGGACTACATACTGTTCCATATGAACACACAAATACCTAATAACCAGAGAATGGTTGGGTTACAGGCTGGACCAGTGCTTACTATTCAGTGATTTCTTTTTCCCCATTTGTTGTCTCACTGATAAATCCCATTCTGCTGATAGATCCCATTCTGAAGCCCTAAGCCTTCTCCTGGATTCTGACAGAAGGCATTAGTAAGGTTTTCAAGTTCACAAGAAACAGCTGACCATATAAACTTGTACTAAATCTTTGAACAAGGAGAAATTATCAGGTTTTGAGGGCTGGATCTGTCAGAACAAAAGTACATAGTTTTGTAGGCAGAATTTAAATATCAAATAATTCAGAAGGAGGTGAAAAGCAACTTTTATATTTCTATTTATTGTCTTCTCCTGATGACAAAGTGGTTCTTTATTGCACATTCTTTCCTTGGGAATTTAATTGCAATATGTTACCTAAAGAGGTAAACAAACTTTTGGGTAACCAAGTTGCTGAGCAAATCATAGAGCCTTTTCCCCAAAAAGTTTCCTGTGGTCAATAAAAATCCTGTAGCACTGACCTATGCACTGGCTTCCAGCCACCTACCAGCAGAGTAAATGCAGTGTACAAGCTACAAACATGCGTGATGAAAAAAGAGTACAATAGGTAGCCACTTAGGTCTCTAGTTTGGGAGAATGATCCACAGTGAGTGCTTGCTGCTGAAGTGCTTTCTTTAGACTTGGCATGGTGAGGACACCGTAAGAAGGCTGTTGTGGTTCGGAGGGTTAATGAGTGCCAGTGTGTAAATACTGGTGCAATCCTTCTGCCGAGGCAGGGGATGTAAAAAATGGGAATTTTTCAGCAGCTATAAATGGAAGGTCTGTTTGTTTTGTCTAAAGCACATGGGAAAGCCTTGATCATAACTTGAGAAATTAAAGGCTAATGGCTTAAAAAAAAAATCCTTACATTTCAAAGTTCAGCTTACAATGCCATGGCATGGGTTCTGGAAGGGAGGCAGCAGAGCAGGCAAGCTGCAGCAGCCCAGCAAAGGCCGGCAGCACGGCACCGGTGGCTCTGCACTTGCTGAAATGCCTGCATGCCTGGTGTTTGCTAAGGAAGCAGCTCACACATAAATCTGTGCTTTTATTGCATTCAAGTCAAGAGGTGCAGCAGTAGATAACGTCACCTGTTGGCACAGGGACAGCAAACAGCAGCTCATACCTTTCTCCTACAAAGCCATCTGCCCCGGCTGAATATGATTGACTGAGAAGTCACGTACTCAGTCTCATCTATCTCCCCAGCTGGGGGAGAAAAAAAAAATGCAATTCAGGTTTCAGCATTTTTGTAATCCCTCTGAGCCTCCCATTAAATTTGCTCTACTGTGTGGGAAAGGATTAAAGATTCTTTGGGCTCCAAAACACAGTATACAAAAATTAAGTACTACAGCATGGTTTGTGGTAAGGCAGCAACTAAAGTGCCTGCCACATAACCCAGAGCAGCGAGTTCTCTTTGACAAGTAACACTTGTTGACAGCTTAAAATTTCTGTTGGTAACACATGCCACAGTTGTTTATGGCCTTTGTTTTAAATATTCTGTATGCAAAATATTTCATAAGTAACTTCAAAAATAATCAGAGTTGTTCATATGCTGTTATGAACTTAGCTCAGAGTGCCAAAAGAAGGGAATATTTGCTGGCAAGGAAAACTTCTGTTCCTTTACGAACAGCTTCATAAATGCTCCCTTGTAATAAATATTTCAATATTAAAATCAATGTGTTATAAGTTTCAGACAAGGCTGTTTATCAAGATTAAATAGTTCATTTCCTAAAAGGCAATATTATTCACATTTGATGTGAGTGTGAACATAGATGAGAAATGTTTATTCAAGAGCAGCCAGGATTTTTTCCCCACAAAAAATGGTAAACGGAAAATGCCAAAAACATTCTTTCCCTGATTTTTTACTACTTTGAGAGCCTGACTTGCTGTTAGGCTTAATTTGCACAGTATTAAATTCTACTAAATATACCATGCTTAGTGTAATTCAGCATCTAGCCTTTTTTGTCCTAATTCAACAATTAAATAGATGAACCTTTTTTTTTTTTGTGAAAAGGACACAGAGCTACTGTGTACCCAGGCCTGAAGGTGAAAGTAGGGGCAAGAAAGGGCATAACAGATATTAAAAATTAGACTCCAAAATCCATACTTTTAAAAATAAATGTTGTCTTCTGCGTTCATTACCCTACTTGCATGAAACTTCTTCCTGCCCCACTCAGCTGCTGAGCCAAGAGCTGTGTGTGACGACTGCCAGCTGCACATCCAACCACAATTTACCAGTGTTATGGGGCAGACTAGAAAGTGCTAAAGAATAAGAGGAATCAAAGCATCAATGTTGCATTTTTGACATTTTTCCTTTCCTCACTGCACTAGAAAACACAAATATAGGAGGTCTGAATACCATCTCGTGAACAAGAGGTAGTTAAGTGTGTGTAAAATGCTGCTGCTGAACTAACAACTGTTGAACTGTTTTCACCATTCATAAGGCAAATTAAATTAGGATTCCAAAGGAACTGGAAAATAATACCGTGCCATGCAATTTATATCTAGGCTCTCCACCCAAAAAGCATAAGAAATACCTGCTGACTATATCCATATTTTTATTTTTTATTATATTCGTCTTTTCATTTTTCTAAACATAGAACCTGTTAATTTTTTAGACTTTAAATGGTATTCCTCAATGTCATTATTTCAAGATTTTATATATGCAGCTATTTTATGTATTGGTTATTTTTCCTAAGGTCTAGACAAGTGTATTATTTACAAAAAGTAATGTTTATAGAAAGAAAAATATGGACTATTCAGTTCTTGGGATTTTTTGTGCAGACTAAATTACAACCTGCTTAGTTTCCGGTTTCAGTTTTCTGATATTTTGGTTTGATTTCAGGTTACCATTGGCCAGCTGTACTCCACAGAAAAATTGGTCATTGAGAGTCCGGGAAACACATAGTGAAGAAAAGCCTCTGATCCTGAAGCAACACTGGACCATCTTCAGCACCCTACAGTGCCACATACAGAAGCATAAACTCACTGCACATGTCTGAGCTTGTCTGTTCAGCAGAAGAAATGCCTGAGAGACTCAGTTTTTGGCAACCAAAGTACTATTTTCTAATGGGTCACATGTTCTAAGATAAATGGCTGTGATTTATAATAGTATGTAAGGTAGTCTTGAAATCTGTTTGCTTGTATGTCCCATGTGATGGAACAGTTCCTGCCCTATTTTGACAATAAAATTTCATTAAACTACCTGTAATGAGATACATTATTCTGCTGCTGACCTTCTCTCTCACTGATCACAAAAAATGTGTTAGATTTAAAATCCCTCAAGATTTAAAACCCCTCACCCAGTTACTAAGTTTGTATTGATCCTGTTGCATTTAAATTACTAAATACATATTTTATTTAAAGTATTAAAACCAGAGATGGTCAGAATTTTCATCTCCTGGACTTTAATACTTAAAAATATCATATGCTGCGTTGTGAGGTTCCCTTGAAGAGCATCCCTTGACATTTCAGGAGGTGACATAAAAATTTCACTAGTTCTTTCTTTAGTTTCCAAGAGTTAATAACCAGTCTTGTCCTGCTTTTAACAATTAACTGATGAGAACAGCAGAATGTAAGACTTGAATTACGGAGGCTTGGGAGCTTTCAAATGTTTTTTCACCACCGAGTGCTTTAATTTGTTGAGGTGCAGCTATTAGCAGAAAGCTCCGTATCACCTTATGAAAGATTTCCCTTTTCCACAAACATCGTGAATTTTGGCAGAAGAAAAAGAACCTAACTGGAACAGTAACTCAAGTGCTTTAAGTCATGAAGTGGCAACAAGCTTTGCCTAGCAAAAGTGGAACACTCAGTGTAGCATTTTATTGGTTATTCTTAAATCCATAGAATGCTCAGCACATTTAAGACCACAGATTAATAAAAAAGCAAGCAAAATGTTTGATCAGGTTCTGCTCAAGTCATTGCTGTGCTTGAATTTGTTTTCTATTAGAAATCTACAGAAAAATTAAGCAGTGCAAAGCTATTTTAATGGCACACAGGGGAAAAAAGTTTCCTTTTATTTCAGTGAATTGTTATGGTTTTTTTTAAGTAGAGAAACAGAAGCTCAAAACTAGCTCCATGACACTGTGGCCTTTAAAAACCACCTCTTATTTTTCTTGCTTTACAAAATTCATCTGTTTGTGTTCTTGTGCGTTGTTCATGCTCTGTGAAAACATTATTAAAGCAGAGTGTCTAATTAAAGTGTCCAATTTAGAAGAAACTCCCATTCCTCACTGCCATTAAAAGTGTATTTTACCATTTTGTACAGTTAGAGTGAGATGTATAGTAATGCATTTCAGATGGACAATACAGAGTACAGAATAAAATAGTGTGTACCTGAAACTGCAAATGTAGCCCCCTTCTCAATTTCAGATAAAAAGCAAATACAGTAATAATTTTCCCCTTATTAGGTGTATAAGTATTGCAATGTAAATTGCTTTTAGTGAGCATTTTATTAAAATGGAATTTAATTATTTTAATAGGTAATATACATTAGATTCTGTATTTGAAATCTCCACATTCACAACTGGATAATTAAGTGCACTTAAATTAATGGTGAAAATGCAGGGGAAGAAGAGTCTTGATTGCTCTTTAAGCTTCCAGTAAGCTCACAGAAATGCAGTAACATCTTACACTCTTGGATGACACAGGCCTGGAAGGGCTGCCAGTTTTATACTGTAAGAAACTTGGTCGCTAAAACAGTACATGTAAAATCCGTGTCTAAAACAGCTTAATTACTGGAACAAGCACTGCATACCATTTCAAGATCTGAGAATGTACGCTAGGAAGCAAAATAAACATATTTATAAATAGCATAGCCCTGATTTATAAAGAAGGAAAACTGCATCGGTAACATTTTTACTATTTAAACCTATGTTTTCACCACGTTTACAAAAAAATAAGAGAACTCTTTCAATGCATAATCAGTTCTTCCAAAATACCTTTCCAGTCAAGTTCTTTATCATTGTTTCCAACAAGCATACAGCTGTAGATGGTATGTGCTGTCATACAGGCAGGCAGTCATGGGAATGTGAAATGTCTTATTAATTCCCTCCAAAGTATAAATGAGATTACTTCTCCATTAATGCCCGAAAACTCTGTTGTTAAGTTTTGGTAGTTTTGGTGGTAGATAGAACACTACTGCAGTCCCAATTCATGCCATCTGCTCCAACCTGCATCAACCTTCTTCCTCAAGGTCACCACTCAGATTCTCTCTCCCTTACCTATTTCTGCCTTCAGAGGAGCAGTAGTAACCTTCAGGAACCCCATTCTACAGAGAGGACCACCAAGGGGAGAGGGGGAGGGCAGAGAAAAAGTAATAGGGCTCTGTAATTTCCCTCTGTCCTCAGTCCATACTGCAGAGGGTAAGATAGCTGACTTTCTCAGTCAAGGACAAATTAGTTCTTATTAGAAATTACTCATCAGCTTACCATACAGTATTTAAACATTACTTAATAGAAGCAAGGTAAGACTGCCTCTGCTGCTACAGTCCAAAAGTCTGCATAACACTATCTAGCTTGTTAACAGGAGTGCAAAGCTAGCAAAGGTAATACCGCTTACTCCTCAAACTAAACACAGTCATGACATTTTAGATGCCTGTTCCCTGTTTTGGACACGTCTGTGTGTTTCCTTTGCTTGTAACATACATAAAAGTGCATGCTCAGTTAGTGTTAATTATGTGCATATCAGCTGTAATGATTGAAACATACCTACAAATATACTTTTCCCTTGTTTGATGTGCATTTTAAGGTATTTTGCCAAGACATGCCCAGTTCTGTACAAAAACACAGCTTGACAAATGCTTTATCATTGAAATCCTACAAGCTATGGAAGGAAAATACTTGCTAACCACACCTGGCTTAGGAAGTCGAGCCCAGTTGTAGGCTGGGATGAGTTTAGTGTTGTGTTGGTGTCCACTTGACCTGTTCTTACTCTTGGCTAGGGAAGTGCTCATCGCCGCCGATGGAGAGAGCAGACTGGAGAGCTGGCACTGTGGTCCAGCCTCGGAGCTGCTGTGCTCTTACAGCTGCACCTTCTGTGCTTCACCAGTTCCGTTTACGTTGCAATACTCATTAAGTCTCTCTTGGCATGCTGTCAGAAGCTTTGTTGGATTTTGTCAAAGCAGTGTAAACAACAGGAATAGTTAAAACACAAAGGAATGATCCCATGACTTACGTGCAATGTCCCTATTATAAAAAGTATATATTTTTTCCTTACAACAGAGCTCAATAAATACCTTTACTGATGTCTTAGCAAAACAAGTTTGCTTTTTTATCATATTAAAAATGTTTTTTCCCAATCTCGACATTTTAGCAAACTATTGACTCCAGCAGTATGAACCAAAATTTGAGTGTCTGCCTATACTGAAGTTTGTCCTTACTTTTACAGAATAAACTTGGAAACAGCATTCTGAAAGGAAAAAAGGAACCATTTGATTAATACTAGTTACTGTTCAAAGGACAGGCATTTCTGTTGTGTGTTACAATCTCTCAAGAAATTTTTCTGCAATTGAAAGCATGGTTTCAAAATGCCCAGATATGTCAGAGGTACAGATTTTCAGGAGCAGAGCAACCCAAGAGAGAAGCATGTGAACACTTTACATACAATGTTGAAATAGGCTAAGAAGGATTTTAACTTACTACTCACTTTTTTCAAAAGGTATTTCTATATAAAAAAAACTCCCAAGTTTCCAGGCATTAAAAGCAAAACTTTTACCCTCTAACACCATCAGGTAGAATAATTTTATGGAGAAGCACCAGCCCCTCAACTTTATTTCCTGTAATGCAACATAAATGTGTCTCTCCCGATACCCAGCACAGACCATACGTACGCATAAACAGAGCCATGAAAGAGCTGTGCACCGACTGTTTTCCTGAGTTTTCCATAATGATCTACAGTGAAATCCTGGCATTATTCAAGTCAGGACTATACTGTTTGCTTTGTTCCACCATTCTTAACACAAGCATAATTATTTCATACTCTTGGGAATATTTTGCTTGACGACCTTTATAAAAAAAAAGAACTAAGCTGTGCAGCTCTTCAACTGAGCGTTTACGTTCCTACTTTTTCTTTTTTCAGTATTTTAGAATATAAGAATAGTGCATGAGGCCTTAATGCGAAAGCAGGAAAAAAACCAAAGAGAGAAGCCAGTAATTCTTCCAAAACTGTATTTTCTACAACTGTAGAAGGAAAAAATTTGGAACTCTTAAACTTGTTTCACAAACATAGGCACCTTCAAAAGGATTCCACAGCTTACAGAGGTAATTAAATACGTTCTGCAAGAGATGCTTCTTTCTAAACTACTTACCTTTTTTACTGTTAAACCAGTACCTACTGAAGCTTTGCAAGAGGGGGAAATGATGGTAATTAGTGCATTCAAGTAACTAGTCTTCTGTGTTCAAGAAAAAGAACTATGGAGACTTGTGAAGAATGTACAGGCTTTCTATTGAAAGAGTACACCCCATAAATATTTATAACAGTCTTTGGCAATATGCTAATCCAAGGCAAGTAATTTTCCCTCTCTCAGAAAGAATCATGAAAAAACAATTAAGGTGATTTAATTACTGCCAGGCATAGACAGCAGATTTTGAACTCTTGACAGATGAACATTCATCACAGTGCCGTGTTATCCTAACCCCACAACACAAGACTCTGAACAGAATGGACAATTAAACCTAGATCATTTCCCTTACCTTCCTGCAGTACTTTGGGCTGGATCCAAATCCCAGAGAAGCCAATGGGAGCATAAGCCAGACTTTCCAAGTACTGACTGAAAGCTCCAATTTTAAATAAAACAGAAGTAGTTTTCATGAAAGCTTACAGATCTTCATTACACCAAAGTAAATTTAGCTTCACAGTCCTTTTCTGAATCATTTAAATCTGAATTTAAATGTAAGTGTACATGGCAAAAAATTGCTTAAGGAAGATTTAACTTTGATGTCTTTCACAGTTACCCCTATAGAGTTTCAACTATATTAAACTTTTTTCATTTATATACACCTATAAAACCATTTGGCAGCTACTCCTACCCTAAGTCCTTAATCCATGGTGGGGGAACAGAAATCTGCGTAAAATAAAAACCTTTGGAGCTGGAGCTTTTCCAGAAGTGCAATAAATCTTGAATTTCTTATTTAGGTTAGGGAAGGGAGCATGTTTATGAGAACATCCTTCAAAAGTTATGCTTTGAATCTTTATGAAATACATTAACAGTAATGCAACTAAACAGAAAGAGTGCTTCACTTAACATTTTACTCTACTGGCCTTTAGATTTTAAGGGAATTAAAACTACTTCATTTTGATTATATTCCTTTGAGAATAATGTTGCAATTATGCCATGTGTCTCAAACTATGACCAGGAGCAGTAGCCCTGGGTTTTGCTGATGTGGGCTTGCAAGCCTTTGGTACACACATGGTCCAGTTGGATTTTTACAACTGCTGCCCACTGTAATCTTTGATAAAGCCTTGCATTTCCATAGCCCTCAGTAACCTCAGCTATGAAAATACAGAGTGGGTAGGCTGTCTTTGAACACTGCTTTGGAAATCTATGCTTCTATAAAATCTTAAGAGCACAGAAATATACTGTCTATCAAAAAGTGAGTATGTCTGACTCCCATCTAGAGGTTTTCCCCTTCCTTTCACAAAAAGTAATTCTTAATAAACAAATAAAAGCACTTCACCAGGTATCAAAGCACAAAAACGTTGTGCTTTAATTAACACAACTGGCAGGATTTTTGATTGGCACTGATTTTCTGAAGCACTCAGAAGACTTTACTGTCTAGCCTCAGCAGGTACTTTCTTGCTTTTCGAATTTCAAGTCACACATCTGAAAAGCACACAGAAATGTTACATGTTCTGGATGTTGATTTTTACAGCAGACCAGAAAACGTTTCCAGCCCTCTATCAATAGGCACAGCTAGCCAGGATTCTTCACGGGAACATCTCTGCCTGGACACAGCCATCAGAATATGGCTGTTCCTTTAAATTCTGTTAATGAGAGGTCCCTCCCCTCCTTTTCCTGGCAATATTTCTTTCTTCTCTGAAGCAACTAATAAACAAAGCACAGAGTAAGGAATGGGCTCCAGAAATCCCAAATATTACATTGTACTTAAATGTAGGATCAATCTTGACACTGTTAGGATTACACATCAGCTTAAGAGCACACTATTTCATTGATGCAGCAATCTGAAGAAAGGCTAATTCATACCAGGTTATCCCACGTAACATCCTGTAATCCTGTAACGCGTGATGGATTTAAAACAAACTTGTGTACGGAAGTAGTAGAGTTCACTATTCTCCCTAAAACCTTTCTGGCGAGAGTTCAGGTGTAACTTGGAGGACAACAGTACCAACTTCTGTTTGCCTGCACAGAGCTTTCCCTCCGTGCGTTGTCCAAGCCACTCAAACAGCCTAACAGCAGAATGGTTTCTGAAGGCATTAAACACCTCCTTGTCTCTGGCTGTATTCTCATGCTGTGGTGTACGTACAGGCTTTTTTCGGAGGAGGGAGGACAGGCTGTGTTTCAGCAGCAGTGCACGTGAGCAGAACTGCAGGACCTTTAGTCTGAAGCTCCCTCTGCTTCACGTCTTTCCCCAAACAGACCCCCTGCTTTTAGCTCTGGGTCTGTTCCAGCTATCTTAAAAGGCAGGTTAGCTGTAGGCTTGAAAATATTCTCAAGTATGGGGAATTTTATAAAGAAGCTATTTTTTCTAATATTCTCATAATAGCCTTTAAGATGTTTTACATCTTCAGAGGAAATTAGGACCTGAGAAATCTCGCAGTATGCTCTGTTTCAAAAAAGGAAAATGACATTCCATGGTTTTACTGAAGACCATACATTCATGTCAGAGAGTTTTCTGCACTCTGGCAATGTCTTACCTATTCTTCATTAACAAAAAATTAACCAACTTCTGTGATACTGTATCAAAAGAAAACAAGCAGAGTCAAAGCTGCAGAAGAGCCAGAACAAAACTCGACCGAAACCCACCTATTTTCCACCCATGCTACTAAAGCTTCCTCACACCACAGCTCTGCTCAAGATGCCCGTCACAAAGGGCTGTCAGGGAGTTAGAGGGCGATTTGCCTCCTGGCTCTGGCAGGACAATAGCCATTTTCAGCTACAGCCCTAAATGCTGCTTAGGACGGGATCGTCCCTGGTCAGGACACGCGCCCAACAGGGTGGGGACACAACCAGGTTGCAAAACTGTGAAGCTTCCTGTTACGTTTTGCTAAATAGGAAAAAAAAAAAATGGGTAATGGTGAGCTTTATGGCTTTTTTAAAACTTTTTTTTATTCTTACAAACCCACTTGCATTGGTAGTTTTCGCTTAATTTCAAGAGTTGGGACACCAGTAGTAGTCAACCTCTAGACTTGCAGTGCAAGAGTGAAGACTATAAAATCAAGTGTCCAGCGCCATAAAGTCCAGCTGTGTGCACAAAGTCCTTTCCCAGCAACATACAAATACAGAAAAATATGTAGCAAAAAAAGCTGAATAAATTATAAATACTTGAGAAATGTGGCGCAAAATGTAACCTAACCTAGGAAAGCTGAACTAAGGCACTTGTATCCATTTTTTACTGCGGACACCCTCTCTGTATCGCATCGTCACTCCTCAGTGAGAAGGGTCATCCAAACCAGCAACTACTCCCGAAATCTGAAAATACAGAACTGTGTATGAGACGGACACCAGCTTTTACTTCACAGTGCATGACTCAAAGGTGTTACCAAAGTTCTCCTGATAAACACAGCATCAGCAAGTGTTTTAACTCCTCCTTCGTCCCGGTTTTAGACTTGTCAGTTGTGTGAAAAGAAGTCACCAGTCTATTTTAAGCAAAAACATTTCTGCAGAAGTCCCTGTTTGCTGCTATTAGCCAGACGGGATCTACACGTGAGCCTGGGGAGCGGTATGGAAGTGTGTTGAATGACAAACACCAGAGCAGCCCAGTCCAGCCCCAGATCCAGCCCCAAAACAGAGTGCCTGCTGTTCAGAGCCGCCGCAGCCATGGCAAAGGTGGGACGGGCACGCAAGCCTGTCACGGGTTTGACAGGTGCTCACAACAGTCAATCGTATTGTTACGGAGTCCATTGAACTAAAAGAAAATAACAAAAAAAAGGACAAAGCACACCATTGCTGTCGCAGTACTGTCTCTTTCAAATGGATCTGAGAACGGGAAAACTGAGATCCTAAGTTGAAGCTGTAGCGAACACGCCACCAAGTTTTCACACGAGTGCTCTTGACTAATCGAGTAAGTGGAGTCAAGCCCAAATCAAGACCTCAAAAATTCACTTCAAGAGCGGAAAAGCAAAGCCCACGCTACTCACTCTCCTTGCTCTCTCTCTCTCAGAAAAAAAAAAAAAAAATACAAAAAACCAAAAAGGAGAACAATTCCACAAGCCACAGCAATGCGAGCCTACGCACATCCATGTTTCGCTGGCAGAAACGGAACCGCCTGCTTAAAAGCCACCAGACTTGGGGCAGTCTCCGGGACGGGGCCCTCGGCGCGCTGGCTGTCTCCCTCCCGAGACGGGCCTCACTCCGGGCGCGGGGCGCGGCCGCCCGCCCCTGCCCGGCCGGCTCCCCTCGGCTCCGCTGGCCCGGCCGGCCTCAGTAGCGGGGGCCGGCGGGGGCCGGCG
>VWPU01001814.1:0-11057 GCA_013398955.1 Callaeas wilsoni | reverse complement strand
CAGCATCCCTGCCACTCCCACTGCATCCCTGCTACCTACTGCATCCCTGCCACTGCCACATCCCTGCCACCCACTGCATCCCTGCTTCCCACAGCATCCCTGCTTCCCACAGCATCCCTGCTTCCCACAGCATCCCTGCTTCCCACAGCATCCCTGCTTCCCACAGCATCCCTGCTTCCCACAGCATCCCTGCTTCCCACAGCATCCCTGCTTCCCACAGCATCCCTGCTTCCCACAGCATCCCTGCTTCCCACAGCATCCCTGCTTCCCACAGCATCCCTGCTTCCCACAGCATCCCTGCTTCCCACAGCATCCCTGCTTCCCACAGCATCCCTGCTTCCCACAGCATCCCTGCTTCCCACAGCATCCCTGCTTCCCACAGCATCCCTGCTTCCCACAGCATCCCTGCTACCCACAGCATCCCTGCCTCCCACAGCCCCCCTGCTTCCCACACCATCCCTGCTACCCCCTGCATCTCTCCCACTGCCACATCCCCGCCACTGTCGCATCCCTGCTCTGCTGCAATCCCAAACTCGTTTTCCCACTTCTGCTCCTGTTTTTTTGTTTTTCTCCTATTTTTTAATAACTTTTCCCTGCGTCTCCCGCCTCCTCCTCCCTCCGAGCTCTGGTTTGGGTTTTGGTGAAGTCTAGCAAAACAAACACGGTCAAACCACCCCCTCCTAATGTGTAAAATCCCTGGAAAAGCCACAACAGCTCCGCAGGGCGGCCGAGGGCTTGCACAAGGCACTGGCAGGCTCCTGAGCTTCTCAGCCAGCCCTGCGAGCAGAGCACAGCAGATGAAATTCATTTAATTTTCCCCCTCCTTTTTGATGTATTTTCCAGCAGGATATTCCTTGCACGCAGGTCCCTTTGCCCCGGGGGGTTGTTGCTGGGTGCTGAGCCCGGCGAGATGATGCTAAATCAAGGAGGGATTGAAGTGATGATAAAACTCTCCAGGATGATGGGGAAAATGGCATTTTCCCTGCCAGATCCCCTCACTTTCCTCCTCTCCACATCCCAAAAGTCCCAGCAGTGGCCAAAGGATGCTCAAAAGCCACTTTAAGGATTCCGTTCTCTGCTCCTAGGGGAGATTTTCCCTTCCTCCCTGAGCTGTTTTCGCACCTCTCCCACCCCAATGCTCTTTTGCTCCATGCCTGGAGGTCCCAAAGAAGCAGTCGGGGGGGTTGGGAGCTGATTTTGGGGGGTTTAGGGTGTCTGGGTGGTTTTTTTTAGGGCATTTGGGGGTTTGAGGGTTCTGCTCTCGATGGTGAGAGCAGCGCTTTCTCCCCACCCTGCCCAAGAATGTTTCTGCTGATATTAAACCCGACCCGGAGGCATTTGGAAGGAGCCGACTTCCTCGCCAAGAAAATGACCTCAGCCTTTTGCTTTGGAGCTTTTTTTTACCTTTTTAAAGCATTTTTCTCCCTCTCCTGCCTGCCAGGCAAGAGGCACTGCTGGGGCCTCACCCGTGTCCCTGGCACCACCGCCAGGCTGCATCCACAGTGCCAATCCTCCAATTCAGGGTGATCGTTGTAGCTTTTAACCTGAAAATTCCAATTTTAAGCTGCAAATTCCAAGCTTTTCCCCACAAAACCCCTCCCTGATACTGAGAGGAGAATCCAGGGGCCAAACCTGCTGCAAAAACCCAACTTGCACCATCCTCTGGGCAGGTGATGACCTCCAAAACCAATTTTCCCAATGAAATGAAATGGGGGAAAAAGCTCAAACCGGGAGCTAATGTTGCCCACGGTGTTCCTGGAAGGGATTTTTGCAAGAGTTTCCTTAACAGACTCCTCTGCATTTTTGCTTTTATTAATGTGGCGGCATTCCCGAGGCTGCTGCAATGCTTTTGCAAGAGCTAAAACATCTCCTGAGTTAAAAGTCCAACAAATCCAGTCCCTCAGGCACCTCCACAGTGGGAAATGCTAAGGAGAGAGGAGGGAAGTGCTGGATTTGGGTGTCTTCGGATGGAATTGCTCCAGCTTTAGGGTTTTTTTCCTCTAAATGAATATTTCTGTCCTGGAGACACCGAGCTGATGAGGGCAGTTCAGAAAATAAAAATGCTTCTGGATTCCTATTGGATTTCCAGTCCCCAAAAGGCTGATGTTATTGGTAGATTTTCTCATTTGCCCCTAAAAATCAGATGGGAAATGCTTCCGCCATTCTTCCCTGCTTGAAGTGGTGCATCACCCTCCTGGAGCTTCACTGGTACCCCACATCTCCACCCTGAATCCAGCATCTGCATCCTGCATCCCATTCCTGCACCCTGGATTCTGCATTCCATTCCTTCTATCCTAGAGCTGCACCCTCCAACTGCATCCTGCTTTTGCCTCCCACACCCATCCCCTGGGTCTGCATCCTGTGGCTGTCTCCTGCACCCCAAATCCTTCATCTGCACCGTCAGCCCTGCACCCCGTGCGCTGCATCTGCACCCTTCATCCCACGTCCCGCACCCCGCATCCCACTTCTCACACCCTGCAGCTGCATCCCGCATCCCACATCTGCATCCCAAATCCTGTATCTGTACCCCGTGCCCTGCATTCCACGCCCTGCGTCTGAACCTCTCGTGCCACATCCTGCCCTATGCATCCCACTTCTTGCATCCTGCGTCCGCATCCCGATTCCTGCGTGCCAAGTCTGCATCCCAGATCCTGCACCTGCACCCTGTCCTGCATGGGCAGCCTTCATCCCACATCCTCCAGCTGCACCTGCATCCTGCCCCCCGTTACACCTGCACCTTGCGCCATCCCTTGTCCTGCACCCCAAACTCTCCATTTGCCTTCCACATCTTCCCCCCCCGCATCCCTCATCTCTATCCCAACCCCTGCATCCCACATCTCTATCCCAGTATCCCACATCTCCATCCCAAACCCTTCATCCCACATCTCCATCCCAACCCCTGCATCCCACATCTCCATCCCAATATCCCACATCCCCATCCCAGCCCCTGTCCATGTCGCCATCCCAATATCCGACATCTCCATCCCGCCCCCTGCACCCCGCATCTCCATCCCAACCTCTGCATCCCACATCTCCATCCCTATATCCCACACCTCCATCCCACCCCCTGCATCCCTCATCTCCACCCCAACCCCTGCATCCCACATCTCCATCCCACCCCCTGCACCCACCACCTCCATCCCAACCTCTGCTTCCCACATCTCCATCCCAAGATCCCACATCTCCATCCCACCCCCTGCACCCACCACCTCCATCCCAACCTCTGCTTCCCACATCTCCATCCCAAGATCCCACATCTCCATCCCACCCCCTGCCCACATCTCCATCCCGTATCTCCATTCCATCTCCCATATCCACGTCCCCATTCCGCTGCCACGATTCCGAGGGCACCGACAACCCCTGATAGTCCAGTTGGCCTCACCAGGAATTCCCACCCCACCCAGGGCCCTGGGTAAGCTCGGCCCAGGGTCCTTACTGGGCCATACTGGGCCATACTGGGCCGTACGGGGCCGTGCCCCCTATAGTGCACCCTGGCTGTGTCTCATTGCCACCTCCCCCAGCCACAGGACAAAAACTTCATCGCAATGCAGATCATTCCTGAGGCTGGTCCCACCCAGTCCTTCCTTCCCGCTGCTCCCTGGTCCCATCCAGGCGCTTCTCCGGAGCAGGTGTGATACGGGAGAGCAGTGTTCCCAACCTGGCCTGCACAGAGGGGAGTGGGGAGGTTTCCCATCCACAGGGGCTCTGTTCCCCTCCCTGGCACATCTGGCAGGCAGATGTGGCCAAATGGCCGGGATCTGCCTCCCAGATGGGGGACGAGCTGCAAAATGTCTGTATGGGATTGGAAAGCGATAATTTTTTCCTTGGAAGTCTGCATTTCCCGCCTCGTTACACGCACTCCCTGTCTCCAGGGGTGCTGCAAAATCCCCGTGCGGAGCTGGGGCTGAGCCGTGGTGCTCTCGTGCCGGAGCATCCCATATCCTGCACCTCCATCCCATATCCCACACCTCCATCCCATATCTGCACCCTAAATCCCACTCCTGCATTCCACATCCCATCTCCCGTGTCCTGTATCCCACCTCTGCATCCCGAATCCCTCTTCTGCAACCCATGCCCTGTACTTCCTTCATCTGGGTCTTATATTCCATTTCCCTCATCACCTGTCCTATATCCCACCTCTGCATCCTGAATTCTGCTTCTGTACCCCACGTTCTGTGTCTGCATCCCATATTCTGCATCTGCCCTTTCATCCCATGTCCTGTGTCCTCCGTCCCACATCTGCAGCGCCTCTCCTGTGCCCTGCATCCGTGTCACGTGTTCTGTGTCTGGAAAACTGCATCTGCCTCCTAAATCCTCCATCCCGCATCTGGGAACCTGTGTCTACATCCTGAATTCTCTATCTGCTTCCTAAATTCCTATTTTTTTTCCTAAATCCTGTGTCTGCATCCTGAATCCTGCATCCCATATCCTAAATGCTTCTACAGTCCCTCTCTGTGCCCTTCATCTGGCACCCTGTATCTGCATCCCAAATCCTGTGTCTCACATCTGCATCCTGAATCCTCGATCCCCCCATCCTGCATCTCTGTCCTAAATCTTATGTCCTACACCTGCATCCTAAATCCTTCATCCTGTATTTATATCCTAAATCCCATGTCCCCATTTACATTCCAAATACTCCAGTCCAGATCTGCATCCTGGCTTCTCCATTCTGTGTCCTGCATCAACATCCTACATCCCCCACCTGCATCCTAAATCCTCTATCCTGCATTCTGCATTTAAATCCCCAGTCCTATGTCCCACCTCTGCATTCTAAGTTCTCCATCCTGCATTCTGTATCTACATTGTGAATCCTCCAGCCACCACCTAAATCCTATATCTCACATCTCCATTCTAAGTCCTGCATCCTAAATCCTACATCTACATCCCAAATCCTATGTCCCACATTTGCAGGCCAAGTTCTCTGTCCTGCATCCTGCACCTGCACACTAAATCCTGTGTCCCCATCTAAATCCTAAATCCTCCATCCCCCATCCTGCGTCTATGTCCTAAATCCTGTTCCATATCCTCCTAAATCCTGTATCTACATCTGAAATCCTAAGTCTCCATGTCCCTCCTAAATGCTCCAGCCCACATCTACATCTTAAGTCTTCTATCCCACAACTGCATCCTGGATCCTCCATCCTGTGTCTTGCATCTTCATCCTAAATCCTAGGTCCCCATCTGCATCCTAAATGCTCCATCTTGCATCTACATCCTATGCCCCATATCTGCATTCCAAGTTCTCTGTCCCAGATCCCACGTCTGTGTCCCAAATCCTGTGTCCCACATCTACATCCTAAATCTTGTGTTCCATATCTGCATCCTGAAACCTGCACCTGTGTTCTAAATCCTACGACCCCATCTACATCCTAATTCCTCTGCTGCATCCCACATCTACATCCTAAATACTCTATCCTGCATCCTGAATCTACATCCTAAATCCTGCATCCACAACCTAAATCCTAAGTCCCATATCTGCATCCTAAATTCCCTGTTTCACATCCTGCATCTACATCCTAAATCCTCCATCCTGTGTCCACATCCCAAATCCTAAGTCCCATACCTGCGTCCTAAATTCCATTTCACATCCTGCATCTACATCCTAAATCCTCCATCCTGCATCCACAGCCCAAATCCTAAGTCCCATACCTGCGTCCTAAATTCCATTTCACATCCTGCATCTACATCTCGAATCCTGTGTCCCACATTCGCATCCCAAATTCTCTGTCCCACAGAGAATCTATGTCCTAAATCCTACATCCCCACCTAGATCCTAAATCCTCCAGCCCCCATCCTCCATCTGTGTCCTAAATCCTACATCCCATCCCTGCACCCTGAACCCTCCATCCCGCATCCAGCACCGCGTCCCGAACTCGGCATCCCAAACTCCGCTCCCGGGATGCTGCGAGGAGGCCGGGGGCTGACAGAAGCCCCTGTGCCCGCCGGAGCGCCATGAATTTGGGATGAGGCGGGGGCAGAAGCCCCGGGCCGCCCGCCCCGGCCTTGCTGTTGGTTTAAGGATTTGCCACGCTCCGGTGCCTCCGAGCGCGCCGGGTCCCCGGCGGGGCCGCACAAAGGGCGCTTTCAGGGCCCCGCTCAGCACAGCCCCCTCCGCCCGGCCACATAGGAACACAAACCTTTTATCCCCCTCGAGTTTCCCCCGCAGACCCCGAAAGCGGAAAATAATCCCCTCTACGGAGTTTAAAAAACCAAAAGGACCCCAAAAATTAGGGTCGAAAAAATAATTCCCATGGGAATGGCGCCTGGTTAAGGCGCGAGACCACGGCAGAGCATACGCAGTGTCCAGCCTCCCCTGAAGCATCCTAGGGTGGGGGAACGTGCCTGTGACCCACCAAAATATCCCATTTACAGCAGGTAACAGGTGAGAAATTAATTTGTTTTGACAGCGAGACCCACTCACGCAATGAGTTGTGTCCAGCCTCATGTCCCTCCACAACCCTCCATTCCCGAGGCATTCCCGAAGACTTTCTTTTTTATGCCTTTAGAAATATAAATTCCTGGGGGGAATGAACCAGAAAACCCTGTATTCAGCCTAATTATCCCCCCTGGCCGCAATCTGTGATCTCTGGGACAATTAAAAGCGCTTAATCCCAGCTGAAAAGCAAACAAGGTCGGAGCGCGGCGTCTTCCTGCCTTCCCCTCGCCCGCTGCCGGGGTCTCGCTCCCCAGCTGCAATATAAATATGCAATTAAAAAATCGCCGCTAATTGCTTCGCCCAAGGGAGGTTCCCACAAGGGAAACAAAAAAGCTGGGGAAAGGGATATTTAAAAAAAAAAAATTTTAAAAAAAGAAAAAAAGGGGGTAAACAAGTGAAAAAGTGCATTTTTTAGCCCAATAATTAAACACTGATGCAGCTTTAGGGAGAAATTGTGGAGATATCTCATGATTTGCACCCTGGGGTGGGTTTTTTTGGGGGATGCTCTTTTTTTGGGGGATGGGGTTAATCCCTGGCTCTCCTCTCTCGCTCCAGCGCTAACAACCCCTGGCAGCTCTCGGGCTCGTTAGTCCTTCCGAAAAGCAATTAGAGAGGTTGGAAAATGAGGGCAGCCGCTGCCCTGAGACAGGGCAGGAATGGGGGGTGGGAGGGGCCAGCTCCCAAACCTTGGGGCTGGTTTAGGGCTGCAGGGCCGGCAGAGACCCCGCAGTGGGAGTTACAAACTGTGCCATCAGTAGGTTTCAGAGTGAGCAAAGCGGTGCCATCAGTAGGTTTCAGAGTGAGCAAAGCTGTGCCATCAGTAAGTTTCAGAGTGAGCAAGCCACTGCGACCTCACCAGCCTCGATTTGTGTCCCCCAGGGCTTTATTGAACCTTCAAAACCTAAAACGGGCGGCTGGACACCTTCGCAGCGTTTGGGTGCTGCTGCCAGAGCCCAGCCAGGAGGAAGAGGAGGAGGAGAAAGAAGAGGAGGAGGTGGAGGAAGAGAAAGGAGAGGTGGAGGAGGGGTGCGGGGGCTCAGGTCCCAGGCAGCCAGACTTTCTGGGTGCTGACGATGTCACTGAGCTTGGCCTTGATCTTCAGGAAATGCCTCTTGAACTCCAGGCCGTCGCCCTGCGTGGGGAGAGACGGGGTTACATCCCCCTACAGCCACCTGCACCCCTCATCCCCTGGCACCCACCTCCCACAGTCACCCCCACCCTGCACCTGCCGTGCAGCCCCCACCACCCACCCTGACCCCCTGCGCACCTTGGAGAGGCGAAAATCCACCAAAATCTTGCTCTCCATCTCCACCAGGTTCACCTTGAAGATGAGTTTGTTGTTTCTCCTGTCTGTGGTTGAGATGGTGACCTGCAAAGGGAGGGGTGCCTCGAATTATTCGCTGCTGGCCCAGCACAGGGGGTCCCAGCCCCCAATTTCATCCCCCGACCCCCACCTGGTTGGTGCAGCTCATCTTCCAGCCGTATCCCATCTTCTCACACACCTCCTTCAGCGCGCGGTAAGAGCCGTCGGCGTCCAGCTTGGTGAAGAACCGCGTCATCCGCTTCACCAGCCGCTGCCACGGGCTCTGCCGCCCCAAAGGAACAGTTCCAAAGGTTACAAATCCCCCAAAAAAAGGTCATCAATCCCACCAAGTTCCAGGGTCATCAATCCCACCAAGTTCCAGCCGCAGCTCTGACAAACCCCGGCTTTCGGGGAGGAAATGTTGGAAAGCTGCACCCCCTGATGGCACGAGCCCACAAGCGCATCCCAAACACCAGAAACGCTGCACAGCCTCATCCCAAACAGCGCCAGCTTGGCCCCTGGTATCGTGAACAGGGCAAAAATGCTCCTTAACGACACATGTATGATGCAAGGTTGCACCCCAACAGTATAAACAGTGCAACGATGGACCCCGATATTGTAAACTGGATGTGAAGTTGCCTCCCAAATGCTGCAGAGCTGTACCCTGGAACTGGAAAGTTGCATTTTATTACTCAAAATGCTGCAAAATTGTGCCCCAAATACCACAAGGCTGCACCCCGCGGTGACAGACCTTGCCCAGCTGCACCCCAATGCTGCCAAGCAGATACTGCAAATCAGATGCAAAGTTGCTCTCCAAACCCCACAGAGCAGCCCCAGCCCCTGCACAAAGTGCACCCTGATGCCATAAATGATGCACATTTGCACCCCAAATCTTGTGAGGCAGCGCCCCGAGTTGTTAAACTCACAGCTGCATCCCAGCCTTGTCAAGCTGCTTCCTGATAATCCACATACAGCAAAGTTGCTCTTCGATGTGGAATTGATGATGCAAAGTTGCACCCCAATATTTTACACACTGCAATGCTGCACCCCAAATGCTGTAAATTGCGTGTGAAACTGCCCCTCAAGTCCCTGGCAAAGTGACCAACTGACACTAAAAGTATTGCAAATTTGCACCCCAAATCCTGCCCCTCACACCCTCGGGTGGTGAATATTCAACAGGCACAGTCCCAACAGTTGCTTCCCGGTATTATAAACATGACAAAAGTTGCTTCTTAATCTCACATATCTAAGGCAAAGTTGCACCCCAGTAGTATAAAAGGTGCAACACTGGATCCTGATGTTGTAAATTGGATGAGACTCTGCCCCCCAAATGCTGCAGAGTTGCACCCCAAGATGATAAACCTCACCCAGCCACACCCCAAACATTGCCAGGTTGCTCCCTGACGTTATAAATATGGCAAAGTTGCTCCTCATTGTCATACATATGATGCAAAGTTGCACCCCAGCTTACACAATGCAACGCTGGACCCCAGTGTTGTAAATCAGACGTGAAGCTGCCCCCCAAACACCCCAAGGCCGTGGCAAAGTGTCACCCTGATACTAAAAATACTGAAAAGCTGTGCCCCAAATCCTGCATATTCGCACCCAAGGTGATAAATAACAAAAAGCTACACCTCCAAGATTGCCGAGCTGCTCGCTGATATTCCCCATCAGGCAAAGCTGCACCCCAAACACCACAGAGCAGCCCCCAACCACTGCAAGGTGCACCCTAACACCATCGACGACGCCGAGCTGCGCCCCAAATACTGCGAGGCGGAAATCCCAAGAGGATAAACCTCGCCCGGCCGCATCCCAAACGCTGCGAGGCAGCATCCCGATATTCCAAGCGCTGCCAGGTGCCCCGTGCAGCCCCTGACCTGGGAGGAGCCTGGGGTGCCCAGGAGCTGGCTGTTGACCAGCATGTGCTCGGGGCAGGCGGGCTGCGAGAAGCTGAAGCCCTGCACCAGCTGGTCGATGCTCCCCGTGCCGCTCTCCCACGGCATCCCGCCCGTGCCGGGCTCCGGCTGTGACGTGGAATAGCTTGCCTTGTCCTCACTGCAAGGCAAGGGGGGACACCAGGGTTAGGAGTGCTGGAGAGAGCCGAATGTGGGAATTGCACGGGATTTTGCAGGATTTGGGATGATCACAGGGGTTGTGCGGGGTTTCCACCCAACCACCTCCTGGAGAAAACGCCGGGAAAGCCCCGAGGTGTGCAAGGAATTGCAAACCCGTGTGGAGGGAAGCAGAGGCTCACCCCAGTGCTCCCTTCACCGGTGAGAAGTCTGTATCGGATCGGATGTGCTTGGAGAAGCCTCCAGGGGAGTCGGTGACCCCCCCCGAGGAGAGCCGAGCCCGCTTGACATCTGCAAAGGGACAGGACACCCAATAAACCCCAAATCTGGGGGCACGAGCGCGTTCCCCTGTGGCCCCTTACCCTTTTTCAGGGGTCTGCTGTACCACCGGTCCTTCTGGATGTCGGGAATGGTGATCCTCGCTGTCGGGCTCTCCGTGAGGATCTTGTGCAGCAGTGCTGGGGGAGACGAGGGGGTGGAATACAATATGGGGTGTGTGTGTATGTATATATTTGTGTGTGTATATATGTAAATATTTAGGGAGCTGCAGGTGCTTACCCAAGGGAGCCGAATCGATCTTCTTCCAAGGTGGGAGGTAGGTTTTCCTCTCCTTCCAGTCGCTGTATTCCTGGCAGCTGTCGCTGGGCTGGTCCCAGGGCAGCTCTGCCGGGAGATCCCGCTGCTGTCACCCCGCGGTGCCACGATCCCCGGGCACACACGTGGCACCGCGGGGACGAGGTGTGCCAGGTGACCCTGCCCTGCCAGGGATCCTGAGTGCTCCCCGTGCATCCCACACCTCCCCATGCGTGCCAAACCTCCCCGTGCATCCCACACCTCCCCATGCTTGCCAAACCTCCCCGTGCATCCCACACCTCCCCATGCGTGCCAAACCTCCCTGTGCATTCCGTGTTTTCTCACATGCGTGCCAAACCTGCCTGTGCATTCCGTGTTTTCTCACATGCATGCCAAACCTCCCCGTGCATCCCGTGTTTTCTCACATGCATTCCATATCTCTCTACGCATCCCAAACTCCTCCTATGCATCCCATACCTCCCCTCTGCCTCTCATATACCCCCTTACGCATCCCATACATTCCCCTTCTGCAGCCCTCTATGCCTTCCATACATCCCTATAGATATTCCAAACACCCCACTCTATGCATTTCACATCTCCCTTACGGATCCCACACCTTCCACCTCTGTGCTTCACACATCCCTCCCCCTGTGCACTCCATACATCCCTCCCA